>SNQJ01S0011379.1:326040-384228 GCA_010110895.2 Picea sitchensis
GCATCAAAAGAAGAAAATGAAGTTTTTAGGAAACTATGTTCTTCACTCCAAGACTATCCCACAAAGTCTGAAACTTCTGCTCACTGAAAGTCTTCGCGAAGATGTAGAAATATTTATGGATATGATGAAGTTATTTGGAAACCTGTCTATCCTTGTACCTATTGATCCTGTTGACCCATATGCACCTGAAAATATTCCTTTCTGGTGGAAGTGGAACCAGGTCCCAAGTATGATTGTCTAGGAGAGAGTCATACTCCTCCTGCATGGTTTCTTTCCATAATGGATTTCCCACAACCTCACTGTAGATTTGCGGATTGGAATATTGAACCATATAGAAATGCATGGGATTCACTGATTCAGAAGAAGAAATTACATGAGAAGGATCCTCGTTATGAGATCAAGTCCTCCTCGAATCCAATGGATCACCTGCAAGGACACCTACTTCCTGAAGCATGGACTGTGCCCTCTTGGGCATCTTCTAAATATTCAGTGTTTGATCCTTATCTGGATGCACTATAGAATATGAGTGTATGGAATCATCTCTGATGTATGGAACTAATGGAAGCACAAGAATATCTACATGTTGCACTGGTGGTACATGAAAAATACTCTCCTCATGTGTAAGTAGTGAAGAGGAGTCATAGTCAACAAACTTAGTGAATTTATACAACCTTGATTTGTGATCTACCTCACCAATTGAAATAATGGAATTGTCATGCATGTCAAGTACATAAACTGAATCTGATGTAAATTCAACCTTTTACCTATTTGAGTGATCTGATAAACTAAGAGAAGATTTATAGACGGATTTGGAACATGTAAAACATTCTCAAAAATGCCATTAGGGAGTTCCACTCGTCCCTCTCCTGCTACTGCTACTTGAGTATCATCCCCCATGATAAAAGGGATTATTGAGATTCAAATTAAAGAAGTAAAAACTTCCTCTTTCACTGACATATGATGTGATACGCCAAAAACTATAATCCATGAATCAGATGAGGAATTAATTTCAACAAGAGCATGATGATTACCTTTCTTAGGAGCATGATCTTCTTCCTTCTTCTTATTGGATCCTTTAGGAATGAAGTTTCCAAGGTTGTTCTATTGAAGTACATGTTCCATAAGATCAGTTTGCTTCTTCATGCATGTGGATTCTTGATGATTTGTTTTATTCCAATAAGTGCATCGATTTCCCTTCTTCTTCTTCTTCTTCTCTTTGGAATTTGAAGAGTCTTTGGAAGCTGAATAATCATTGAAGGGTTTGGAATATCCCTCCTTTTCTTTATGTTTATCCTTTCATTTTTGTTTGGATTTTTTATTGGATGACCCTTTTCCATCCTACATGGTGAGTGCATGTGCTTCTGGTTCCTTAATTAGGCCCATATGAATGAGTTTTTCTTTCTCATGTGTGACAAAATGAATGAACTTTTCCATGGTATCATCTTTCACTTTGATCCCAAGAGATATCTACCATAATGGAAAGTGGAGACATAGACAACATATTTTGTTCCTAGATTAGGCACAAATATTGTTAGAATAAGTTGGTCTACTTGTGTATACTTATCAATACCAAAATATTCCAAGCTCGATATCAAATATTTAAACTTGGTAAAGAAATCCTATAAATTATCAAAACTTTTAGGATCCAAGGTATTCAACTCTACCTCAAGCATATGACCTCTCATCTCATCCTAATTTCCAAAGAGTCTTTCCAAGGTGGTCCAGATCGCGTTCGGAGTCTTGCATGTGGCAACATGAAACCATAAATAAGCTAAAATTAATTCAAGAGGAATTCAGAGTCTTGCATGTGGCAACATGAAACCATAAATAAGCTAAAATTAATTCAAGAGGAATTCATGTGGCCTCACCCTTACCGTTCGCCCTTCTAGTCTTCTCAATCACTGATGTAGGTTCTGTTTCTATCGCCATTGTCAAATTGTACAATCATTTCCTTCTGAGTTGTAATTTGGCCTTCGAATTCCATTCAAAATAATTGTACGGTGTGAGTATTATCACCAAATTTGACTGAAGAATTGGTGTCATATCCATTCCTCTTACTAGTTCTGAAAAACCTAGAAACATTTTTCTGAGAAATCACTAAAAAAACACTTTTTCAAGAGTGTCTCACCCTGTCAATAGGATTCCTAAGACACTGTCATACCCTTTATGAAGGATACAGTGTGACACTTCCTAAGTGTCGAACCTTGGGAGTGGAGAAGGTGTGACACTTTGCAAAACAAAAAATTCTTAAGTCTGCCTATGACTATCTCACCTTTCAACAGGGAGAGAGTGTGACACTTTCAACCGTCGCACTTTTCAACAGGGAGATGCTACGACACTGTCCGATACATAGATTACACTCGCCGAAAATCTAATTTCCCTCTTCTTTTGATTGTCTAGTTTTCTCCAAACAACTCAGCTCTGATACCATGTCAATGTTTCATGGAAACCTGCACAGGAGGCCTAACTAAAGCAGGTACAAACAAAACTTATCAAGAAAAGGATGAGAGATTCAACATGGACGTTTGAGAAAATATATTCACACTACTCCAATTAGCTAATCAATATCATGAATACAATGAATGAGTGATATACACTCATATAGGAAAGAAAATTCCATAATTAAGAAAAGTGAACTAATAGTGAGCTTTTCCTTAGGAATGCATGCATAATAGTGATGGTCTAAAAATGGAAAGTCTAAAATAGAACTAGCTCCAGTTAACTACGACCTAAATAGTGAGTCGAAAATAAAAATATTTCCAAAACTAGAGTGCAGAGTGTTGGGTTCACTCTTATACATATTCATCCTTGGGTGGAGGAACTTGGATCCTAGTTCTGGGGTTGTGCCACAACGGTTAAAGGTTGTAACCAACCCCTTTTCATTGTTATCAAAAACGAATATCTCATTCTCATCCATATTTATGTTGATTCATGTTTTGTATAAGATTATATATATCTTGTTCTAAATCTAACATATAAATTGAATTAGTTACATTTAGTTAGTTAGCAGGTAACTACCTATTTGTAGTTGCATACTTCTTTGTTTGTGGGATTTTCAAAGGATTGTCCTGAAGGAGTTTTGGAGTGCAAGACCTTAAATGAGATCTACTTCAAACATAGGATTCCATGTATGTTTTCCTTATTATATTCCAAAATTTAGTTATTTCAAGTAGTTATATTTAATTAAGTATCTAATTAGAGTCCGAAAGAAGTTTTCTTGGGTTCTAATTTGTTGTGGTTCTGACCTAAAAAACATAGAAAGTAAATTTTCATAACACAATTTTTTAGTGCATAAGTCTAACACTACTTCCCGTTTGCATGGATAGGTTATTCAAAGAATCATAAGGAAATGAAGGCCCATCAATAAGAACAAAGATGTTTTTCAATTCCACCAACCAACCAAATTCTAGGAAAGAAGGATTTCCTTGATTAGGTTGTCATTTTTTTGTGTTCTAAGTACTTATGTAGTGCCTCCTTTTAAATAATGCATGCAGTATCAATATTGTCACAAGGTCAAATAACATTATTATGGTGATTTGTGATTGTTGGTGGCCTTCAATTAGACATTATTGCATAGGGATATCTAGGGTTTTTATTTGGTCTTGGGTTTCCATTTTCCCTCTTCTAATAGTTTTCTGCAACCTATTTCTATTCCATGAAAATTTTAGGGGTTAAATTTCACCCATAGGCCGATTTTCTATGTTTTTTCCCAAAGAAAAATCACCATTTTCCATTTATTTTTTCTAAAAATGATTTTCCAAAATTATGTAAGACACATTTATTTAATCTTAAAAATCACAAACGTTATAGAAACTATATAAAATCCTTATAAATTTGAACAATTTTACAAAGATAGTGCCAAACATTTTACATTTTGCATATTAAGGACTAATAATATTCACCAAGGTTTCTACACTTTAATATAAAGTTCCATCCTTAAAATTTTCCCTAATGCTATTATTTTCCATTTTTTGTTTTAGTGAGGGTGTCCTTCAAGATTTGCAAATCTATATTTCCTAAATTCTAATAGGTCCTTTCATCTAGAGATGATGGGCATGTTTCATTTAGGGGTTTCAATAGGAGATGATGGATAATTATCTATTAAAAGTTTTGTATGTTAATTTGTGGGATATACATCATAGGAAATAACAATATGAACTAGGGTTGGCATGGATGTAAAGAAAAATTCATATCTCCATGAAAGAAGGGAAACTTTTAAAGCCACTAAATACATAACATTTTGTACAAACTAGTCAATGTATGTGTTGATTCACATGGATCATGTAAAGAAACTCACAACCACATTCTAATCCCTGAAAAATGGTTTAAAGAAACAAAACATGCATGAAGGTGGGTGAATCCATGAAGCCGTGTAACACCTTTTAGCAACGAAGAGCATGAAAAAAGTGTTTTTCATACTCTCGATCGACTTAATATTAAACACTCGATCAATATATTAATACCTTGATCGATAATTTAAATAAGTACTCAACTGAAGGTTCTTGTTGGACATGGAAAACCCTCAATCAAGGTATTATATTGGGTTAAGTAAACCCTCAATCAAGATATAGAGCTCAATCAAGGTCCCTTTTAAAATAAACTTGTGAATATTTTTTCATGATAAATATATTAGACAATCAACCTAAAGACCTTATTGGTGGGTTTATAATATAGAATTATCGATACACTTGTCAATCCTCTTTATTTTTACCTTTTTAAATGATCTCACTTATATGGGCATTTTTCATGTTCTAGGCATTTTCAATCGAGTATATATTATTATCATGATGAGTAGGTTTATATTTACTTTCTTAATAATTAATGAATTAACTTTATTGGCATACAATTTTTTTGGTGGTTTATAAATACTTTCTTGGTGGTTTATAAAGAATTATTCATGTACTTTTAAGATAGAATTGGTGATATACTCCTCAATCCTTTATATTTTTATATTTTTAAATGAGAAACTTATATTTGAATATTTACATTTAATTTTATTTTAATCATTGGATTATGTAGACTTATATTTAGTTTTTTTATCCATTTTACTTTTTTCCATGAAGACTGACGCAAACGCGCACCACCCTCGCGGACACGTCTGCTCACATAGGACCCTCTTCTTCTTCTTGGCCCGAAGAACTAAAATGTCCTTCTATCCCCTTCTCGGGAGATATCTACCCACAAACTTCTTTGCACGACTTCCCTCCTTCTAATTATCAAGAAATCGGAACTCACAGCTTCGCGAGTTCAAAGTTGAACTCTGGGCTCTCGAATCCCCGAGGCCCGAGATGTCAATCAATGCTGACTTTCTCTCTCTGCTATCGGGACTTCGGCGGTATCACGACTTCGCTCCTCACGATGCCAAACATTCAACCTTCCAACTCCCGATATCTGAGGCGCCGAAATGCTGAAACTCGCGATCTCGCTCCCTCGCGACCTCGCCACTCGTGAAGTCAAACAATTCTTACGTCGACTCCCGAGGCCTGAGACGTCAATGCTCACGATCTCACCTCCTCGCGACTTCACTTCTCGCGGGGTAGAATAATTTCTATTTGAATTCCCGAGGGCCGAGGTGCCGATACTCGCGACCTCGCCTCTCGCGTCCTCGCTACTCGCGAGATCAATTTCTCGACTCTCCGGCTCCCGAGTCCCGAGATGCCGAGACTTCGCTTCCACTACCTCGCTACCTCGCGACTTCACTGCACACGGGGTCAACCAACTTCTGCCTCGACTCACGAGGCCCAAGATGTCGAACCTCCGATAGTTAAGCCACCTATCCTCCACTTGCCGCGCCGCTAGGTCCACACTACTTACGTAGCTATCGGGACCTCGCGTCTCGCGACCTCGCGACTCCCGTTGAAATAAATTGGAGTCCCAACTCATGAGCTCCCGATGCCCGATATCACCTGCCACGTCACCAACTCCTATGGCCCGCACTGCTTACGTGGTTTTCGAAATGTCACGTCTCGCGACCTCACGACTTCCGCTGCCAAACCTTCGATTCTTCTCTCATGAAACCCCAATAAGCGATCTCGTGATGGATCCAATGGCCCTGATCGGCTTAGATCAACGGCTATGCTCCTCCTGAGCTTTTAAACTCTTCCTCGTCTGCGCTGTAATCTCCTTGCACCTCCGCAAGATCCTACGGCCCACGGAGATTCGCGAGATCTCCTTGGAGAATCTCATCCGTCCATTTCTTCCTTATGCAAAACTGCGAAATGAAAAAAGTACTTCTCCCCACGAAGACTTGTTCACCTGCGCGCAAACTTTCAGCACTTGCTCGAACGCTTCAATGCACAACCTCTTGGGGAAATCCTTCGATAATTTCGAAGGCCTATCCTTCCTGGGCTTTTCTCCAAGATCCTTAAGTCTTTAGAGAGACTTCTTTGCACACACTCCTTGCGGAAAATCCGTCAACAATCGACTAAGTGTTGAAGCTCGACTCTGCACACACCTGCAACAGCAGTCTTAATCCTCCTTTGCTCAGAATCGCAACTCCGAGACTTTGTCTAGCCTGCGCACGCCTTGCACGGCTTCTCAACTCAACTATACCTCTGGGAACTTAGAACAAAAGTTCCCTCTTCTTGAACCCTTCTCTCAACGCACTCCTTGTGGATGATTCGACTGCACTCCTTGCAGGAATTCTCTGGTTCAAGATAGAGGAACAATTGAATCTAATTCCTTGTTCTCACAGACTTCAATTCAACCATGAAATTACATACATAGCATATAAAAGAATATGTAAGACAGGAAGCAAACATTCATGAGCATAACATCAATACACAGAGAAATAACACAAAACCATGGATTTGAATCAAGCTTTCTTCTATTAATTCAAATGTCTGTACATGGGTGTTCTTCACACAATTCTCTGCTTGCTCTCGCTCTTCTCCTGTTCATCCTAATACAATGATACAATGAGGATGTCTATATCCGTTTTCCCTCTTGGACTCTATGCTATCAAATCTAGAATTCAATTCCTATCTAACAACATTAAATCTATTAAATGCCTTATCTACCTAAGGACGAGAGCTATCTGCTCAAGGTCCATTACAATATACAAAGTGCGCCTTCTCTTAAATGAGACATTTAAAGTCGCGCAACAACTTCCAAGTGTTTTCCAAAATTTGTGCTGGTGCTGTCCAACTGTCTCTTGCTCGATGTGCTGGCTCGCTTGATGATTCGGTGATGCTCCTGCATCATACTCCTCGGCTTGAAAACTTTCATGGGCTCCTGTCCATGAGCTCCTGCACAGTTTGCCCATGCTTCTGTATGACTTCTTCTCTCTCCCAGCTAGCATCTTCTACTGGGTGATTCTTCCATTTGACCAGATACTCATAGTATTCTTTTCTCCTGGTCTTCTTACCCACTTGTTTGTCTAGTATCCGCTCCATCTGCGGCTTCTCTGCTATCGACATCTGCTTCGTCCACTAGATCACTGGTTCCTCAGTTCCAATTTCTGCTTCTCCAACCCTGTATGGGTATAAATCTGCAACATTGAATATCGAAGATATCCCGATGCCATCCGACAATTCGATCTCATAAGCATTTTCTCTGAATTTCTTCAGGATTCTGTAGGGTCCAATTTTCTTCATTTTCAATTTGTTGTATGTTCCCCTCGGGAACCTTTCCTTCCTCAAATGTGCCAGAACTAGATCACCAACTTCAAACCGAAGTTGTCTCCGATGCTGATCCTCTCTGCGCTTGTACTCCTGGTTTGAATTCTGCAGTCGCTGCTTCACCTGGCTGTGAAGTTCTCTCATCACTTCAGCGAATTCCTCTGCACTAGCACTGCTAGTCGCAGTCTGTTCTGAATCTCGCAATTCAGAAAATCCTCTCGGCTGTGTGCCATACACAATCTGGAATGGACTCTTGCCTGTACTCTGATTCACCGAATCATTGTATGCGAACTCTGCCTGTGGCAATACGTTGTCCGAAATGCTATGGTGCTCTGTCACCAAGCTTCTCAGCAAGTCTCCCAGACTTCTATTGACCACTTCTGTTTGTCCATCCATTTGAGGATGATAAGCTGAACTAAATGCTAAATTAGTTCCTAGCTTCTTCCATAGCATCCTCCAAAAATTCCCTATAAACTTTGTATCCCTTTCCGAAACTATGCTTTTCGGCAATCCATGAAGTCAAATGACCTCCTTGAAAAACAGACTTGCGATGTGAGTTGCATCACTCGTCTTCTGGCATGGTATGAAGCGTGCCATCTTAGAAAACCTTTCCACTACCACAAATATGGAATCAACACCTCTTTGTGTCCTCGGCAACCCCGATACAAAATCCATGCTTATTGCCTCCCATGGCCTCTCCGGTATGGGAAATGGCTGATAAAAACCTGCATTCTGCTTTCTGCCCTTTGAATGCTGGCATACCCTACATCTGTCAACAAATTTCTTGACTTCTGACCGCATCCCCGACCAAAAATATGCTCCGCTTAGCTTTGCAAATGTCTTGTCATGACCGAAATGTCCGGCCAACCCACCACTGTGCTTCTCCTTTAACAAGTTCTCCCTCATGGAGCATTTTGGAATACACAGTTGATTGCCTCTGAACAGCAATCCCTCCTGGATCATATAATCTATCCATGGACTTCTATCTCTGAGAACTGGATTCTTAGCTGCTTCATACGCCTCTGCAAAATCTGCATCTCCTGCGTACATGTCCCTGAGATTTTCAAAACCCAATGTTTTGACTCGGGACTCCTACAACAGCAAACATTTTCTTCTCAAAGCATCAGCCACTTTGTTAGCAGTACCCGAAATGTGTTTAATCACAAATGTGAAATTCTGCATATACTCTACCCATTTCGCATGCTTCTGATTCAACTTCTCCTGTTGAGTCACGAATTGCAATGCATGATTATCACTGTACAAGATGAATTCCTTCGGGATCAAGTAATGCCTCCACTTCTTTAACGCCTGTATGATAGCATAAAATTCCTTATCATACATTGAGTATTTCAGTTTCGCCTCATCCAGCTTCTTGCTGAAATATGCAACCGACCTATCTTCTTGACTCAGGACCGCTCCTATGGCAAACCCACTCGCATCACATTTCACCTGAAATGTTTTCAGGAAATCTGACAACACCAACACTGGCTGTTCTGTGATCTTCCGCTTTAATAAATTGAAACTCTTTTCAGCCTCCACTGTCCAGTGAAAAGTCTTATGCCGCTTCTTCACTGTATCCATCATCGCTGCGCTAATTCCACAGAAATTCCTGATGAATTTTTGGTAGAAACTAACCAAACCATGAAAACTTCTCACCTCGAAAATATTTCTCGGTGATGGCCAATTCTTTATCACATCCACCTTCTCTGGATCCATCCTCAACTCATTTGCCGAAATAACAAAACCCAAGTAAATGAGCTCTGTCTTCATAAATGAGGACTTCTTCATATTTATCAACAGCTTCTCCTGCTGTAGCTTCTTCATCACAATGGCAAAATGCTTCAAGTGTTCAGCCTCTGATTTACTGTAAATCAGTATATCGTCCAAATAAACAATGAAAAACTTTCCAATGAACTCCCTCAGGACTTCATTCATCAGCCTCATAAAAGTACTTAGCGCATTCGTCAAGCCAAACGACATGACTAGCCATTCATACAACCCTTCGTTTGTTTTGAAGGCTGTCTTCCACTCATCACCCTCTCTCATGTGAATCTAGTGATATCCGCTTTTCAAATCTATCTTTGAAAAATATCTTGCCCCACTCAGGCAATCCATCAGATCATCCATTCTCGGCAGTGGAAACCTGTACCTGATGGTTATTTTGTTGATCGCTCTTGAGTCGGTACACATCCTCCAGCCTCCTTCTTTCTTCGAACTGAGCACTGTCAGTACAACACATGGACTCAAGCTTTCCCTGACCAATCCTTTTTCCAACAAGTCTTGAACTTGCCTCTTGACCTCTTCGTTCTCTTGCGGCGTCAACCTATACACGGCTTTGTTTGGCAAACTCGCTCCTGGTATGAGGTCTATGTGGTGACTCACACTCCTCATCGGTGGTAACGAATGAGGTAATTCGTCCACTATGATGTCAGCAAACTCTTCCAATAGTTCCTGAACTTCATTTGGTAAATCATCCACTCTTGTGCTAGTCAGAACAATCCTCGGCTTTCTGACAACAAAGAATTGTGGATCTTCATTCTTCTCCACCTCCGTAAGAAGTTCCTTCCCACTCATGAGAAGTATTGTGCTGTTTACTTCCGGATTTACCTCTTTATCCTTTATCGGAAGCAACCTGTATGTCATCCCATTCCTCTCCAGGGTATATGTGTTCATCCTTCCGTCATGAATCACATTTTTGTCATATTGCCATGGTCTACCCAGCAATAAATGACATACGTCCATGGGAATAACATCACACAGAATATTATCATTATATTCCCCTATCTTGAATTCAACCAAACATTGTTTGGTGACACTCACCTGATGTCCCTTCTATAGCCATGAAACTTTGTATGGACTCGGGTGATCAGTTGTCTCCAGCTCCAGCTTTTCCACCATCTCGGTTGAAACGAGATTATCCGTGCTACCACTGTCCACGGTAACCTTGCACACTCTATCCTTGGTCTCGCAAGCTGTTTTGAAAAGTCTGGTCCTTTGCGCTGAACTTTCCACCTCCTTCTCGGGTGTTAAAAGGACTTTATGCATCACAAGCGATCTTCCACCTTTTGTGTTTTCGGCCTCAACATCATGCCTCTGCGCTTCTACGATGTGAGCTTCTCCAATGTCCTTCTTTTTCTCTTGACACTCGAATGACTTGTGCCCATTTTTCCCACATGTAAAACATGTGATTACTCCACCTCTTCCTCTACCTCGACTTCTAGTACGAGGAAGAGCGTTTGCATCAGCATAATCTCCCCTCTGCTCGTTATGCTGCCCTCTCTGTTCTGCATATGGCCCTCGCTGTGAGGTTCCACTTCTCTCAATCTTACCCCGAGGTCTCTTCCATTCCTCCTTGGGCTTCTAGAATTTGTCCCGGGCAACTGCCTTACCTCTGGGCTAACTCCTGCCTCACCCTCGCTGACTCTGCTTTCGGCTCAGCTTCTCTTTGGCTTTCAGAGCCATCTGGTAAGCATCCTCCACCGTCCTGATGGTAACCATGCTTAATTCATCCTGAATGTCGTATCTCAGACCATTCAGATATCTGGCCACTTTTTCATCATCGCTCTCCTGATGACCTGCCCTGATGTTCAGTCGATAGAACTCTTCAGTGTATTCTTTCACCTTCATTAGTTTCTGTCTCAAGTTCTGCATCCGCCTGAACAAAGAAATCTGATAATCTCTCGGGATGAATTTCTCCTCCATCTTCACGATCATTCGATCCCAGCTCTTTATCTTCTGCTTGCCCTTGCAACATCTATCTGCCTGTAGCTCATCCCACCATAAGGCTACATGACCTTTCAAGCGCGTGACAACATGTCTAACTTTCTTATCCTCTTCGACGTCTTCATAGTCGAAGTAAGTATCAAGAGCTCTTATCCAATCTAATAGCTCCTCTACATCCAGATTTCCATCGTAAACTGGAAGGTCCATCTTCACCTTCGCGCCCATTCTGGCAATGGATTTGATCAATCGCTCGGTTGATGCATCCTCTGCTATGACTTCTTCCTCATGTCCAGCCTCCTCTTCAACTTCGGAGTCACTAAAATCTCCAGCACCGACTCCACGTCTTTGTGTTGTCTCCATGTCTTCGAGTCTTGCTCGGAGATCTCTCATCTGTCTTTCCATTTCTGGATTTCCTGCTGGCCTACCTCTTCTTTGCACCTCCCTGTCTTCAGGTTCAGGTGACTGTCTTTCTCTCCTCGGCGGCATGGTGATTTTTTTTTTCTCTCTGCTATGGAAAACAAAGAGTCAATCTCGCTCTGATACCACTCTGACGCAAACGTGCACCACCCTCATGGGCACGTCCGCTCACACAGGACCCTCTTCTTCTTCTCAGCCCGAAGAACTAAAATTTCCTTCTATCCCCTTCTCGGGAGATATCTACCCACAGACTTCTTCGCACGACTTCCCTCCTTCTAATTATTGAGAAATCGGAACTCGCGGCTTCGCGAGTTCAAAGTTGAACTCTGGGCTCTCGAATCCCCAAGGCCCGAGATGTCAGTCAACGCTGACTTTCTCTCTCTGTTATTGGGACTTCGGCGGTATCGCGACTTTGCTCCTCGCGACGCCAAACATTCAACCTTCCAACTCACGATACCCGAGGCACCAAAATGTTGAAACTCGTGATCTCGCTCCCTCGCGACCTCGCCACTCATGAAGTCAAACAATTCTTACATTGACTCTCGAGGCCCGAGATGCCGATGCTCATGATCTCTCCTCCTCGCGACTTTGCTTCTCGCGGGGTCGAATAATTTCTATTTGAATTCCCGAGGGCCAAGGTGCCGATACTCGTGACCTCGCCTCTCGCGTCCTCACTACTCACGAGATCAATTTCTCGACTCTTCGGCTCCCGAGTCCCGAGATGTCGAGACTTCGCTTCCACTTCCTCGCTACCTCACGACTTTTCTTCTCGCGGGGTCAACCAATTTCTGCCTCGACTCCCAAGGCCCGAGATGTCGAACCTCCGATAGTTAAGCCACCTGTCCTCCACTCGCCGCTCCGCTGGGTCCACACTGCTTACGTAGCTGTCAGGACCTCGCGTCTCGCGACCTCGCGACTATTGTTGAAATAAATTGGAGTCCCGACTCATGAGCTCTCGATGCCCGATATCACCTGCCACATCACCAACTCCTGTGGCCTGCATTGCTTACGTGGTCGTTGGAATGTCGCGTCTCGCGACCTCACGAATTTCGCTGCCAAACCTTCGATTCTTCTCTCCCAAAACCCCGATAAGCGATCTCGCGATGGATCCAATGGCCCTGACCGGCTTAGATCAACAACTATGCTCCTCCTGAGCTTTTAAACTCTTCCTCATCTGCCCTGTAATCTCCTTGCAACTCTGCAAGATCCTATGGCCCACAGAGATTCGCGAGATCTCCTTGGAGAATCTCGTCTGTCCGTTTCTTCCTTATGCAAAACTGCGAAATGAACAAAGTACTTCTCCCCACGAAGACTTGTTCACCTGCGCACGAACTTTCAGCACTTGCTCGAACGCTTCAATGCACAACCTCTTGGGGAAATCCTTCGATAATTTCGAAGGCCTATCCTTCCTAGGCTTTTCTCCAAGATCCTTAAGTCTTTAGAGAGACTTCTTTGCACGCACTCCTTGTGGCAAATCCTTCAACAATCGACTAAGTGTTGAAGCTCGACTCTGCACACACTTGCAGTAGTAGTCTTAATCCTCCTTTACTCAGAATCACAACTCTGAGACTTCATCTAGCCTGCGCATGCCTTGCATGGCTTCTCAACTCAACTATACCTCTGGGAACTTAGAACAAAAGTTCCCTCTTCTTGAACCCTTCTCTCAACGCACTCCTTGCGGACGATTCGACTTCACTCCTTGCAGGAATTCTCTGGTTCAAGATAGAGGAACAATTGAATCTAATTCCTTGTTCTCACAGACTTCAATTCAACCATGAAATCACATACACAACATATAAAAGCATATGTAAGACAGGAAGCAAACATTCATGAGCATAACATCAATACACAGAGAAATATCACAAAACCATGGATTTGAATCAAGCTTTCTTCTATTAATTCAAATGTCTGTACATGGGTGTTCTTCACACAATTCTCTGCTTTCTCTCACTCTTCTCCTGTTCATCCTAATACAATGATACAATGAGGGTGTCTATATCCATTTTCCCTCTTGGACTCTACGCTATCAAATCTAGAATTCAATTCCTATCTAACAACATTAAATCTATTAAATGCCTTATCTACCTAAGGACGAGAGCTATCCGCTCAAGGTCCATTACAATATACAAAGTGCGCCTTCTCTTAAATGAGACATTTAAAGTCGCGCAACAACTTCCAAGTGTTTTCCAAAATTTGTGATGGCGCTGTCCAGCTGTCTCCTGCTCGATGTGCTGGCTCGCTTGATGAGTCGGTGATGCTCCTGCATCAAAGACCTTTAGCTTGATTGATATATTTTTTACTAACCCGTAAAGACCTCAATAAACAATTTAATTAATACTTGATCAAGGTTTTAATTAACCTTCGATCGAAGTATTTTGAAAATCCTCATTAATCCCTCGATCAAGATTTATAAAAACCCTTGATCGAGATAAATCTAGAAATATATCCCCATTGCTGCAGGATTTTTTGTAGCTACAACTTCCAGGGGGTGAAACCCATGTTCATGGATTCACACGGATTTTAGGGGGTGAAACCCATGTTACCCATGTTCATGATTTCACCCGAGTGAAACTTTTTGTAGCCAAATCCAAAATTAAGGTTAAGACTAAGGATAAACAAAGGGGTTGAATTAGATAAAAATCCACACAAAAATATAAAAAAAGAGAGAGGTGGAATTGACAAGACTCAAAGACTTACGAAGGACCAAACCGAAGCATACATTCCTATCAGAGACTCTTCACTCCTAGAGGAAATGCATTATAAAGAATCTTCACTAATTATGCCCAAGGGAAAATGCATGAGAAGGACCCTGAGGAATATTCTTGAATGAACATGTGTAATATTTACTCATATTTCCTCCATTTAACACATTGACATGGCAATCCCCAAAACATGCTCTCTATTTTGAGGAGGTATTTTGACATCAACCTACATGTTCTCTATTTTTTATTTTCATTTATTACATTGTTACATATATAAATATAGTGGGCATAGAGTTGACATAAGTGGAACTAATATAGTAAAACGTGAATGTGTTTGCACCATGTGAGAACTGTGGCATAGATATCCCAACATTAGAAGTTACTGTAGATCATGGTCAATGGCATACACAATCTCTATCAATTAGGATGACATTGAGAGAAACAAAGAACCTGTAATTCATATGCAAGCATCCACTAATTCATTTAAGTTCAGTAAGAGGCAATGTGGTTTTTTCATTCAGGGACCATTTTTTGAAAACTCTTCACTAGGATCTTATGGATAACATGTTCATGTCATCCTTTTTGAAACATGATTACAATTACTTATGACACTCCTTTTTACTACTCCATTTGTTTGTATTCCCCTGAGACCAATTCACCATGTATCGTTGAATGCCTCTGGAAAGTGAATTGAAACTCACAAAAAAAAAGTTGGATGAATGAATTGTCAATTACACTGGACTTATGACCTTATTTTACAGCTAAGGTTAGCCCTCCCCCATGAGTCCATGTCTCAATTGTTTTATCCAATGATTCTTAGAACTAAGTTTTTCAAGATTAATAAGAGACAATGCAATTTTTTGCATTCAAGGGTCAATTTTTTAAAACTATACTTTGGAAAAATGTGGGAAATTTACTCATGTTGTCCTTATCTAAAGCTTCTTTCAAGAACTTAAAACAATCATTTTTTCTGCTCATTTTGGTTTCTACACCCCTAGCATCAATTCACCATGTGTCCTTGAATGGATTCAACAAATAAGTTATAACTCACCATAAAATTAAACTCGGGATTCCGATCTATGAACCATCAATTTCACTGGACTAATGACATCAAATTAGAACTAGGGGCACCCCTATTACATGATTTCATGGCTTGTATCATTTTTTGTCCAATGATTACTAGGGTTTTTCTCAATAAGAGAATGTAATTTTTGCATTTATAGGTCAATTTTTGAAATCGTTTTCTTAGGAGCATGTGCACAACATGATCATATCAACCTTTCCCAAGAACACTTACAAAACTCTATTTTATTGCTCGGTTTGGTTTTTATGCCATGGGAACCAATTTAACATGTGTCTTTATATGGCTCTAAGATGTGAGTTGCAACCATCCATAAAGAAAAAATCAAGACTAGGAATAATCAATTATGTTGGACTTGTGACATTGGATTACAACTAGTGTGTCCCTTTCCTATGAATCCATGGCTCCAAACTTGTTTTATTTGAAGATTCCTAGAAGTAGGGATTTTCTCAATAAGAGACAATGTAGTTTTGCATTAAATGGCTGAATTTTTAAAACTCTACCTCAAGAACATGTGGACAACATACCCATATTGGCCTTGCCCAAACACACTTTCCAAAACTTACAACACTCAATTATTCTACTTGGTTTGGATTTTATGCCCTGAGACCAATTATGGCATGTATCTTTGATATGCTTGACCTAAACACATTTGAGGGCACTTGAAAATTGTGTATCAAAAAGACATGGCTTCAATTTTATCACATTCATTTCAATGGTGTCATCCTCCCTATGTAGTCAAATAGGTTAAATGCATGTCCCATCAAGTTTTGATCCCCATATTCAAAGGTTGTAAATGTTTTTGACCTTGAGATCATGGAAGTTTGTGAGTTATAAATGATCTCTATTTGACTTATTCACATAAATTCCTTTTGAACATTGGTGTCAAGTTCTTAATTGACTTATAGTGTGTAGCTCATTATTATGAGTACAATTACATTGAAAATTAAATAAAAGAGTCATGAATAAAAGGTTTAAAGCTGCAAGTTCAATAGTAGAGTTATGAGAAGTTGATTTGAAGAAAATATATATATGAAGATGTGAGAACATTAATAACTTAGTGAATGAAGAGGGAAAGGAATGGTATTTTCATAAATTCAATTATTTTAAAGTTTCCATCATTGAGAGGAATGATTATTAGAAATCATGCATGCTTTGTTATTGAATATTTTCTTTCTTTAAACCCTAGGTAACTAGACTCTTGTTCGTTGGGTGATAATAATTTTATGACCCACACCCCATCCGTCATGGAAATGAATTTTGTATATGGTGAGGAGCACCCCATCCATCCCACGACTTAGATCTATGAACCATAAATTTTCTTGGACTTATGACATCAAATTACATTTAGGGAAAACCCTATCATGTGATTCCATGGATTAGATCTTGTTTTATTTGATGATTCATGTAACTAGGGTCTTTCTCAATAAGAGAATGCATTTTTTTATTCATAGATCAATTTTTGAAAACTTTTCCTTGGGATCATGTGGGAAACTCACATAAACTTTACCCAAGAACACTTACAAGATATTACAAAACACAATTGTATGGCTCGGTTTTATTTTTATGCCATTGGCACCAATTTTCCATGTGCCCCTGAATGGATCTAGGAAGTGAGTTGCAACTAGACATAAAACAAAATTGAGACTCATATCTATGAACCATTGATTATTTTGGAATCATGAAATTGGATTACAACTATCAGCTCAAAACTTATTTTATTCAATGATTTTTGCATTAAAGGGTCAACTTTTGAAAACTCTACCCCAAGAACATGTGGAAAGTGTGCTCATGTTGGCCTTACCCAAAAAAACTTGCCAAAACTTGCAACACTGAATTCATCTACTTGGTTTTGTTTTTATGCCTCGGGACCAATTTTGGCATATTTATTTGAGATGCTTAACATAAACAAAATTGGGGGCACAAAATGAAAATGGTGCATCAAAAAGACATGCCATTAGTTGTAGCATGTCTATTTCAATGGGGTCATCCACCCTATGCAATTAAATAGGTCAAAATCATCTTTTGTTGATTTTTCACCCCTAGATTCAAAGGTTGTAAGGGTTTTTGACCCCCAACTATTGGATCAATGATAGGGGGGGGGTGAATCAGTAATAGATTTTTTAATGCTTTTAACCACAATATGCAAGTGTTATTTATATTTATGATCAATATAGCATTATCATCCAATAAGTGCAGAGTAAATAAACCATGAACACATGAACAATCATACACATACACAGTGCACCAATATTTTTACATGGAAACCCAATACGGGAGAAAACCACATAATGTTTTTTCTTATATGCATTTAAGAATTACATTCATTGGAAGCACCAACTTCCTTTGTTCTCCATCTACAAATGGAAGGAGGCTCTGAACCCCTATATTTTCATGCTACAACCAGAAGGAGGCTACAACCCCCTATGTTCTTCGGCTACAATCAGAAGGTGGCTACAACCACCTATCCTTGCCCCATCCCGCCGACCTGAAATATAAGTGTCAAATGAAGAAACCACTACCACATTGTCACTATGAGATATACCACTATAAACCTGTACCACTGACCTGTAGTCAACCTGTACTACTTCCCTGCAATCAACATGTACCCCAACTGAGCTTGTACCAACCAAAAATAATAAATACATGACCTATCTATTTTGTAGTGTGAGTATGTATGCACCCTATCTATATTGTATGCCATGTATGTACGCAACCTATCTGTACTGCAACTTGCATATGCATTCTGAAAACAATGTTTTCTCTCTCTCAAAAATATGACCCTCTTTAGCCTATGTCACATCAACCTGCAACCTATCACTATGTCCAGACTGTAACTGTGCCCTATGCATACATCCTCATACATATCCCTTAACCAAATGTATCTATATCTCTCTAGTCATGTGCCATACAAGTATGTGTAATCATGAACAAGCATAATAACCCTCACATGAACTAGACATCAAACCCTTACTAATAAACACCCTTTAAATACATCAACCACTTTCACAAATACAAGCTCTCAACCATGTACCATAAAAACCTTTAACCATATGATAAGAAGTACAAGATGTGCCTCAACACTAACAAGATGTATCAATGATAAATATTGATTATATGAACATTGTATTTCAGTATATTTCACTTATACAGAAAGTCCCATGCAACCACTAATATCTCTAGAGAAAATCCTCAAACCCCATAACTATTTCTCATGTAGAAAACAAAATTCAACTACTCATAGAAATAAGACATACCTTTTGAACCAATAGATAGATTTGATGTACCTGATTACTATAGACCTTCTTGGGACCTTGCTTTCAGACTCTAGAGACCTGACATCTTCATCTTCTTAAGTTTTAGGCCTTTACCCTCATGTACACACCCTATTATACTATTATCCCACGTACATACACACCCTTATCCACTACAACCCGCGTACACCTAAAAAACTAGGGTTTTTTTCAGTATTTTCTGTAATTCTGAAACTTTCGTTGTCAACCCTTCATGGTACCTCGGACTTGCGCAACTTCAGATGTATCAATGAGTACTTGCAATAAACCTTACACAATAATAGATATTCAGTGTGCTCAATAGGTGCTAATAGGAGCTCCTTTCTCTCTTATTTATACTTCCATATAACTTCCTCAAGGGGTTACCTTCTAACCAACTTGACCCAATTTCCTTCTTTTAGGGATAACCCACTTCTAACCACTTATCCACTTATAACCCACTTTGCTACAAATAGTAAATTTTCCACTTCTATTTGCAACTAATTTATTTTTAACTAGTCAACTTCTTCTAGGACCTTCTAGAATAATTTTGACTTCTTTGACTCTAGATAACTCATGAGGGTTCTCCAACTTCACAATGCCATAAATATCTAACCGTGAGGAGTTATGTGACGTTCCTCATAACTCTCTAACTGTGAGGATTTATGTGACATTCCACAAGATAACATAAAAACTCAAGCTACTTGTTGATGTATAGGAGGTCTCATCACAAGCCGAACTATTATTACCATGGGCATGTAGCAGTATGCCACTACCACCTATCTAGCCATCAAACCAGGGTAGTGGCTCTTGGTGGCATGAACAAGATAAAGGGGGTCTCCTCACGATCCAACCTTCTCATTTCCGTGAAATGTTTGTGGATAACACTGTCACCTCTGTTCATCAAGCCACGACAATCGCCCTCAACTATTTCCTTGAATCACAAGAGAAAAAGATCAAAAGAAATAAGATAAGAGTAAAAGGAAATGAATGGGATAGGCAATAATTTCATTCATGACATGGTGCATCTCTCCCTCCACAAAGGTACCCATAGGTAAGACTCCACATTTCCATGTTATCACATGCACCCCATGCCACCTCATACACTTACATGACTTTGACTAGACTAAACCTGGGAAACACCCCAAACTTAAGAGAGGTTAGCCCAATAGGACACCTTGACACCCTCTCCAAATCTAACTTGTCAAATTGTATAACGTCTTTGAGTGATTTTTTGGGGTTAAGGGGGGTTTGATGCACATGTTCAGGTAATTTAATTATTAGATGTGATTTACATGCTATTATCCTTTTGACTTATGAACCCCTAGAGCACGTACTTGTTGTTACTGAAGGACCTTTCCCGTTGGACAGGTACACATGAGGGAATGATTAGCTTGGACCTTCATGGGGGCTCAAATCCCACAGATGGATGTTGAAACCCCAACTAGGGGTAATAAGAGATTGAATATTTGCACTAGATGAAGGAAGGACGTTTCCTTTGGAGGCACTATAGCAGGCCTAGATGGACAAGTTCCACCCCTCTTCACTTGGAAGATGGCCTTGAAAGGCATAAATACCACCCACCTAGCCCATTACATCGTCCTTTGGGGGATGGGGTTTCTTCGAGGTGATGTTCTGGTGAAAGAAGGATGCTTGGCACATGGAAGTTGATGGTGTGATTAGGCCTTGGAGCGGCCAACGTTCCACTTTTCAGGGATGGACATCCCCCATTGGAGCTCAACATCACCCTACTAGGGTTTATTTATGTAATTTGTTTAATTTTGTAAATTAGGGAAAATTGATCAAGTCGTCCTTGTAGTTATGAAAAAAAATTAATTTTAGGGTAAATTGTGTATAAATAAACAAAAAGTGACATTCATTTTCATCACAACTTGTCCTTGGAGACAAGGAGGACTGAAATTTGCACCCCTCTTGGGTTATTCGCTGAAATAAGGAGGCACCACTCTTTTTTAAGGCTTATCTTTGCAACTTGGATCAATTTTTGGAGTTTTATGGTGATCTTGCATGGTATATTGATGATTATTCTTGGTGCAAGTAAGTATAATATGCAATTTGTCATCTATTGAATGGTTTATTGCATGGTTTTATTTGCTCATTCAAGATTATGAAATCGCATGGTGTATTTAATGCTTGAAGTAAGAAACTTAAGATGCTACTTTCTTACTTTTGTATTTGCGAAGCTTTCACTAAATTGATCTAGTAACTAGTGAAACCCTAGAGCCCTAAATTGCTATCTCTCTAGAGGTTTGAATTGGGTTATTGTTGCATAAGTATTTAATCCATAAAAAGGCCAAGGAGAGAAAGGCTCTAGGGCCTAGAAGTTCCTACACCCTAGCACTTTGTTTTTTGAGGTCCAAAATCTAGGAGGATTTAAGTTGTTATTGTTCCTAGAATGTTTCCCTCTTAGAATTTTTTGTATTATCATTAATTAGCAGCCTTAGAAGAAGTCGTCATCTTTGACTCCATTACCCTAGAATGGAACTAGTCATCCTCCTTTTACCTTTGACAAGGATCATCAACTTTTAAGCTCAATTCCCTACTTGATACTCTACTAACCTTAACTAACTTGCTAACCTAACCTAGAAATATTAACATCCAAGTTGTTGTTTTCATAATCACTTCTACAACTATCATTTTGTAGCTTATATCAGCCTACTAACCATCTAAGTAATCCTAGAATTTGTATAAGGAAAGGTACTATCAATAAGTGTTAAAGTGTGTGTTTAATTGCCTTCATGAAGTACATTTCTGAAGCTTAATTACTGTTGTCATTACTCTGATTTGTTGTTGTTACATTTAACTTTGACAGCCTGTTTAAATCTAATTGTTGGTTAATATATTTAGAGAACTCACATAAGACAAAGTATTATCATTTGATGTTTTTAATACTTGTTCACATTGTCTACATAAGTGAGTTCGTGTTGATATAAATTGCAGTTGTATAATTTACTTATTGCTATCATCTATTTGGCATTCATTGCATACATAGACTGCCAACATATATTTGCAAGTTTATTTTCTTGTTGAATCATCATTAACATTTTTTACTTTCTATAACGTTTATTGTTGTTTTGGTTTAGGGAAGGTGCACTTTATTCTCCTTTGCTTCATTCAACAAGACTTAAAACCTTATTTGAGCGACCTAGAAAGAGAGCGGTAGTTTAGCTTGTCCTCTTCCCTTCCTCAAAACCCTTAAGTCTTGGGACGTCTCCCTTGGAGTAGGTATTTTCCTTCTCCTAAATAGAAAGGGGTACCCTGTTGAGGTGGCAGTGACAAGATTACCCCCGTGTTACGCCAATATCGACCTACTTGCATTTAGGATTTGGGAAATTATAGATTGTGCTATAAAAATTTTGGTGCCATTTCCAGGGAACATCGAGTCAATTTTCCTCGAATGACACTTTTTCGATAAGCCTTTTTATCAAATCGATTCACTTTTCAAAGATTACCTAGAAACTCCACTAAGGGTGATTCCCTCTTTTCCCTTTGATAATCCCTAAAAGGATTATCTGGTGACTCCAGTAATGATTAATCCAAACATGGATTCTCAATGGGACCGAGGTAATTTTAAACCCTTGGATATGCGTGAAATACCAGGGTATCCCCGAAAAATGCCTCCAAGGTATGTAAAATAGCTCCCTAGATTCACTAGTAATGATGGGGTTAGGGCCAAAGATCACATGGATAATTTTGGGCTTTCTTTCAACTCCACCCTATCAGTGATAAAGCTGAATATTTGGAAATGAAACTTTTCTCTGCCACTCTTCATGGAAATGCTAGGAAATGGTATGATGATCTCCCTGATGCTAGCATCACATCTATGGACTAGTTAGAAGAAACCTTTCTCGAGAAATGGGGTATTAAATTAGAATATATCCACATGATAATAATTATACATAAATGTATGAAACAAACTAAGAACACGACTGCCAAGGAATTCCATACCAGGTTTGAGAATTTTCTACAACAAATTCCTAGAAGCCATCATCCTAAAGACGAGTACCTCGTTTACCTCTATACCAATGCACTCTTAGTGCAATTATTATTTCTCCTCAGTGACAAAGGGCCAATAACAATCCAAGAAGCTTATCGCATGGCTATACAAATCAGGGAAAATATCTCCTTATTCAAGGGAGAACACCTCTTTACTCCAGAAATCAAATTTGTTGACCCCAAATATTCCCCAGATACTCTTAGTCTAGAGAGATCAACTTCCCTTGATATATTTGTTAGTAAATTCCAAGAAATATGGGAACAATTCATTGAACAACAAGAGTTTGAGGAGAATGATCCTAATGAAGGTTACCAATCCCACGAGGAAGAGAAAGAATATGATCCTAATGAAGGTTACCAATCCCATGAGGAAGAGAAAGAATTTACTCATGATTTTACTGAGGATAATGAGGACCTGGTTGAAGAGCGAGAGCCGAAAGATATCAAACATGATGATGAAGTATTAATGTGTGCTCCTCCCTCTGATGAAGCCATCTGAAATCCTATTCCTCCTAGACAAGAAGAAGAGGATGAGGTTAGTCACTTTCCTTTTCAGGTTTTTGATGATCCCTATTCTATGATTCAAAAGGAAAAGAAGAAAGGGAATCCTTCGACGAGCTAGATCCTCCATATTATGAAGTTGAATATGTAGGGGCAAGTCATGAGGACGAGCCACTGATTCTTACTCTTCCATTTTATGAATTCATCCAAGTCTTCGAAGCTCCTGCACAAGAAGAAATTAATACGGTAATTTGTCTCCCTTTCCAAGATTTTGAAGATGCTTTGTTTTGTGATTTGGAAAGTGAAGAAGTGTTAGAGGAGCCCTTGGATGTTTTAAGCCCTTCGTGTTATGATAAAGGTAATGACATGGTTGATAATATTAATGAGTTCATACATGTCAGGAAACTTAAATGGGATGTGATTGGGTATGATATGGATCCCATTTATGACATTGAGGGACATTTCCAAATGTTTCCTTTACAACTATCATATGAGGTTACTACTAATTTTGACATTTGGAAGCAAGGAGATGATGTAGTTACAGATGTTTTCCAAGCACCCAAGGGTGACCTAGTTCTATGTTCTCCAGATGATTTTCAGTCATACCTTGAGGATTTTGATGATTATTATTTTGAACTCTTGGATTTATTCTATGAAGAAGATTATCAACCATCGTTGTGCTCAAATTTTGATAAGGGTGAGGATGTTGCTCTCCTAAAGCAGGATACTCGTGGCAAGGTTGTCCATCTCCCTCTGATTACTTTAACTCATTATGTCACTAGGGATACAGTTAGGGAACATGTCTCTTATATCAAGTTTTCTCTAGGGTGAATATTTTTATTATAATTCAAGGGTAGGTTGAATACCTTAAGAAGAAGTTTATTATCTCAGTCTTTCAGCTTCCCCTTAAGAAATTGTCAATCGTCCTCTAGATTCTTGTTTGTCCCTTCTTAGACTTAGAGGATTGATGACGTCCAAGGTAGTTAACCTCTAGACTCTTTGAGTCATTATTTTGAGCCTTTTATATTTCATGATCCATTTCTGAAATGGATTGAGCACTTTCCTAGAAGTGTAACTTGGGATAATTTTGTCCCTCCCTCTCGCTTCCATGAGCTAGAATTTATGATTTCCTATGATATGATGCATGCTCTAACTCATGTTATTTTTTTGCTTGACTTGTCATTGTCTTGGTTTATGATGAAGCACATAGGAAGGTATTATGATGTATTGCTAGGATGGTTTCATTGGTTATATTACTACACCTGGAATTCAACCAAAAGGTAAGCAAAGTTAAGTAGGAATTTGCATCCATGTACATACCATTGCATATCATTCTAGTATAGTTATAATTGCATTTACATATTTTATTTACTCCATTTGTATATATGTATGCTTGTAATCATATGTTAGACTAGAGATGATTTTATTTGTTTATTTTATCATATATGGATAAGGGGTGATATCGCCACCCTAAGGATTGATAATGTCGTTTGTTGAGATTTAGTAGGCACGGGTCATACCAGAGATGTTGAGGTTGTCATGCGCTCTATGGTGAGAACATGTCCTCGAGGTGGAGCTAGATGTTTTCCCCTAGCCTAGCAATAACTAAGGATATCACGTCTCGAGGCCCACAAATCCTAGACATGGAGTACTGAGAGCCAGACGACTTGAACATGGCCTCGGAGGGCCCCTCTTTTCTTCAGTGTAGTCCACGTATCACCAACAACAATATCCATCACACCAGCCTGGTCTTGAAGTAAGTGAGTCTTTCTCCATGAGGTAATGATTCTGGGTATCATGGTATGTATCACTCTAATTTTTGAATCACTTGAATATGTTGTATTTAATCCTTCTTCATTTCATGATGTTTGCTTGGAAATTATTCTCTTTTCCTCGTTCATACCTGGAAGGGTGACATGGTTCCCTTGTAAGTTTATTTCCCTCTAGGATGGGTTAATACTGGGTGGATCTGTGAAAATTCATCGTCAGTTCCCTCCATACTTACCACTTTCCATATTTATTCTGTTGGACCAGTCAGACTAACTGAGAGAGGGGGGGGGGAGGTTGAATCAGTTAGTAACAAATTTTACTGATTTTAATTCTTTTAACACAATCTTCTTCTTGACTTATAAATGAATTATCTCAGCAAGTATGTAAGAATAAACAATTCAGTATATCAAATAGATAGTGACACAATAATTTCATGAGGAAACCCATAAAGGGAAAAACCTCTTCTTCTTTTGAATGTAAGACAAGCACCAACTTTTCTTTACATTAAATTTTGTCTTAGCAACTACTCAGATGAGGCTGCAACCTCAATATGTTCAGTACCAATTGAAAGACAACTCCTACTGCCTGAATGCAAGCTTCAACTTGCAATGAGACTGTTAGTCTCCCTAGCTCCTCCCTTCCTCCCTGATTCTCTAGCTACAGCTAGAAGGAATCCATAACATCCTTTGTTCAAGTACCAACTTGAGTTATTCTTTCTCCTTCCTATCACCCTTGTGTTCAGGCACCAACCTATGGACTTTAAGTAATCACAAACTCAATCAAAGTAATCCTAAAAACTAGTCATTGTCAAAATACATTTAATACCATCTCTGTTTATTCTCTGATTAATTTAGATCTGCAACTCAGTCTTGAAAAACATCTCTGTTCAAAACTAGTCTGTAATTCAATTTTGTTTTTGAAGACTCTATCATAAATTTTGTAACTCAATCTTTGAACTTTAATAGGAATGTGTTTTGTTTTTGAATGCATAACATGATTTTTGGAAATACTGATAGAACTAGTATTATCACAATAAATAGTAATAGGAGTATTATAATGAATGTGTATATCTTCCAGCATTTGTTTCATCCATATAACCTATGTACCACAATTTGCAGTTGCTATATATTTTGCTTCAGCAGTAGATAGAGACACTACTGATTTCTTCTTGCTTGACCAACTCACAAGACATCCACCAAGAAAAAATGTTGGTCAAATAGTACTATTTCTGTCATCAACACACCCTGCCCAATCAGCACCAATGAAAGCATGTAAGTCAAGATGATTACCTATTGGATACCCCAAACCAAACTCTGTTGTCCCCTTAAGATATCTGAAAATTCTTTTGACTGCAAGTAGATGAGAAGCTTTAGGAGATGCCCGAAACCTGCCAACCTGACAAACTTCATGCATAATATCAGGCCTTGTAGCTATAACATAAAGAAGACTACCAATCATAGATATGTACATTGTTTGCTCAACTTCTTTAGGGTCATCAAATTTACCTAATTTACGGCCAGTAACCATTGGAGTGCCAACTGGTTTACTATCATGCATCTGAAACTTCTTAAGAATTTCAAGAATATACTTTGTTTGAGAAATGAAAATACCCTTATCAGATTGATTAATTTGCAAACCTAAGAAAAACTTCATTTTACCAAGCATAGACATCTCAAACTCATGTTTCATACATTCAACAAACTGTTTGCTAAGGTTCTCATCATCACTTCCAAAAATAATGTCATCTACATAAATCTCTACAATGACCAAGCTATCATTCTCTTCTTTGATATAGAGATTATTGTCAGTGTTACCTTTTCTATATCCTTGCTACCTTAAGCAGTTATCAAGCCTGGAATGCCAAGCCCTTGGTGCTTGTTTTAGTCCATATAAGGCCTTTTCAACCTATAGACATACTGTTCTGCTTCTTTTACCTGAAAACCATTTGGTTGTTCCATGTATACCTCTTCTTTTAGATCACCATTCAAAAATGCATATTTTACATCCATTTGATAAACTTTAATGTTCTTAGAACTAGTATAGGCTAAAAACAACCTAATAGATTCCATTCTTGCAACAGGAGCAAAAGTTTCTCCATAATCAATTCCTTCTACTTGTGCATACCCTTTACAAACCAATCTAGCTTTATTTCTTGTTACTTCTCCTGCTTCATCCATCTTATTTCTGAAAACCCATTTAGCCCCAATAACATTCTTGTTCAATGGTCTAGGAATCCACTTCAACCCATGTTTTATTCTTTTCAATTTGACTAATCTCTTCTTTCATTGCTTTCATCCAGCATTCATCTTTAATTGCTTCTTCAATATTTTTGGGTTCAATCAAAGAAAGTAGTGATACCTGTTCATGGGTTGAAGTGGATTCTAGCCTTCTACTTCTTGTTCCAATAACTGTATTTTAAGTCACCAATGATTTGTTCTTCAGGATAATTTTTCTATATTCTTTTGCTTGGAGTCTTAAATGGAGTTATGCTTTTGGATGGAGTTGTACCCTATATTGATGTAGGAGTTAATTGTTCATTATCATCAGTCTTAGTTTCTTCTATTTCACTTACTTCTTTATCCATCTTGTGTTTGTCATATATTTCATGTATTTGTTGATCCTTTTGTTTAGATTTGGGCTTCAAAAATGAGGACTCATCAAAATTTACATCTATAGACTCAATAATCTTTCTTAATATGAAATTATATCATTTATAAGCCTTTCTTGACCATGAATATCCAACCAATATGCCTTCATCAGTTCTAGAATCTAATTTTCCCAGATTTTTATCAACTCTTTTAATGTAACACTTACTCCCAAAAATTCTAAAATGTTTTATGTTTGTTGGTCTTCCTTTCCATAATTGATAAGGTGTTTTATCAGTATTATTTCTTAGCAAACTTCTATTCAAGAGGTCTATAGCAGTATGAACAGCTTGAGGCCAAAACATATCTTTCAATTTGGACTCATTTAACATTGTTCTTTCCATCTCCATAACAGTTCTATTTTTCCTTTCAACAACACCATTTTGCTGAGGTGTTTCTGTAACAAAGAAATGTCTCTTAATTCCATTTTCATCACAGTAATTGTTAAATTCATTTGACACAAAATCTCCTCCATTGTATGACCTTAAGCACTTAATCTTCATATCAATTTCATTTTCAGTCAATTCTTTGAAAACTTGAAAGCAACTAAATGTTTCAAACTTCTTTTTCAATAAAAACAACCAAGTCATTCGAGTAAAATCATCCACAAATAAAAGAAAATATATTTCACCAATTAAACATGTTGTCCTCATAGGTCCACACACATCAACATGTATTATTTCCAAAGGTTTTGTTGTAGAATATTCCTTTGTTTTAAACTTGACTCTAGTTTGTTTACCATGTTGACATTGTTTACAAATAGAGTTGGAAAGATTCTTTATGACAGGTAAGTTCCTTATTGCTTCCTTTTTATTTAACTGAATCAGATTATCAAAGTTAATATGTCCAAGTATTGTATGCCATAACCATCTCTCATCTTCATGTCCAAGATAATAATTTTCATCCTTCTCATCTAAAATGTAAATGTTATTTGATGTCTTTGTAGCTGTTCCAACTAACTGATTTGTTTTAACATCCCTGATTTGACACTGTTTAGAATCAAATATCATAATATGCCCTTTATCACATGTTTGACTTACACTCAACAAGTTATGTTCCATATTTTCAACTAGTAAAACATTTTCAACCATTATGTCTTTGTTCAAATAGACAGTGCCTCTTCCAACTATTCGAGCCGATTGTTCATTACCAAATGTGACTGTACCTTCTTTTCTTTCATCTAAAGAATCAAAGATTTGTTTTCTGCCTGTCATATGTTTTGAGCATCCACTGTCCACACACCATTTAACTTTATGATCAGATTGTGAAGCAATTTTGCACTCTTCAATTTCTAAATGATCATTCTTCCTTTTCCAATAACTAGTTTTCTGATTTATGTATTGGTTTATAACAGATTTTTTAAAATTCATTGGACAGTTTATTGAAATATGTCCAAAGTTATTACACCTATAACATTCAACTTCAAATTTCAAAGCATCAAATTTGTTATTTGAGTTGTTCACATTGTTCTAAATAGATTTATCATGTTTTCTTCCATATTCAAATCTAGATATGCCATGACTGTTATGTGCACTTGTGTTTCTTGAAAAAACATTACAAAAAGCTACTTTGTGTCCATACTTATAACAAAAGAAACAGTAACCTTCAAACTTGTTTTGATGTCTGCTATAAATTTTTCTATGTACTGTTGAAGCCCGATTATCTTCTTTCTTTTCTGATCCCTTCTGCTTGTAGATGTTTTTCTCATTTGTATGCTTTGTACCTGCTTTTTCAAAACTTGAGCTAGAGATTGCATTAGTAACTTCACACTTATACCCAATTCCAGTCTTATCATAAGTTGATCTTTGACTAAAGATAATTTGATCTAACACTTGAGAACTATGATTCATGTTATTTTCTTGTACTTTCTTTCTTAATAAAACTACTTCAAGTTTTAAACCTTCATTTTCCTTATCATTTTCTGCAAGTATATTATTTAGAGCTTCTTCAGTCACTCTAGCCTCTTCTATTTTGAGTTTTAAGTCAACTAACAAGATCTCAGTTCTTTTAATTAAATTGTTGGACTTCTGTAATTCTTGATCTAAACTCTCAATCTCTCTTTTAAATTGTTTGCATTCTCTTCTTACTTTCTTTAATTCAGACAAAGCATTTACAAGTTCATCTTCTAGGTCAACTTCACCTTATTCTTCTTCAATAAGTTCATCATTCTGATTTTCCATAGCCATAAAAAGTCTTATATCTGAACTTTCATCACTTTCATCTATATCTCAGGACTCACTATTATTTTTGATGAATAAACTTTTCTTTTTATAAGAATTTCTTTGAAATGGCTTCTTATACATTTTCTTATATTCTTTGGTTTTGTTGTTACTTTCTTCTTCTCCATCGGAATGTTTATTGAAAGGAAACTTAGAAGAAAAATGTCCTATTCTACCACAATTAAAGCACTTGAGAGGAAGTTTACATTTGTACTTGCCAGTACCTCTTTTTAGATTTTTGACAAAGTTAGCTTCTTCCATGTCTTCTTCTGAATCCTCATGATTACTGGTTTTTGTTTCAACCTTTTTCTTGTCCTTCTTTGTTGCCTTGAAAGTTTCTTCCTCATTGGAAGGATTCTCATTAGATGTCCTCATCTCATATGCTGTTAGTATTCCTTGCAACTCATCCATTAGTAAAGTAGCAATATCAGTTCTTTCTTCTAAAGAAGATATTTTGGGATCAAATATTGCAGGTAAAGATCTAAGCACTTTTTGCACAATAATAACATTTTCAACTATTTCTCCTAAACCTCTCATAGTATTGACTACTTCATCAATATGTAAGAAATAGGTAGTTATATCTTCAGATTCTTCCATATTTAAACTTTCAAATTGACTTCTATATGATTTTAATTTAGCATTCTTTACCTTAGTATCTCCTTCATATACCTTCTTCAGTTTGTCCCATAATTCTTTTGCTGACCCACAATGCATTACCTTAACAAATTTTGAACTTGCCAATCCTCCAAGTATTGCATACATAGCTTTGGAATTACTTTCATAGAGTTTCTTCCCTGCAGCATCTGTTGGAACTGTTGTTGGAGCCTTATATTCATTCAACACAGCTTGCCAAACATCTACTCCTTGAGACTGCAAAAACAACTTCATCCTAATACTCCAAAAAGCATAATTATGTCCATCAAACAAAGGTAATCCATGTTTAGTAAAATCAGATTTCTTATCCATTATTAAAGATCATACTTCTAGTGATTAAACTGAATCTTGAAGTAACCTCGCTCTGATACCAATTGTTGGACTAGTCGGACTAACTGAGAGGGAGGGGGGTGAATCAATTAGTAAATTTTTTTACTGATTTTAATTCTTTTAACACAATCTGCTTCTTGACTTATAAATGACTTATCTTAGCAAGTATGTAAGAATAAACAATTAGGTATATCAAATAGACAGTGACACAATAATTTCATGAGGAAACCCATAAAGGGAAAAACCTCTTCTTCTTTTGAATGTAAGGCAAGCACCAACTTTTCTTTACATTAAATTATGTCTAAGCAACTACTCAAATGACGCTACAACCTCAATATGTTCAGCACCAATTGAAAGACAACTCCTACTGCTTGAATGTAAGCTTCAACTTGCAATGAGACTGTTAGTCTCCCTAGCTCCTCCCTTCCTCCCTGATTCTCTAGCTACAGCTAGAAGGAAGCCATAACTTCCTCTGTTCAAGTACCAACTTGAGTTATTCTTACTCCTTCCTATCACCCTTGTGTTGAGGCACCAACCTATGGACTTTAAGTAATCACAAACTCAATCAAAGTAATCCTAAAAACTAGTCATTGTCAAAATACATTTAATACCATCTATGTTTATTCTCTGATTAATTTAGATCTACAACTCAGTCTTGAAAAACATCTCTGTCAAAAACTAGTCTGTAATTCATTTATTTTTTTAAATATTCTATCATAAATTCTATAACTCAATCTTGAACTTCATTAACATATTTATACATAATGATTTCAATAAACTCTGCAATTTTTGGAGACAACACCTTTGACACTTATATAATCATTACATACCTCTGAATTTCCTCTATAATTAATTTACCCTCAATGTCATAATCAACTCTGCACAAATGCCATCTTTGCATCTCTACCTCAATCTTCTCTGCCTTCATCGTCTCTGTGTATCTTTTATTCTATTATTTTAAATTACAGAGATACCATACGTTTTCTCCTTAATATCAAAGATTTATAGCTCTTCTTTCAATGTCTCTTTTCTCTCTCATGCACATATCCCTCATAGAAAGTGTGCTATAAATATAAAAACAGTTTGAATCCCCTTCAAGAATTAGTTTCAATCTATGTAACTGATTATAACTGTACAAACTGCCCTTCGATTTAGTTGGATTGAATGATCTACTCTGTTAACACATAATGAGCAACTACCCTTCGATTAGGTTCATCAAAGCATATAAACCGTTGAAATATAACTGTTAGAAATATGACTTGAGCCTTTTCTTATAGTTGTTGAATTATGACCGTTGAGGTTAATTAATTAAGTCTTTTGACTAATTCATAAGACTGAAAACTGTGCCATTCCCTCTGTGCCTTTCCAAATCTTCGACACATATGTATGTGCCATTTGTGGTAAGATTGTTTAGTTATAGTTTTTTTTTTTTTTCTCTTCAACACATATGTATGCGCCATTTGTGGTGATAACTAAGACTGTTTAGTTATAGTTTTTCTTAGTTTTCCATGAATGACAATAACAATGTGCTAACAAAAGCTTTGCAATGACAACTATACTTGCCATAAACAACAATGCCGATAAACTCCATAATGCTAACAAATGATCTGTTCAAAATGCTCTGTTTATACATTTGTATGATGTGATCGCTCTATTTATACATTTTTCAAACTCGTCCATAATGATAAAAAATGGTATGTTCAAAATGCTTTGTTAATACACTTGTATGCTGCCAATAAAACAATGAACAATAATGCCAACATATTCCTTCCATATCCCCAATCCTTGTTTGGACATTGGGATTGGATACGCTAGGAAGGGTTGTACCTTACCTTGTGGGAAGAAGGGGCTAAAGGCGTAGAGGGTAAAAGTAGTTGGAAAGAGTTAAAATCCAATTTTTAAACCTTCGAGATGATTCACCTAGGGATCCTCGAGAAATCAGTGAAAAACTTCTCAGTAAGAAAGGGGTCCCACAAGATAACATAAACACTCAAGGTACTAGTTTATGGATAGGAGGTCTCATCACGAGCCAACCTATTATGACCATGGGCATGTAGCGGTATGAAACTACCACCTATTTGGTCATCAAACCAGGGTAGTGGCTTTTGGTGGCATATTTAAGAGAAAGGGAGTCTCATCATGAGCCAAACTTCTCATTTTCATGAAATGTTTGTGGATAACACTATCACCTCTAGTCATTAAGCTAGGACAATGGCCCTCAACTATTTCCTTGAAGCACAAGAGAAAAATATCAAAATAAATAGGATAAGAGTAAAAGGAAATGAATGGGATAGGAAACAATTTCATTCATGACAAGGTGCATCTCACCCTCCAAAAAGGCACCCACAGACAAGACTCTACATTTCCCTATTATCACATGCACCCCATGGCACCTCATACACTTACATGACTTGGACTAGACTCCACCTAGAAAACACCCCAAAATTAAGAGAGGTTAGCCCAATAGGACACCCTGACACCCTCTCCAAACCTAATTTGTCAAATTTCATAATGTCTTTGAGCATTTGTTTGGGGTTGAGTGGGGTTTTATGCACATGTTCGGGTAATTTAATTATTAGATGTGATTTACATGCTATGATTCTTGTGACTTATGAACCCCTGGAGGGCGTACTTGTTGTTACTATAGGACCTTTCACAGTGTACAAGTACACATGATGGAATGATTAGCTCGAACATTCATGGGGGCTCAAAGCCCATAGATGGATCCTGAAACCCCAGTTAGGGGTAAGAAGAGATTGAATATTTTCACTAGATGAAGGAAGGACATTTCCTTTGGAGGCACTATAACAAGACTAGATAGACAAGTTCCACTCCTCTTCACTTCGATGATGGCCTTGGAAGGCCTTAAGACTACCCATCTAGCCCATGACTTCATCATTTCAGGGCTGGGGTTTCGTGGAGGTGATGTTCTTGTGAAAGAAGGATGTTTGGCACAGTGTTTGGTAGTTTATGGTGTGATTAGGCCTTAGAGGGGCCAACGTTCCACTTTTCAGGGATGGATGTCCCCCATTAGAGCTCAACGTCACCCTAGAAAGGGCATGACATCACCCTTCTAGGGTTTATTCATGTAATTTTTTTTAATTTTGTAAATTAGAGAAAATTGATCAGGTCGACCCTGCAATTATGAACTAAAATTAATTTTAGGCTAAATTGTGTATAAATAAACATAAAGTGACATTCATTTTCATCACAACTTGTCCTTGGAGACAAGGAGGACTGAAATTTGCGCCCCTCTTGGGTTATTGGCTGAAATAAGGAGGCACAACTCTTGTTTAAGGCCTATCTTTGCAACTTGGATCATTTTTTGGAGTTTTATGGTGATATTGCATGGTATATTCGAGATTATTCTTGGTGCAAGTAAGTAGAATATACATTTTTTCATCTATTGAATGGTTTATTGCATGGTTTTATTTTCTCATACAAGATTATGAAATTGCATGGTGTATTTAATGCTTTAAGTAAGAAACTTAAGATGCTACTTTCTTACTTTTTTATTTTCTAAGCTTTCACTAAATTGATCTAGTAACTAGTGAAACCCTAGAGCCATAAAGTCCTATCTCTCTAGAGGTTTGCATTTGTATATTGTTGCATAAGTATTTACTCCATAAAATTGCTAAGGAGAGCAAGGCGCTAGGGCCTAGAAGTGCCTACACCCTAGCACTTTGTTTGTTGAGGTCAAAATCTAGAAGGATTTAAGTTGCTACTCCTCCTATAATTTTTCCCTCTTAGACTTTTCGGTATTATCATTAATTATCAGCCTTAGAAGAAGCCACCATATTTGACTCCATTACCCTAGAAATGCACTAGTCATCCTCCTTTGACCTTTGACGTGGATCATCATCTTTTAAGATCAATTCCCTACTTGATACTCTACTAACCTTAACTAACTTTCTAACCTAACCTAGAAACATTAACAACCAAGTTGTTGTCATAATCACTGCTACAACTATCATTTTGCAACTTATATCAACCTACTAACCATATAAGTCAACCCAGAATGTGTATAAGGAAAGGTACTATCAATAAGTGTTAAAGTGTGTGTTTAATTGCCTTCATGAAGTACATTTCTGAAGCTGAATTACTGTGGTCATTACTTTGATTTGTTGCTATTACATTTAACTTTGAAAGCCTGTTTAAATCCAATTGTTGGTTGATATATTTAGAGAACTCACATAAGACAAAGTATTATCATTTGATGTTTTTAATACTTGTTCACATTGTCTACATAAGTGAGTTCTTTTTTATATGAATTACAGTTGTATCTTTTACTTATTGTTATAATATATTTGTCATTCGCTGCATACATAGACTTCCAACATATATTTGCAAGTTTGATGTCTTGTTGAAGCATCATTATTATTTGTTACTTGCTATAACGTTTATTATTGTCTTGGTTAAGGGAAAGTGTTGTTTATTCTCCTTTGCTTGATCCAACAAGACTTAAAACCTGATTTGAGGGACATAGAGAGAGAGGGGTAGTTTACCTTTTCCTCTTCCCTTCCTCAAAACCCATAGGTCTTGGGATGTCTCTTTTGGAGTAGGTTTTTCCCTTCTCCTAAATAGAAAGGGGTACCCTGTTGAACTGACAGTGACAGAATTACCCCCGTGTTATGCCAATCTCAGCCTACTTGCCTTTAGGATTTGGGAAAGTACATATTGTGTAATAACATAAGCAACAAGTACACCTTTATCCACAGGAGAGTCAAACTTTCTGATTCTTCCATCTTCTCTTTTGATGTAACATTTGCTTCCGAACACTTTGAAGTGCTTCACATTTGTTGGTCTTCCTTTCCATAGCTCATAGGGAGTTTTGTTACTGTTGTTTCTAATCATTACTCTGTTTTGAATTTGAATTGTTTTATGCACTACGTGTGTCCAAAATACATCTGTCAATTTAGAATCCATTAGAATTGTTCGAGCCATTTCATGTACTGTCATTTTCTTTCTTTCAACAACTCCATTCTGTTGAGGTGTCCTAGAAACTAAGAATTGCCTTTTTATTCCATGCTTGCTACAAAAATACATAAATTCCTTTGAAGTAAAATCTCCTCCATTATCAAATCTCAAACATTTGATTTTTGAATCCATTTCATTTTCAACCATTTCTTTGTATACCTTGAAGTTTTCAAATGCTTCTGACTTATTCCTGAGAAAAAAGATTGTAGCCATTCTTGTATAACCATCAACCAATAACATAAAGTATGTCTCGCCTTTTAAACCTTTTGTTCTAGTTGGTCCAACTAGATCAATATGCACAATTTCCAGTGGTCTTGTCATTGAGTATTCCTTTGATCTGAACATGTTCTTTGTTTTCTTTCCTCGTTGACAATGCTTGCATAATGTGTTGGTTGGTTTCATCATCTGGGGAATTTATTTGACTACTTCCTTTTTGTTGACTTTGATGAGGTTATCAAAGTTTATGTGACCCATTATTCTGTGCCATAGCCAAACTTCATCTTCCTTTCCTAGACAACACTTTTCATTTCCAATTTCACTTAAAACATATATGTTGCTTGAAGTTCTTGCAGCTGTTGCAATCAATTTACATGAACATTCTTTTCTTATCTTGCACTTTTTTTAATCGAACATAATTTTATGACCTTGGTCACACATTTGACTTACACTTAGAATATTATGTTTCATATCTTCCACTAGTAGAACATTTTCTTCCTTGGTATTCTTGTTTCCAATTCTGACTGTGCCCTTTCCAATGATTCTAGTTGAGTCATCATTTCCAAAGGAGACAGATCCATCTCTTTCCTTTCTTAATGTAAGAAACTTGTCTTCATCACCCGTCATGTGCTTTGAACAACCACTGTCAACATACCAACCATGTTTCTTGTGTTTAGCTTGTAGAGCGAGTGTACATTCTTCATTGTTAAACTGATCCTGCTTTCTTATCCATATTCTCTGTTGAGGTTCATGTCTATGAATTTTGTTATTCTGTTGTGATTCTCTTAGAGGGACTATCATTCTACAATATTTGGCCATGTGTCCAAATTTGTTGCATTTGTATCATTCCACTTCAATGCTCAATGATTAAAACTTGTTGTAGCTTCTTATTTGTGTTTCACTAGGCCTTATTGGATAACCATTTTGTGCATGAATTTCAAATTTGTTTCTATTCCTTCTATTATCTCTGCAATTTATAGCTTTATGTCCAAAATAATTACATGCATAACATAAACCAAAAAACATAGTTTGATACCTGGGAGTTGAAGATCTTCTTAAAGGAGTTGCTCTTCTGAATCCTTCTTCATCCTAAGGCCTGCCTGTTTATAACCTTCCTTGATTTTGAAATATGACTCTTCTAGGTGGAGGAGTGTCCATGTGATCTTCCCTGTAAAACTTTATGTCTCATCTAACTGTCTCTGCATAGCTTCTTGGTTTTGTTTCTTTATCTGTGGTTTTGGAACTTGATCCTATTTCTGTCTGATTGTATCATAGCCCAGACTTGTCATGATGTGGCCTTTGACTGTTGATAATATTATCCAAAAACTTTGAACTGTTCTACATGTTCTTATGTTGAAGATATTTTCTCAATGTAACAACCTCTACCTCCAAATTTCCAATGATCCTGTCTTTTTCTTCTAGTTGTTCCTTGAGTGCTACTTAGATTCTTTTGTATTATTCTATTTGAACCTTTAATTTAGTGATCATATGCTCTAGTTATTCATAGTTTGAATTATGAGTGTCTTCTTTCTTGTCTAGTTCTTCTTGGAGTTTCTTGTTTTTCTTGTTTTTCTCTTTTAATAACCTCTGTAGCACTCAACAGTTCTTCTTTGTAATCAACTTATGCTTCTTCATACTCCTCTTTGGTGTCTTCTTTATTGGAGTCTTCTGTTTCCATGAATAGAAATCTTTATGTCTCACTTTCACTGACTTCATCTTCTTATGATGAGGAGCAGTCTTCTTTGGTGCAAAAGTTTTTCTTGAAGACTTTATTTTTTGTTCTTTTGCCTTTATATGTTTTTTTGTTGTTTGAATTATCCTCTTCATTTATTTTCTTTTTCTTGTGAGGAAATTTGTTATCAAAATGACTAATACCATCACAGTTAAAACAAATCAATGGAATCTTACCTTTATATCTGTCGTTGGTTCCCTTTTTCAATCTTCTGACAAAGTTGGCCACTTCTTCATCGTCTTCCGAGATGTCATTGTTGCTGCTATATTATTTTTCCTTTTTCTTTCCCTTTTGATTTGACCTTTTGGATTCTTTGAATGTCGCTTCTTTTATACCTAGATTTTCCCGTTTAGTTCTCATTTCATAGGTTGTGAAGATTCCATGTAGTTCATCCATGCTTATTGAGTCTATATCTGCTCTTTATTCTAGTGTTGATATCTTAGGATCAAATACCATTGGAAGAGATCTTAGTACCTTTTGAACAATTACAGATTCATCAACTTCTTCTCCCAATCCTATGATTGCATTCACTGTTTCATCAACTTGTAAGAAGTAAGCTGAAATATTCACATCTTCCTTCATCTTTAGTTGTTCGAATTGACCTCTGTAAGTTTGAATCTTTGTTTCTTTGACTTTTGAATCTCCTTCATAAATATTTTGAAGTTTATCCTAAATCTCTTTAGCGGAGCTACAATGTATAACTTTGGTATATACCGAATCACAAAGACCATTAAAAAGTGCATTTGTGGCTTTTGAATTATTTGGACTGAGTTTCTTTCCATTGTCATTTGTTGGTGGAACTGTTGGTTCTTTGTATCCATATACAAATGATTTCTAAAACTCAAGTCCTTGTGCCTGTACATATGTTTTCATCCTTCTTCTTTGGAATGCATAGTTATGTCCATCAAACCGTGGTATTCCATTTTTATACATACTGTTACTCTCCATGATCTAACTTTTATTGGTTAAACTGATTTTTGAAGGAACCTACTCTGATACCAATTGTTGGATTACTAAGATGGGGGGTGAATCAGTAATATATATTTTTAATCCTTTTAACCATGGTATGCAAGTGCTATTGATATTTATGATCAATATAACATTATTATTCAATAAATGTAGAGAAAATAAACCATGAACAAATGAAAAATCATACACATACACAATACACCAGTATTTTTATGTGGAAACCCAATGCAGGATAAAACCATAGAATACTTTTTCTTATATGTCTTTAATAATTAAATTCATTGGAAGCACGAACTTCCTTTGTTCTCCACCTACAACTGGAAGGAGCCTTTGACCCCCTATATTTTCAGGCTACAACCTGAGGGAAGCTACAACTCCCCAATTCTCTAGCTACAACCAGAAGGAGGCTACAACCCCCTATGTTCTTATACTACAACCGGAAGGTGGATACAACCACCTATCCTTTCCCCATCCTGCCACCCTGAAATATAAGTGTCAAATCAAGAAACCACTGCCACACTGTCACTATGAGATATACCATTGTAAACCTGTACAAACCTATACCACTAACTTGTAGTCAACCTATACCACTACCCTGTAATTAACCTGTACCTAAACTGATTCTGTACCAACCAAAACCAACAGATACACGACCTATCTGTTCTACAGTGTGTGTATGTACACGCCCTATCTATTCTACATCTCGCGTATGTGCGTGACTTATTTGTACTGCAACCTGCGTATACTTTCTGAAAACTAGGGTTTTCTCTCTCTCAAAACTATGACCCTCTTTAGCCTATGTCACATCAACCTACAACCTGTCACTGTGTCCAGACTGTAACTATTCCTTGTGCATACATCCTCATACATATCCCTTAACCAAATGTATCTATATCTCTCTATTCATGTGCCATACAAGTATGTGTAATCATGAACAAGTATAATTACCCTCACATGAACTAGAAATCAAACCCTTAGTGATAAACAATCTTTCAATACATCAACCACTTCACAAATACAAGCTCTCAACCATGTACCACAAAAACCCTTAATCATATGCCAAGAAGTAGAAGATGTGCCTCAACACTAACAAGATGTATCAATGATAAATATTGATTATACTAGCAATGTATTTATGTAGATCTGACTTATACAGAAAGTCCCATACAAACACTAATCTCTCTAGGGAAAATGCTCAAACCCCCATAACCATTTCTCATGTAGACAACAAAATCAAACTACTCATAGAAATAATACATACCTTTTGAACCAGTAGATAGATCTGATGTACCTGATCACTGTAGACCTTCCTTGGAGGTTTCTTTCAGACTCTAGAGACCTAACATCTTCATCTTCTCAAGTTTTATGGCTTTACCCTCATGTACACACCCTATTATATTTCTATCCTGCATACATATGCACCCTTCTCCATTGCAGCCTGCGTACACCTCAAAAACTAGGGCTTTTTCAGTATTTTCTATAATTCTGAAACTTTTGACATCAACCCTTTGTTCTACCTCAGACTTTCAAAACTTCATATGTATCAATGAGTATCTACAATAAACCTTACACAATATTAGATATTCAATGTGCTCAATAGGTGATAATAGGAGAGCCTTTCTCTCTTATTTATACTTCCATATAGCTTCCTTAAGGGGTTACCTTCTAACCAACTTAACCCAATTTCCTTATTTTAGGGATAACCCACTTTGCTACAAATAGTAAACTCTCCACTTCTAGTTGCAACTATTTTTTTTTAATTATTTTCTTATTGCAACAAGTTAACCCATGATTAACTCCTAGTTTCACTCACTTGACTAGTCAACTTCTTATAGGAGCTTCTAGAATAATTTTGATTTCTTTAACTTCTAGATAACTCATGAGGATTCTCCAACTTCACAAGGCCATAACTCTCTAACCATGAGGAGTTATGTGACGTTACACATATCACCGGAAATGGAATGACATGTACTATCCATCTATAATAGTCTTACCCACAAATATATTAATCTTCATACTATTATACATCAATAAAACTGAAGTCCCTTATCCATATTGTTGGGGCTACCAGACTTGCTTCAAGGGTTGACATCGATGACAACCAACCCAATTAATCAACACCAACATGGGATTTTGTGAGTTGTAAATAATATCTATTTGATTTATTCACATCAGTTCTTTTTTAACATTGTATTCAAGGGATTTATTGACTTATAGTGTGTAGTTAATTCTTATGAGTATAAGGACATTGAAAATTGAAGAAAAGAGTCATGCATAAAAGGTTTAAATATTGCAAGTTCAATAGTAGAGTTATCAAAAGGTGACTAGAAGAAAATAGCTATACGAATATATGAGAACATTGGACCAATAACCTAGTGAATGAAGAGGGAAAAGAAGGTTATTTTGATAAGTTCAAATATTTTTAAATTTTCCATCATTGAGAGGAATGATCATTGGGAATCATGCATGCTTTATTGTTGAATCTTGTCTTTCCTTAAACCCTAGGTAACTAGTTTCTTGTTTGTTGGGTGATAATAATTTTACAACACACACTCCATCCATCATGGATATGAATTTTGTAAATGGTGAGGAGCATCATGGCATTGAAACAATCCACAATTTTGTACCAAATATGTATGAAAAGGTAACAAATTTGATCTCAATCCAATTTACATTGATATTGATGTATATAACACTGCATGTGAAAATCCTTCTATCCCATAAAGTCCATGCATCCCATGACCAATTACATAGATTAAATCCATGCATCCCATGGATGTTATGTGCATTCTATCTAAATCACGACTAAAGGTTTCTTTTTGTATACGATTTAGTAGACTTTAATGATGTAATTAGTAGAAAATTATGGGTTTACAAAAATTTCCTTATAGTCTTATCTTAGTGGACTAGGATTTCTTAGTTGATAAAGAAATAAGTTGCATTATCTTGCATGGGTTTAATTTTTGAGTCTTCCTTTTCAAATTTGGTTAAATTTGGAGTGGTGCATCAAACCCATTAAGATTTGTTTTTCCATAAACTATCCCACATGCTAAAATCTAGGTTGAATGGGTGAATTTGTATTTAGATCACCTATATTAGGCTCTCAAAGACTGTCAAAATTCAGGCAGGGAACAAGAAATTCCCCTAACATGCCGAGTGCATCCACCTCTTAAATATTTTCTTTTAGTTTCCAATGGACATTCATCAACATCATTCATCATCAACATCATTCATTATCAACATCAAATAAAAAAAAAAGTGAATAATAGCACAATATTATTCAAAAAATAAACCATAAAAAAGTCATTATACATGTCCAAATCCATTTACATGTATTAAATATTGGTGAATAATAGCACAATATTACTAAAAAACTAAGACATAAACAAGTCATTATACATGTCCAAATCCATTTATATGTATTCAAAATTGTCCCAATTGTACATTTTTTCCAAAATGGAATATCATGCTTAAGATACATAATGGCACCTTGTGGCCAAACTAGAAATAATGGCACCTTGTTCCCAAGACACACAATGGTACCTTGTACCAAAAATGGCACATGCCCAAGATACATAATGGTTTAATCATTGACCCCCACCACCCTTTCCATAACCAAGTGCATTACAAATGTTATCTTACTCTTGTTCAAGCTTGAGGAAGCTCGAGTCTTCTTGTGTCAAGGAATGGTTCACCATTTTAGAGACTCGAAAGGAAATACCATTCATATAAGTTATTTTCCACAATATTATTAATGAATAGACTTACAAAATACAATTAGAATTCAATATAACAAAAATCACCATAGATGAGACTACTAGTCTTGATGGTGTTACCTTCCTTTGCAACCTGTTGTGGCTCACCTCCCACAATGACCCATTTTGTTTTTATGGTCCCCTCTTTCTATTCTTAAATTTTTCCTACAAGGTATACTTTCCTACTTCACTAAGGAGATATGAGCTTGAAGAATTTTTTTTTCTATAACTTATAAAGTTTATTCATTCGTTGTGAATAACAACCCTTTGGAAGCAGTCATAAAACAATCCCCCTGATACTGCACTATTCAACCTCTAGTCCCCAATTTTAGCGTTCTTCTCCCTCACAGTAAAGACCCAATATTTGGTTTTACTTAGCTGGCATGATTCATTTGAATCTTCTACCCTTTTCCTAAGTCATGATTGATTCAAAACAAGACTCACACCATATTTTATTTCGACAGAAACCTTTCCAATGTTCTCATCAAAAAGGGGTATGTCAGAATCATGTTCTTCGGAATATTTCACTCCACACACCACCCAGAACTCCAATCCTCACACTTTGATAGCTCTGACACATCAACTCTACTCCTTACATGGCATCCCATGGATGGATAGATTCAAACCCGACATGTACTCGGCACCCCTGAGTCAGAACGACCTATCTAATCGCTAGCTCCCCAAGTGGCATCTTAAGATTGGGCCCTTTTGTTCCTTATTTATCATTCTTCAATAAATTGCATTTTATTTCTTTTGGGACTCATCACTATCCCAAGTTATCGAAGGAATATTCCTTCGACACCATTTGTGTCAGAGTCAAATTCATCTCTCATCCTTTCAAACTACGAAACTCTAACTCTGGTATCCTTTTCGAGCCCTCCCACGTACATGTTTGGCACATTCTTCCGGGATAAAGGTATATTCTTTCGATACCACTTTTTTTGGGGTCCAAACATTTCCTTATCCTATGGAATTCTGAGGGATGAACTCTGATGGATTTTCTTTGAAGTCTTTCAAAGAGTATTCTCGGCACACCTTTTTAGAAAAGGTAATATTCTTGCGATGCCCTTTCTTTGGGGTTTATCTTGAACCTCACACTGATGACCTTCGATGCTAAGATTCTGACAGGTCCCACCCATCTTGCAATGTTTCATACTTCTCAAGTTGACATGCCTTTCTAAATATAAGGGAATATGATTTCGATACCCCTCCCATCGAAGCTCAGATTAATATGCAATCCTTCCCTCTCTGAATGCATGAATTCGATGATGGTCTTTTTGAACCTCAACCTTTCGCCACCTATGATACATGAATTCCGAAAACTGCCACCCTTAATGAACATTAATGACAAGGATTGATACCAGATTTAGAAACGATTCTCATAAACAGTCGAGTTATGGCGCATTTACGATTTTTTAATGTGATTTAAAATATATAAACCCCCCTCTTTAGACATATCTTACGCCATAAGTTTCTGAAACATTCATTCTTTCTTGATTTTTCACTAAAGGTTACTGCATAGTTATTTTCGCCACTTAATCACAGATAGCCCATTTTATCTTTTATATGTTTTTGTTGTTACAATTAGAACATTGTGTTTATCATGTTGATACTCGTTTCAATGTGGTAATACATGACCAACTAATAATCAATCATGACAAGCCAGAATCCCAAAATACCAAAGGGCTCAGTTTACTTCCAGTCAACTGCAGGACCTAAATCATTATATCGACCAATTAAAGTGTTGGTGACTGATACTAATCACCACAACCCTGGTTATGAAGAAATCTACAGGATATCAAAATATCCTAAGAAGCAACACCCATCTATTAGCCGCCCAACCACCACTTTTCCCATACAATGAGGAAACACAATGGAGCCTCAAACAATTCGATATAACAACAATGACCATTGTGAGAAAACAAGAGAAGCAGGTAGCATCCAATAGAACTGAAGAAATCGACTCGAGATATCATCTTCCCACTCCCACATGCTCTCTCAATGAACCGTTGTTAAAAGGGTTTGCCTAAGAAAGCAAAGGACCATCTAAGCAAATAAATCATGGGTGGGACGATGAAGACGAGACCCTAAAACAAGGCCAGAAATTAGTTCCCACTCATAGGCTCAAGATGCCCTAAACAATGTTGGTAGCCATTCTATGTTGACTATATGGAGAAGAAAAGAGTACACATTTTTAAATTGATTGGGTGCCTTTGGCACAGACCATCGTTAATATAGGGAAAGTATTCAATTGGACAGACATCCTGACTCTCAACATATGTCTACACATGAACAATATCCCATGTATGAAGAAGCCATTTGTTTATATGTCGGCCTACATGATTGATACCATCTTCTCCTCTGTACAATTTCTTGACCCGGGGTGGAACTGGGACCGAAGCCAACCCCCCGTCCATGTATACTACTTTGATTTATGGAGCATTAATTACATAAAACACTTTCATGACATATGCAATCTCTTCCTAGCCCCTCCAGACTCTATTATGTTTGGTTTCCCAAGACACAAAATTTCCTTCGAAGCCAGGAATGGGATGAAAGGGGTAGTTGACTAGTTTCTCTATAAATATTATTCATATATCAGGGTGTGTGGAACCAATAGAGCCCCACACCTCTTACACTACTTTTTCCTAGACTGTTTTTTGATGAGGGATATTGCATACTCAAAATCATATTAAGATATCATTCCCTCTAGAAAGAATATCAGGATCAACTATAGGAACAAGGTAGCTCATGATTACAAATTTCACAATTTCATCTAGATGTTGCCTTCGTCAGTTATTGTAATCTTATTTTTCAATTCGAAATATGAAGAGTCTCTTTTTGTAAAACTGCCCTAATTTCATGATTGCAAATAAAATGATGTAAACAATAACTCATTACAAAAGGGAAGATTGTCCATTAGAAGGGATTTTGGTTACTACAAGTTAATTTGAACCCGAAGACATTTTTGTTGGAGATTATGGTGTCGATATGTATGAATGTGAGTATTCTATTTATGCATGTATATTACTATAGTATGTGAATATTAGTTTACAAATTATTTCTGAATTAATGTTTTCATTATTCCCAATTACCATGATTTTCAAAGCAAGTACAACGAAAGTATGATGCAGTTAACTAATCAATTACTTGATTCTAACTAGTCATGTTGTTGAACTTTCATGTTACTTGTATTATGAATTTCTTCTATGAAAGTAATATAAATATTTCATTGTATTCATCCTTGTTACTTTGATCCTGATCAATATAGGTTAGCTTAGAATTAAATAGAGAATGCATCTTAGAATTGTAATCATTCATATTAGCTTAGAATTAGTTAGTTAGAATTTTTATTTTTAATTCATAAGAGAACATTTGGTTCTTAGATTCATATTTAGTTAGTATATTAGTTAGATCGGTATCCCGACCAAAATATATTTGGAATTGATATTCCAAATGAGAGTGGCTCTAATTGGGACCTTCCATCGGGTGTTTTCCCTCATTTGATCGAACGGTTCATTCTGGAACGTCAACATAAATGGTGCTAGAAGGAGGGCAACAGAACTGAATGGATGCAAATAGAAGCTCAAACCCTTCCCATCCTATCTCGCAACTAAGAATTTCCTCGTCAAGTGATTCTCACAAAGTTCGCTTTGAACACATTATCCTTCCTCCAGAGTACGTTGTGAACATGCTAGCTCAGGTCAACACTCACCACACTTATGCTCTTTCCAATCCTACCTTTTCTTCCCCACAACCTCGTATCCTAACCATCTCGTAGATTGACGCCATATTCAGACACTCAACTCAAAATGCCAACCATGACCTGACCAGAAAACTTAGCAGGCAGACCATATAGCTACTGTTAGACTACTCTATGCCTGAAAATCAAGAATACCTTCGACATACAGACCCCTACTTCACCGACCCAAACTCCTATCAAGAAAATCATTCGATTGGAACCCCTAAATATCACATTCCTGAAGAAACTTATAATTTTCCCAAGACTTTTGAATTTGACCTTGAATATGATTTGTTGGTCATTGGAGTAGGAGGTATACCACCCTCACCTCCCAAGTCACCCCCTTACACTTCAAGAGACGAGTCGGAGGAAAAAACCAAGGAAAGAGACAAATCTGAGAGCGAACCCGAAAACAACCCATATCAGATTATCATATATCAACCCCAAAACATGGCTGGAGAATATGAAAACTAGAATCCACCTCCCTACCAGCCTTGGTTGTTAGTTGACATAGTCACTATACCAGGGATCCATCTTGACATGCCCAAACACCCTGACAAGTTCCTACCAAAATTTTGACCCTGAAAAAAATATTCAGTTGAAAACCATGTGAAGAAATTCTTGTTGGATATTAGTTTACACAACATTCAACATGAAAACATTGTATATTGTTTATTTCCCCTTATGTTTGAAGAGAAAACTTCGACCTAGTATTTCTCTCTAGAAGAAGCCTCCATTACAAATTGGAGAACCTTTGAAGCCACTTTTCTCGGGAAGTTAGAGGAAAACAAAACACCATCCACCTGGGTTCTATAACTATCGAGAGTCAATATGGATTCAAAAGAATTGGTTACTGATTACAATCAACATTTCCTTACTCTGTTAAAATGAATCCCATGTGCCTCAAAACCCATTGAATATGTAATATTGAATTCTACACCTCCAGTTTACCTATGTCCATGGCCATGTATGTAAAAACCTCTAAAAAAAGAACTCTAGAGGAATCTTTCCAAGAGGACCTTAAGTTTGAGAAGAATATGATGAGTTTAAAAGGCATTTCTAACTCAGAGCCCTCTAGAGACAAAGGTAAGGTTAAAACATCTGTATCTAAACCCAGTGAAGATAAGAAGCATTCTTATTCAATGGATATGGAATCTCTTTATAGGATCATTAAGAAGTTATCAAATGATCTAATAGACTTGAAAAAAGGTGGCGGAGAATGATCCTCTAACCAGAAAAAAAAATTTAGGTTCCCCCCCAAGAAATATAAAAACATGACACCAACCAACAAAATCACCCCTTCGCAGATGGAAGCCATTAACATGGAAGATATTTTTCAGGCTCTCCAAACCTGGGAAATAGAGAATATGACTGAAGCCAATGAAGAAGGAGAAGAATGTCAGGAAAAATAAGAAAAACCTCAGGAATTTCATGAGCCTGCAAAACAACAATTAAATTCATTTTGGGATATTGCTTATGGTGAGAATGAAGAAGAATCTTGTTGACGATAAAAATCACAATGAGAAATTTCGCCTGCAAAGTATTGCTAAAGCCTATTATTTAAACTATGCTAATAAGATATAATAGTAGTAGGTGGGATCCCCTTGTATTACTGGAGGCTTGAAGATGGTCATATCACACTTTTATGTTGTTGTTTCGATACTGCTTACAAGGTCTTATATGGTTGATGATGCAGTCTTGGTTTTGTTTTGACATAATGGCAGGTGAATAATGCATTTTATGTGATGTTACGTTATTTTAAGCTCTAATTCTATGTTATGAGTGGCATATACTACAATTTTTACATTTGATTATATCACCATGATTATTACCTAGCTACACCTGCACAAGACACATGTTAGTAACAACATGAAACAAAAGAAATAGAAAGAGACTGATAACAAAAAATTCCAAAAGAAAGGGACTATACTATGCTATGTTAAGAAGTTATGTGCAAATCAAATGAAAAGAAGTTAGTCTTAGTCCTAACTAGCAATGGTTAGTAGCTATATGAATTATATTGGAGTTATATTAGGCGCATTTAGAAAGCAATATGTCGCAAGTTTCAATGGATAGTATTAATGGCATGGTTAATGGTATTGGTGATCGTTGGTTGTCGTGTACTTCGAAATTGAATGTGGAGGAAGATGGAAGCGACATGTAGTAAATGCACATCACTCCATAATTCTCCCATCGGGCTATCACCCTAGCATGGTTATTGTTTCATTTGGTTTTGCTGGTAGTTAAGCTCCGAGATTCGAGCCTGGAAGGAACTGCTCATTCATCTCTCCCTTTCTAAAGTTGTTGGTTACAGGTATGGTTCTTTTCTCCCATCCATGAATTTCACTCTATGTATGAAATGAACGATGGATTAGTAATGTGTTGGTTTGTGTTTTCCTAAGAATGGCAACTATGTAAACACGTGGGTCTTCTCTCTATAATGACTGTGTGGTTATTCGTTTTGCAAATGAAAGAATTCGTTTGTTGAAGTTATGATTTTGTTGGTCGTTCAGTGTGGTGAAAACTCTGATGGCTCTCTGATGTTTTAAGTAGGTATTGGTATTTTGTTGGAGGGTTTCGCTCTGTTTAGCCTTCCTGACCTCTTCCTCATAGTGATGGTAACCATGTCTGGTTGTATCCGAGTTGCTACGGGGTTGTTGTATATTTTTTTGAACTACCTTTTGGTCACTGTGTATCTTCCAGAGCCATGGTCGTGGGTTTATTTTTGTGGTATTGGCATCAACAAAGTTGGTTATGAGGTGATCATTATACCAAGATGTATACTTTTTGTGGTTTGGTGATATAATTTATGCTTCGGGATAGAATTCCCATAGACATTGTAGCTCATTGGTTCAGCTCTTGAGAAATGAGAGAGGGTTATGCCTCTGTGCGTTCTTGGTAATTGTTACTATCAAGTGGGAAATTGTTGCTCCTCTGCATAATTTCCTACCCTACTCGGTGTTGAATTGTTACACTATTATACAAACTGAGAGTTATAAAAAAACCCTATGGTTCCACTGTGCTTATTTCGAGGGGACTCTACCTATTGTTGATATGTTCGACCTCCAGTTTATCTATGCTTTGATGACCGAACAAACCATTGATTACTTCTTGTATTCATTGTTAAAGATCATGATTTTGATAACCCCAACTATTCACACTCTTGTCGGGTATCTTTTTTACTGTCATGGATTGGTTGAGTGGTTATGACAGTTTATTTGAGTATTATCTCGTCTCTGTTTGATTGAGTTGTTGGAAAGTTGCAATTGGGGAAGAGAATTGGTATACAATCGAGGGGCTACCTCTTTTTTTTATGACAGTTGCATCGAGAACCTAGCTCATTTTTTTTTATTAAATTGGTTGGTTGGGATTCAGTGGTAATGTACAGTCCGAGGGTTTCCCCTTTTCATTATGCATTGGATCATTGTGTTCCTACAGTTTGGTGTCAATTGCAAATTGGTGATTGTTGTGTGTTTCACTAGTCTCGATTGGGATCATGGAAATTTCTGGAAATTGATGACTATGATTTCATTATTTACTGTGTATGGATTATGGAGGTATCGTGCATGTTTGGTTTAAATTACACCACCAATGATGAAACTTGGGTTTTGTATTATGGTTTCATTGCCACATTTTATTGGTTTACATAATGAAAAGGCATGAAATCGAGCAAGTTTTTAAAAGTCTGTTCAATTTGGGAAAATACATGTGTATATGTTTACTTGGGAAATTGCGAATTATGGACAATGGTTGATATTTTATAGTAATATATGATGGATAGCGATAGAGAAATGTGACTGTGTGTTCCTTTTGTTTTTTTTTTAAATGAAAGGAAAAGAAATGAAAGAAAACCAACTATTCTCTTGACAGAACTATTGAAAGGCATAGTGATTCTGAGTATGATTATAGACTGTGTTAATTGTGAATTTTGAAGAAATTGGATGTGGGACAGTGAACAGATTTGACACAGTAATGGTTTAATTGGTGTTGGAATCTTTTGTATTGAATACTGAGTTGTTTTTATGGATTACTTAATTGGTTTTACGAACAATATTTGTTCTTTTCCCTACCATTATTTCACTTTTCACACATTAAAGGTCCCCTCGCCTTCCCATATTCACTACCCACTCCCTGTTCTTAAAATTAAATTATAGTTACGTTAAACTTTGTATTATGACAACTAAAGGATGGCACAAGAATGAATTACAGTGATTTATTCTTTGACTTACAATGCAGTTGATTCTTTGAATTTGTTGAGCAGTAATCATGATCTATTCCCCCTCATTTTAACACTTTTCGCTCAATACAATCCCTCATATATCCCAAAACCCTTATTCACCCCCTGCTCATTGACAAGTATTAAACGATTTGTATGGATTGGATTGCATGAGTCTGATATATTGTTGAGCCAAACTTTCTTTCATATTTAAAAAGAGATGTCATGTATGGTTGTTGAAGAAACTATTTGTTAATCAATAATGCATACAGGAATGAGATTTTTCAGTAGAGGTAGCCATGGTCGGGGTAACAGAGGAAGAGGAAATTGGAACAAGGGCCCTAGAAGGCCAAGGTTCTCTATACATTTTGATGCATACTCGCAAGAGTTGGGCCAGCTATTTGAAGCTAGAGTTTTTAACTAGATTGGGAAAGTAGTGGTCCAACCTAGGCCATAAAGGCCTCCCTTCCAAGCCCCACATGTCTCTGGTATCCCAATGCCCCCTTATGTCTCACTACAACCTGAAGTCCCTGAAAATGATGGATGGAAAGAGATTGTCCACACAATAGTCTCCCAACATTGTGGATGGCCTAACTTGTCTCTACCTACTCCTCCACCTATTAATCAAATTGTCCAAGTTGCCCCTATCCACTCACCAGTATAGTCTTCCCATGCAAGAAAAAGGTTAAAAACCAAGGCCCACCATGCTCCTGACAAATGAAAATATATTGATGCCCCCTCCTCACCCTCAAATTACTCTACCAAATCTGTTTCCTCCCGCATGCATTTGAGAGATGATTGCTCTCATGTGATTAGTGAAATTAGGCCTAAAGTCTCCACACAACCTAAGGAAAATTCAGAGAGATCAAAGGGTGACAACAGAAAAAAGGGAAAGATTGCCTCCCAGAGTGGCAAATATGGGTTCTAAGTATTTTTATTTATTGATTGTTGAGAACAATTGACTTCTGAAATTTTGGACAACACATTATTTTTGGATTTATGGATTATATTTTTGGAAATGATTTCAATTATCATTGATATAAATTGTCAAATTATGAGAGTGATGATGGGAGTCACATGGAGGGATGTGTTTGATTGATTAACTAGTTGTGTTATGTTTTTTAAATAACTAAAGGGAGTCACAAGGGGTCCCACCTACTAGTTATTATTTATTAAAAACCCTTATTATGATTTTATTACTTTTCCCCCTTAACTAAAAATTTGGTTGAGTTTTAGTTAACTTAACTAAAGAAGTAGTTCAACTACTTCAACTAATTCTAATTGCTTAAAGGCAAAAGGAAAAGGAGGAACAAGGGGAGAATAGAAGGAGAAGAATACTAAGGTCTTCTCTTTGAGTTTTGTTGAGATAATTCAGTTTTCATTCATTCTTTAATTCATTGGAACCCTAATTCTCTTTTATGATTGCAGGGTCCTATTGTATACAACAAGATTCATGATTGAATTAGATCATTCATAAACCTTGTTTTTAGAGGTGTTGATCTATCTTTGATAGTCTGTGTAGACTTATCTGTTTGTGAATTAAATTCCATGACTAACAAAGGCTATTGTGCAGAGTCGAGTGGGAAAAAATCTGTGGCAAGATGATCCAGCTTTTAAAGTTAAGTTTTTTACTTTCTATCAGAAGTCCTTTTGTATGGTTTTCATCAGGGACATCTAAGTTTGACTTTGGTCCAAAACTTCCTCAGGGATTTTTGTAAAGACAACGATTCTTTTGAGAAATTGGAATGAAATAAGTGATTGATTTATGTCTCATATTTTTTTATTATTGATTGGGTGTTTTTAATTCTGTCTCTATATTTATTTCAGCATCTGATATATTTAGAAAATTACATAAAAAATGAATTTTTCAACAAGCTTTCATTTATAAAAAATCAGCCTAAGCACTTGTAATCAATACTTGTGAATTAGGATATAATTTTTTATGGCTATAAACATAGGGTGACATTCCCGTCTATCTTACTTTAGCCAAGTAAGATATGAAAATGCTTGAGTAAGATCATTCATATCTTTTCCTCAACATTTATTTGGAAACCATACTGGGGAGATCTTCAATATCTCTCTGGTTGTTTTTTATGTTTTATTATCATTGTATAAATCTATTTTTCTGATCAGAACAACATTGCTTTGAACTTGCTTAATTCCATTTTAGAAACTGCTAATACTCGAGATGAGCTTAATCATTCATGGGAAACAATTGAACGAGACATTAGTGCCCAAGAACATTGGGAAGTTAGACGTAGACAGCCTAGAAATCAGCAATAACCTTCATCTTTGACCTTCTTTTCATGTCCTTAGACCCTCTTGTTTCTAGGATAAGAAGAGGATTATCACTTGAAATTAATCTTATTGCTGAAATAGGAAGAAGGAAAGTCATTTTATCAACCCAACAAAGTGCTCTAAGGAGAACCTTGTCTGATTCATCCAATTCGTCTTTCTGTCCCTTACATATCATCCACAAGATGGCATCTAGTGGTGGCTCTGGTGGCACTGGAAGTGCTTCCTCCTCTCAGTCTTCAGCTTCGTTAGTGATTGGTAACTTATATAGCCACCATATCCCTGTCCAGTCTACCACAAACCCCACCAAATTCATTAAAAAGTATGGGATTTTTCAATTTGAAGAAGATGCTACAACCACACCATGGCATGTTTCCTCTCCTCTTAACCTAGCACCTGCTACTCGTCCACTTCCTAAATTTAAAGACCATCTTCCTAGGTTTTCGGAGAATAACACTGTCACTACAAATGAACACCTGGTATCATTTTCTAGTGCCTGTCACAACATAGGAGCCAATGACAATGATGCTTGCATGCGCTTATTTGTCAATTTATTGGCAGGAAAGAATGCAGCTGATTTCTTTGACCTTCCTCCTAAGATTCTGTCTACTTGGGAGGAGTTAGTATATTAGTTCAAATACACCTATGGGCAATCTAAAAGCCTAGATGAGAAGTTACAGGAGTACAATAAAATCTCCTATAAGGATGGTGAGACCATCAAGTCCTTCAACTTGCGTTTCACTAAGTTATACAATCAAATCCTTGAACTCATTCGACCTCATAACCAAGCCTCTTTCATGCATTATTATAATGCATTACCTTCCCCCTACCATCATAGGCTTGATTAAAAATCCATTGATAACTTTGGTTCCGCTCTGTAGACATGTTTAGAGTATGAATAACAGCTCGAAAGAACAAGTCTTCCTCAGAGATAATGAGTTAAACAGATAGACATGTCTTCCCTCTTACAGCTTGTACAAGACATGAATAATCATATGATATTGTATGAGCCAAAGGGAAATGTCTCCCCTCTCACCCCTGGTGCTTCATCCTCTTCTGCACCCCCCTTTAGAAATCCAATTGAAAATAATTTGCATCCTAAAGCTATCATGCCTTGGATTTGGTGTAACTTTTGCGAGGAACACCACAAGGAGACCACATGTGAGGTAAATAAGAGTGCCAGAGATAGGATATTTGGTAAAAGACCAAAAACTACCATCGATGTCCTAGATTTTGTAGATCCAGAAGATGTCATGATCATCAATACTAGGAACAAATCCTATGCTCCTAAAGGAAAATATGATCCTCCCTGAAGTTATTCTAGCCCGAGATCATCCTCACGAGCTGTTACTAGTCAGGTTCCTAAGGTTCCTGATAGTCAAGGAATTATTTCCCCTCTCCGCTCTCCCAAATATAATATATTAAATCAATTGGCCAACATCAAAGAAGATGCAACCCTTCTGGACATGGTTGTCATCCTTGAACAACCGAGGCATCTAAAACAATTCATGGAAGGAAAATCTTTCGTTGTAGCCAACCTCTCTGAAGTGGTAAATGAAGAGGATTCATCTGCAAATAAAGTAGGTGTACATAACTTTAGATACCCTGTAAAAAAATCCCCCTTTTTATATTTTTGTACAAATTATGGATAAGATTGCCCATTGTTTCCTCATTGGCGACGGTTCGGGCCCAAGTGTAATGTTGAATATTATTATATAAGATCTAGGCTTGTCTTGTACAAATGAAAACACCAGAAGCATGCTCTCTTATAATAGTCTACAACAAACGACCATAGGAAAGATCACAGATGTGACCTTAGTTTTGTGCACACACTCTGAAATAAGGACAACCCTTAATATTCAGGTAATTGGTATGCCAGTGAGCAATTACTCAATCATCTTAGGAAGATATTGGAAATCCTTGACAAGTGGATACCTCTCGCTTGATGGGACACACTTATTCATTCCTTGGGATGGTAAAAACATCATTGTCCTTAGACAAGGAAGGATTTCACCTTACATAGAGAGTGTTCCACAACCTAATGTGAATTATATCGAGGAAGACTTAGGGGTGTATTCCATCTTCACTGAAGAGGATAACATTCCATTGGAACAAACTGACTTAGAAGACGGTATGTGGCACATGCACTTTGATGGTTCATGCTCTAATGAAGGAAATAGAGATGGCATTATATTGTACTCGCTTGTGAGGAAAGTTCATAAATTTTCTTATAGGTTGGAGTTTGCTTGCACAAACAATGTCACTGAATTCAAAGCTTTACTATTAGGCATTCAAAACACCTATAATCTAGGTTGTGGTCACCTTACAATTTTTGGAGATTCTAATATTGTTGTGAACCTTGTACGTAAGGTATACTCTCCTAGCAACAAATTGATGAAATGATACAGCCAAACTATTTGGGAACTTATCTTGAACCTATTATATTTCAACATTACTCATGTTAAGAGGGAATTGAACTCAATGGCTCATTGGTTAGCTATTTTTGCAGCCTCTCCTAATCGACAACTTCTACCACATAGACCTGATTGTACTTTTCAATCTCTATATCATCCACATATCCCTGAAAATATAGAATCATGGCAGGTCTTCCCTAGCGATGAGAGCATATGTGCTTTCATTCAGAATGAACCTTATAAGCCCCAGAAAATTATATCCATAGAGGATAACATGATCCCTAAGGGCTTGAATCCTCTAGAGAGTTCATTCTCATCTAGTGATTTAGGCAATAAAGAGAAACATAAAGAAGAGGAGTTGAAAAGGAAGGTGGGTGAAACCATCTCCTTGAACATTGGGACACCCGAGTCTCCAAAGAATGTTAAAATAGGTGCCCAATGTTATGATGAAGAGAAAATGAAGTTTGCCAAGCTACTTGGTGAATTTCAAGATGTTCTTGCGTGGTATTATGAGGATCTTCGTGGTTTTTATCCTTCTCTTATACAACATGCCATTCCCATCAAGGAATTCATAAAACTAGTTAGGAAAAAACAAAGACCTATCAACCCTGCACTGGAAGCAACTATTCGAAAGGAGTTGGAAAAACTCTTGAAATTCGGAATCATCTTTCCAGTTAAGTATTATGAATGGGTTTCAATTTGGTCCTCGTTCAGAAAACAACTGGTCAGATCAGATTATGGGTTGATTTTCATGCATTAAATCAGGATAGTGTAAAAGATCACTTTCCTCTCCCTAATATGGAAATGATTTTACAACAAGTTGTAGGGTGACCATAGATGATGTCCTTACTTGACGGATTTTTTAGTTACAATCAAGTCAAGGTAAAAAGGGCAAATAAATATAAAACCACTTTTGTTACTCATTGGGGCACCTTGACTTATGAATGTATTCCTTATGGCTTATATAATGCAAGTGCCACTTTTAAAATACCTATGCAGGTAGCTTATGACAATTTGATCGACGTTTTTATTCATATATATATTGATGATCTAATCCTGTACTCTAACAGACTATCAATTGTCTTGAAGTTTCAAGAATTATGGCTGGGTCCTTTCAATATCGCTTTTGTCCTGGGTACAAACTCTTACATTTTAAAAGATTTACAAGAGCGATTGTTTTCCTACAGCACTAACGGTTCTCACTTAAGACGCTACGTGGAACCAAATTGAAAAGTTTTAATGTTGTTTGGATTTTCTGTATATTAGTAGTCTAGTTATCTATTCATTTTCACCACTGCGTTTCAGTTCTTCTTTTATAGAAGTTTAAATTTTGATTTCTTTTTTATAACTTTCCTGCTGCTTTTGCAATTCTGTCATTTTATTTCTGTTGTTTTAAATTTTCGCAGTTCCGTTTTTTTGTCATGACTTTTTATTGTTTTTCATCTTTTTAATTTAATTTTGTTCAATAATAAGATGTTGGATCATTTCTGCCACAATGACACTCCTGCAAGGTATTGTTATTCAATAAAAATCAAGCTTACATAGTTGTTACGATTCCCCCCATGAAGCATGATTGAATTTGTTATCTGCTTACATTGTTGTCTTATGAAGAAATTGGTTACCTCCCGCTTCTGCTTTTCATTTCTTCATCCATTGAGAGTTAAAAGAGAAAGTCCATAAATTTCTTCTCCTTGAAGTCAAGAATAAATTCTGGTTGAATGATTATGCATACCGGGATAAACTCCCTCATAATTAACATTTTTCATGAGTTATTCCCAAATTCCCGGTCATTTTTCCATTAAATCCACTCACTTCCCCCTGTTGCATGATCATTCTAGTTATACCTTATGGATCTACTATTCCTTTTTTTTCTATGAAACCATATATTCTGAGTTCTTAATCTATTGGAAATAGATTTCCCTGTGGTGTCACCAGTTTGTTGACGATTAAAATTGCAATGAGGAATTTCGCCCGCAAAGTATTGCTAAATCCTATTATTTAAACTATGCTAATGATATATAATACTAGTAGGTGGGACCCCCTTATAGACTGGAGGCTCAGAGATAGTTTTATCACACATTTTATGATGTTGTTTCAATGTTGCTTACAGGGTTCTATATGGTTGATGATGCAATCTTGGTTTTGTTTGCGACATAATGGAAGATGGATAATGCATTTTATGTGATGATTATGTTATTCTAAGCTCTAAATTCCATGTATGAGTGGCATATAGTTACTGTTGTTACATTTGATATTGTCGCCATGATTCATTACATGTTACACCTGCACAAAACACATGTTAGTAACAACATGAAACAAAAGCAATGGAAAGACATTTATGAAAAAAATCTAAGAAAAGGAACTATACCATACTATGTTAAGAGGTTATGGGCCAATGAAATAAAAAATGTTAGTATTAATCCTAACTAGAAATGGTTAGTGGCTATATGAATTATATTGAGTTATTTTGGGTGCATTTGATATATGGTAATGGTATGGTTTTTGGAAATGGTTAATATGGATTGGGGTGGCGCAATTGGCAAGAAATATGTCGCAAGTTTCAATGCATGGAATTAATGGCATGGGACTAATGATATGGTTTTTGGTTGGCTATCGTGTACTATGAAATTGAATGGGGTGGAAGATGGAAGCGATGTGAAGTAAATGCACGTCACTCCATACTTCTTCCACTAGGCCGTCACCCTAGCATGGTTATTGTTTCATTTGGTTGTGTTGTGGTTAAGCTTTGATATTCAATCCTGGAAGGTGTTGGATTACTAAGAGGGGGGGTGAATTAGTAATAGCATAATTATAATCCTTTTTCTTCAAATGTTATATCAATGTAGAATTATTATCCAATAATGAGCAGTAAGAAATAAAAAATCACACACATACACAGTACACCAGTGTTTTACGTGGAAACTC
>SNQJ01S0011379.1:408408-448508 GCA_010110895.2 Picea sitchensis
TCAACAACAAGTTCTCCAAATCTTAAAGGACAACCTGACCATGGCACAAAATCGCATGAAACAACAAGCAGATCAACATCATAGTGAAAGAAGTTTTGAACTAGGGGATTGGGTATTTTTAAGACTACAACTATACAAATAGATGTCCCTCAAGCAAGCCAAGAAGGATAATAAATTATCAACGAAGTACTATGGCCCTTATAAGGTGTTGCAAAATATTGGTACTATGGCATACAAATTGGAGTTGCATTCATCTTCACGAGTACACCCAGTTTTCAATGTTTCATGCTTAAAGAAGGTTATAGGTGACAAGATCCCAGTTCAAACTATATTGCCAGAACTTGACGAGGAAGGAAAAATCATGTTGGATACTGAAGCCATCACTGACAGTAGAATTCGTCAGCTGAGGAATAGATCCATTTCAGAGTATCTCATTAAATGGAGGAAACTACTGGCTAAAGATTCCACTTGGGAAGATGAGTATTTTATACAGAAGCATCCAAACTTACTCAAGCGTTGCAGACAACACTTGTCTAAAGGGGAGGGGCATGTTAAGCCCTAATATTGGCTCATTACCCCTTAATTGGGGCATATTACATTAGTAATGTTATTTTATTTATGTTGGCTTTATTCCATTAGTTGTAATTATACCTCCTAGTCTCCTATATATACCAAGGATACATTTTCATTTGGAATCATCTTGTACTTGAACATTTATGTGGGGTAAAAGGAGTTTGCCCCCTCGAAGAGGCTTATTATCTGAAATTCTCTCTTTTTCAAGGCGTTGAGTACTTATTCTGAGGTTTTTCTATGCTATATTGATATTCGGTTCTTAACACTTAGTGGCCCATGATGATCAACTAAAAATAGCTTTCCAGACCACGTGGGGAACATATGCTTATAGGAAGATTCCATTTGGTCTCATCAATGTTGGAGCAACATTCCAGAGGGCCATGGACATTTCCTTTAGGGGTCTACTTGGAGAATATGTTTTGGTGTATCTTGATGATTTTACTGTCTTTTCAAGGGACATAAAAGACAAAATAACTCATATGAATAAAGTCTTCAAGAGGTGCAGAAGATATGGCATCTCGCTCAACCCTAAGAAATTCCTTTTTGTTTTCAATGGAGGAAAACTACTAGGCTTCATTGTTTCTATGCATGGTATGAAAATTGAACCTGAAAGAACTAAATAAATTGCAAATATATGTCCCCCTCACAATAAGAATGTCATGCAGTCATTCCTGGGAAGGATAAACTTTGTAAGATGATTCATCCCCAGTTTTGTCGAAACAGTGAAATCCATGCAAGACATGATAAAAAATAATGTCAAATTCAAATGGGGATATAAAGAAAAATAATATTTCGATAAGATCAAAATAGACATAGCACAAGCTCTCGCATTGATAATCCCATATTTTAGTCGAGAGTCATCCTCTACACCTTTGTTTCAGATATCGCATTTATGGTTTTTTAAATGCAAAAGAATCGGGGAGGAGATGAATTCCCTATAGATTTTATAAGTTCTAGCTTACAAGGGGTTGATTTGAATTACCCAAAAGTGGATCAACAAGCCTATGTTGTATTTAAAGTTGTCAAACACTTCAGGTTGTTCTTGCTCAAATCTAAGACCAAAGTTATTGTTCCTTACCCTGTTGTCAAGAATCTACTGGTACATAAAGACTTAGCAGAAAAAAGGGAAAATTGGATTACAGCTCTACAGGAATATGACCTAAAGATTAAGCCTGTAAAAATAGTCAAAGGCTAGGGGCTATGAAAACTAGTTGAAGAATCGATGAGTGATAGATCACATGAATATGCTCTATATTAGGATCAAGAATTGTATGTAAGAGAAATCTATTACATCCTGGTCAGCTTGGACCAATGGTTTTATGAAATGAAATATTACTTAACTCATGGGATGGCCCCATATTATCTTGATCCTAAGAATGAAAGGGCCCTTAGAATCAGGTCTTCTCAATATCAAATCATCCAAGGAGTTTTATGCATAAAAAATTATGATGGTATTTTTTTGAGGTGTCTTGAAACAAGGGATGTAGAAATGGTATTATCCAAACTTTGTGATGGACCGGCTGGTGGAAATTATGGTGGAGACACCAATTCTCAAAAAATCCTTAGAGATGGCTACTACCATCCCACTTTATTCGAGGAATCTCATGCATATGCAAGTAAATGCCACCAGTTCCAAATGTCATCCTGGAGAGAAAAAAAATATGCTTTCCCATACAACCTGTGGTCATCAAATGACCCTTTCAACAGTGGGGGTTGGATGTGATCGGGGAAATCAATCCCAACTCTTCCCCAATGAAAAATACATCTTTACAGATACTGAATATTTCACTAGATTGAGCGAAGTAATTCCCTTGAAGGATATCAACGACAATTAGGTGACTTCATTCCTTGAATCCCATATCATCACCGGGTTTGGAATTCCTGAATCATTAGTCTTTGATAATGCCAAGTATTTTTATTCTCTTAAATTGAATGAATTCTATATAGAATGGAATATTAAGGTTAAGTATTCAGTGATTTACTAATCATAAGGGAACGATTTGGCAGAATCGACTAATATGAACCTTATTAAAATTTTCAAGAAGAATCTCAACGATCATCAAAGAAATTGGCACCTCGCTCTTCACAATGCCTTGTGGGATGACAGAGTGATTCCCAAGTCATCCATTGGTAAATCCCCTTTCTTCATGGTCTATGGACAGGAAGCCACTTTTCCTACCCATACTTTCCTACCCTCCTTGCAATTGGCCTAATCTTCCCAAGACGAGGTTTGCCCAGTAATGAAAGAGAGATTAAACATGTTGTTATAACTTGAAGAAGAAAGGGAAAAAGCTAAGATGAACCTAACACACCATTAATAAATAATCAAAAAATGGTTTGACAAATCAATTGTGGATAAAAAATATTTTTAGGAGGGAGACCTTGTTCTCAAATGGGACAAATTTAGGAACTTAAGGGAAAACACACCAAATTCCAGAAATTATGGTTAGTACCCTATCTAATTCACCAGAAAATAGGTCTTGGAACTTTCAGACTTAAAACATTACATGGAGATGATTAGGATCTTCTTGTCAATGGAAAAATCCTCGAAAAATACTTCTCCTAATCACCGAAGGTGATGTAGCCTTGTACATAGTAGTGTTTTCTTTGTTTCCTTATTTTTGTTTTCTATTGTTTTTCACTCCAATCGTCCTTCCCTTCTCTCCTAGATTTTTTTTTCCATGCCTTTGCTTAAATTTTTCTTTTCTTTTTACACCTTTCATTTTACATTAGCTTAATGTTCTCTACTCCCGACCAACCTTTTCTTCCGCAATAGGGACCCAAGACTGTTGGACCCGTGTAATTTCCTTGTTTTGTGATTTCCTTTCCATATTGAAGTGGTTGAGATATCCTAATATCAATGTTTATCTTCAGGAATGATGATAGTACTGAAAAGAGGAACTTGTTCACCTGTTCCAAAAGAAAAATTCTAACTCGTAAATTCAATACCTTTTGATGTCTTCCATCAATTATCCCCACTTATGTGATCACTCTCATGACATGCATGTGTTCCGCTCAAGATTTTAGAAATGTCTTGAATTCAATGTCTTCTACATAACTCTAGTGACTATTCCCTTGATATTCCTAATTCTAAAATGCATAGGTGATCCATGTTTATGGACCCACGAGAATAAATTGTCGACCGAGAATAGTAAATTAAAGTAACTCTCGTATCAGCCTGTTTCCTACTTACCTTCACCTATGTTGCAAATGTAATACATAGATCTTATATCTAAAAGGTGAATGTGGAAAATCATAATCATAAGGAAGTCAAAAGCACTACTAAAAGTGTGGGAAGTACAGGTAAACTCGTCGAGGCTATGGACACTCGCTGGCAGCAGGGCCATGCTTGTATGATACCAAGATATCTTCATAGGGGCCATGGATGCCCGTTGGTAGTGAAGAAACACCGGGAAAGAGAGATGAGGAAAAAACCTTGGTCTATAACAATTGATAATCATTCTTATGTGGTGTTACTCTCAATGTGTCATTGTTGATGTATGAAGTAAACTCTCATTAACACTCACTCAAATTATGTGGAAGATCAATGGTAACATGATTTCTTAATATATTTTCCTAAGGATAATAGATGTGGGGTCCTCAATCTATATACTGAATGAACTATTAAAAGGTAATTTTTTTCTTTAATCTGGTTGAAGTCATTATCTTTTGAACTCAGAGATAACTAGTTCTTCCCAGTAAGCCGCCATTTTTTGTGGCTCACCTCCCACAACGACATTATTTTTTTATGGGCCCTCTTTATATTCTTAAACTTTCCCTACAAGGCATATTTCCCTGCTTAACTAAGGAGATATGATATTGAAGACCTTTTTGTTTTCTATCACTTATACATTTTATACATTCATTGTGAATAGAAACCCTTTGGACGCAGTCATAAAATAGTCCCCCTGATACTGCACTCTTCAACCTCTCATCCCCAATTTTATTGTTCTTCTCACTCACAGTAAAGACCCTATCTTTGGTTTTACTTACCTGACATGATTCATCTAACTCTTATACCCTTCTCCTAAGTCGTGATTGATTTGGAACAAGCCTCTCACCATATTTTATTCCGACATAAAACTTTCTGATGTTCTCATCGGAAAGGGGTTTGTCGAAATATTTCACTCCACACACCACCCATAAATATGACCTTCACACTCTAATAGCTCTGAAGCATCAATTATACTCCTTACATAGAATCCCATGGATGGATAGATTCAAACCCGACGTGTACTCGACACCCCCGAGTCAGTATGAATTTTCGATCACTACCTCTCCAAATGCCATCTTAAGATTGGACCCTTTTCTTCCTCGTTTATCAATCTTCAATAAATTTCCTTCTATTTATTTTGAGACTCCTCACTACCCCAAGGTATTGAAGGACTATTCCTTCGATACCATCTGCTTCGAGGTCCATTTCATTCCTTATCCTTTCAAACTTAGAAACTCTAAATCTGACAGCATTTTCGAGCCCTCCCACATGCACATTTGGCACATTCTTCCAGGACAAAGTTATATTCTTTCGATACCACTTCCATCAAGGTCCAAACATTTCCTTATCCTGTGGAACTATGAAGGATGAACTCCGATGTATTTTCTCTGAAGTATTGCAAGGAGTACGCTTGGCACACCTTTTTATAAAAGGGAATATTCTTGTGAAGCCCTTTCTTCAAGGTTTAGTTTGAACCTCACTCTGACGACCTCCGACGCCATGACTCTGATTGGTCCCACCTTCCCCGCAACGCTCCATAATTTTCAAGTCAAAACACCTTTATAAATAAAAGTGAATATGATTTCGATACCCCTCCCATCGAAGATCAAATTAATCTGTGATCCTTCCCTCTCCGAATGCATGATTCTGATGACGGTATTTTTGAAAATCAACCTTTCGCCAACTGCGATACACTAATTCAGGAAACCGCCACCCTTAATGAGCATTAATGATAGGGACTGAGGCCATATTTAGAAACAATTCTCATACATAGGGACTTATGGCTCATTTATGATTTTTTAATGTGTGTTAATAGATATAAACCCCCCTCTTCATACATATCTTACACCATAAGTTTGTGAAACATTCATTCTGTCTTGATTTTTCAATGAGTGTTACTGCACAATTATTTTCACTGATTAATCACAGGTAGCCCATTTTATCTTTTATATGGTTTTTTTTACAGTTAACACGTTATATTTATTGGGTTGATACTCATTTCAATGTGGTAATATAGGACCAAATAAAAATCAATCATGACAAGCCATAATCCCAAACGCGTAAAGGGGTCAGTTTACTTCCAGTCAACTGCAGGATCTGAATCATTCTCTCGACCATTTGAAGTGTGGTGAATGATACTAATCACCAAACTGGTGAAGACCACTTCCCTGGTTATGAAAAAATCAAGAGGATCTTCAATTCTGCAGATTTCCCCATGGATGACAATAATTTGGGATTTTACCAGAATATCCTAAGAAGTGACATCCATCTAGTAGCAAACCAACCACCACTTTTCCCATACAATGAGGCAATGCAATGGAGCCTCAAACAATTTGATATAAAAACAATGACCATCATGAGAAAATAAGGTAAACGGGTAGCATCCCTTAGACCTGAAGACATCAGCTCGAGATATCATCTTCCCACTCCCACATGCTCTCTCAATGAACCATTCTTAAAAGGATTTGCCCAAGCAAGAAAAGGAACAAGTAAGAAAATGAAACATTGGTGGGCCAATGAAGACGAGACCCTCAAACAATGATAGAAATTAGTTCCCACTCACAGGCTCAAGATGCCCTACAAAATGTTGGTAGCCATGTTTTTCTGACTATATGGAGAATAAAAGAGCACACGTTTTAAAATCGATTGGTTTGCTTTGGCACACACCATCGTCAAGACAAGGAATGTATTCAACTGGGAAGACATCCCAGCTTTCAACATATGTCTACACATGAATAATCTACCAGGTATGAAGAAGCCATTCTTTTATATGTCAGCCTACAAGATTGATGTCATTTGCTCCTTTGTACAATTTTTTGACCTAGGGTAGAACTGGGACCAAAACCAACCCTCCTTCCATGTATACTTCTCTGTGTTATGGAGCATTAATTAAGGAATTTTTTTTTATGACATATGCAATATCTTCCTATCCCCTCTAGACTCTATTATGTTTGGTTTCCCAAGACACAAAATTTCCTTCGAAGCCAGGAATGGGATGAAAGGGGTATCTTACTGGTTTCTCTATAAATATTATTCAGATATTAGGGTGTATGGAACCACTGGAGCCCCTCTCCTTTTACCCTACTTTGTCTCATACCATTTTTTGATGAGAGAGATTGCATAAAAAACCATGGGGTCAGGGGTCACTTCACTATTGCAAGTTAGTAGCAAAAACATTTGGCCATTTTTCCCTATCCACATTGGAAGTTACACTATTTTCAATGACCAACGTGCAAGGAAAGAAGAGAAGGCCTTGCAAGAGTTAATCCTATGCCTAGGAGATCCCAAAGGCCATGATCCTCATGAGATTGAAATCATCCATGTCAAGTTTGTTGGTCTCACCCATTCCAACATCCATGTGGTCAATTTTGAAGAGGAAAAGTTTAAGGGGATCCTCTCTTATGATGAAATCCTATATAACTTACCTCATGATGCTTCCAAGAGGGAACTTGAGCATGAACAAGAAGAGATCAACATGCTAACTCTAAACTAGTTCTAGATATTGTTCCAAAAAGAGAAAAACATTGACATCACTAGAGAGTAGGAGAAAACCAGAAAGGTGGAAAAGTTAAAACAAAAAAGACTCTGAGCTAAGAAATATTATCAGAGAAGGAAAGTTGAGGAGGAAAAGAGAAGAAAATAACATGATCACATGGTGCAACAGGCTACGCTCCAAAATAAGAAAGAAGAAGAATCCAAAGTAAAGAAATTGGTTGATGAGATAGAATCCAAGAGGTTGGTTGATGAGGTAGAATCCAAGAGACTGGTTGATGAAGAAAAATCCAAGAGATCAGCTGATGAGGAAGAGGAAAAATGGGTAGCTAATGAAGTTGAAGCTAAGAATAAGGCAGATGAGTTGTTGAAGCAACAACAATTATAGAATTTAAGCTAGACCCATGGATCTCCAACAAAGCCCAATATGGGCATTGTGAATGTACCCCCTCAAGAATACACTCCCATAAGTACTATTCCAGGAGATTCCTCCTTCTCATCCCAAACCCTGAATTTTGAGGGCTCTGTAGTAGCCATTGGAGACTACTATTTTGATAAAAGGACAAGAAGTATCGAGAATATATCGGCCGAGAGGAAAATAGGAGAAGACACGAGGTCAAAATTGTTTGCAGGGAGGGTATTAGAATGGAAAGCAGGGCCTGATCCTAAAGAAAACACAGTTCAAGCATCCTCTGAACTCCATACTTTTCCAGAAAGCCACAAAAGTAGTTGACTATCTCAATATAGAAAATATAAACGGAGCTATGCAAGCACACAAAGACCAGATGAATGCATAATTCAAGAAAAGGATGAAAATCCAATGGGACTCCCATAACAACGAGTTAGAAGCATAAAAATAGAAACTCAAGGAAGCCATAGAAGAGACCAGGGCATCAACATATAGTATATAATATATCAAAGCACAGGAATTAGTATTGAGTGAAGAAATTTTGGCAGGAAAGAATGAATTCCTCGATCTACTAAATAACATACAGGTTGAGCGAGAGGAACAACTCAGGATGCAACGCACATTGGTAGAAAATCAAGAAAGGAATCAGGAATCAAATGAAGCCTTGGAGGAAATGCTTAGTTGGCAGGATATGTATGAATCTCAGCCTACCACGCTACCACTATATTCCAAGAGGGAAACAATTAGATACCAGATGCTCTTTGACACTTTCAAATATCTCTTCAACACTGCACAGATCACCCAAAAGGTAGTAGTTGACACTTTCATGAAGCTATGGAGTAGTTCAAGTGATCTCATGAAAGAAGAAGGGATACGACCAATGTTGTCCATCAACTAAACAACATCTGCTAACACAAGAATGGATGAGGTGGAGGAACAAAATAAAACTAGCCAGAAGAACAATCAGAATCTGTGTCAATTTGAGAGAGAATCAATTGAAGAACACATGTTGACACCCGCACGGCTCACCCACAAAATCTAATTCTTTTTGAAGAACGTAACAGAGAAGTTATACCAAGAAGTATCCACCAAAGTTTGCAACAGAGAATTAGTCTTGGAAAAATTACAATCAACCAAACTCAAAATCATATTGAGATATCATTCTCTCTGGAAATACTATCGGGATCAGCTACAGGAACATGGCAGCTCATGATTACAAATTTCACAATTTCTTCTAGATGTTATCTTCGTCGATTGTTGTAATCTTATTTTTGGATTCGGAATATGAAGAGTATATTTTTGTAAAACTTACCTTATTTCATGATTGCAAATATAATGATGTAAACAATCACTCCTCATTATAAAAGGGAAGATTTTCCATTAGAAAGGGCTTTTGGTTTCGGAATGTAGCAAGACTGTATTTTTACTACAAGTTAATTTGAACCTTGAATACATTTTTGTTGGAGATTATGGTGTCGATATGTATGAATGTGATTATTATATTTATGCATGTCTATTACTGTAGTGTGTGAATATTGGTTTCTGAATTATTTCTGAATTAATGTTTTCATTATTCAAAGTTACCATGATTTTCAAAGTGAGTACAACGACAATATTATGCAATTAACTAATCAATTACTTGATTCTAACTAGTCATGCAATTGAACTTTCATGTTACCTGTATTATGAATTTATTCTATGCAAGTAATATAAATATTTCACTGTATTCATCCTTGATATTTTTCTCTTGATCAAGAAAGGTTAGCTTAGAATTAAATAGAGACTGCATCTTATAATTGTAATCATTCATCTTAACTTAGAATTTTTTAGGTAGATTTTTTTTTTTAATTCATCTGAGAACCTTCATCTCTCAAATTCATATTTAGTTAGTATATTCGTTAGATCGGTAACCAAGACAAAATATAGTAGGAAACACTATTCCAAAATAGAGTGGGTCTAATTGGGACCTACCATCAGGTGTTTTCCATCATCTAATTGAACGGGTCATTCCGGCCCATCAACACAACCCAAACCTATCTATGATTCATTGTTGCAATAGTTACATGACCTAATCAATGAAAAATTCAAAACACCTAAAATCAATCCCATATGTGTTGGATAATAATTTAATCAACTAATGATTTTGGCATGGATATCTTAGGAAATGGTGGAGATTGATCTTCCTAGCTAGTAGGTGTAGCCATCAGTCAAAAAAAATTATCTAAGGAAATAGTGTGGGATGCAACAAATGTATATGTATCAACCATAATTGGTGTAGCCATATTAAATGTAACAAAGGGGGCTATAGTAGGGAAGACATGTGAAACAATAGTGTAACGATGGCTTTGAAGTGGTAGTGGGGGTGGGTGGAAATAAACTTTTATGGGATACAATATCAGACGAAGTCCCATGCAAGGAGAAAGCACAATGTCAATGGTTTGGGTAGAATGATGTCCATGAAAAGGACCCAATATGTACTACAAACAACAAATTCCAACCCAATTAGGGTACTAGAGAACCATGAAAATACAAGTCCTTACATTCAACATAATGTACTTGAATGGATATAAAACATTGTTTGTTGTAATAACTCACACCAATATAGGACGAACAGAGAAGGTGCAATACAAATGGAGAAAGGAGGTCATGGTGAGCGAAATAAAATTGATGGCGCATGCATATACATTTTTAATATGATAGATTAGTACAAAAACATGAAAATAAAACAAAATAAGAAAATTAATTACACATTAATCATATTTAACTTGACACATGTGACTATGGGGCAATCTATCAAACCCAGGTGGAGATGGATGATCATTTTCTTCGGTCACACACTTTATAAACACATAATATGGACTTGGGTATTAAATAAAAACACACACAAAATGAAAAGGTAAATAACTTACAACTTACACTTCAACATTTCCAAAATGCAATAAGTACATGGAGAACCAAATGGATTAAACCTACTTTAATGAATTTTCTAAACGCCTAACTAAATGTGTCAGCCACAATTTAGATGAGTCAACATACATTATTCAATGAATTTTCTTATTACAAACAACAATACATTCAATGAATACATAGATAATTGATAAGTACTTAAATCAGAAGGATAAAATGAAAGAAATACTAATAAGAGACATCTATATCATTTCAAATTTCAGGTCAAGTATATAATAAATAACATGTAGAAAATATGTTCAAACACTTGTGTTAAGAATTTCAAAACCACTCTTAGAATTTGAACTTGATGATTAGTTTCAATTTCCACATATTATTTATTTGGGCATGAATGAACATTATAATTGATTTCTTATAAATAAATTGGACATTTGAAAAACAATAGATTTAGAATGCCTGCTCCCAAATAAATATTTGTATTACCCATGAGGAATGTTTCATCTTAAAATATCTATTGGCAATCATAAATTCTTACACCCAGTCCAATATGAGACAGCCAATTAAAATTCTTTGACAAACTATCTATCACTAAGATAGAGATATAGGGATAAGGGACATCATTTTCTTAGGACCATTGTGGTTTGCAACAATGGAGTGTGCTTGTTAATGATAAGGATGGATATGAAAATGGTGGGAGCTACTATCATATTCATATAGGAAAATGTTATTTTATATAAAAATATTAATCATAACATAATTTACAAGATTGTGAGCAAAGAAACCTTGAGGGTTAGCTTATGTGGTTTTGAGACAAACATGAGACCTATTATCTCTCCCTCAAATTTCTAGAGGTTACGGGTTCAACTCTCTTGATCCCCACATGATTAGGATCTATAATCAAGGACAACATTTTACTCCGTTTACCATCCATGGATCATGAGGAAGTACTCAGAGGGTTTTTCACAGGGGTTTACTTGGTAAACAATATTGTGAGCAAAGCATATTTCTATAAACATGGTAATGAAATATCCCTAGACTAGAACGTTTAGTAAAATATTGATAAAAATGTAGGTTGGGCCACTTTCCAATATTATTGAGGGTAACACATTCTCAATTGATATTTAATCTTATTAGAAGGGATTAATTCCCTTATTTTTTGTCTTAACCAACATCTCCCCAATTGAATACCATGTAGTAAGATTAACAACTATAAAGAGAATGTATATTCGACAATAATATTTGTTTTACTTTTCTCAATAATGTAAGGATCAACACAAATTTGTGGAACTAGAGTATTTATAGGGTCAGGATGTCCAAGATCATTTTACTGAAAAAACGATTCTACCTAATGACTATTTTAAACTTGGGTGGTACTTTTCTTGAAAATCATGTTATGATTTAGCCTTAGGACAATAAGTGATTATATAGTCATTCTCAAAAAAAAATATGTGGGAAAAACAATGTATTATAGTGTGACAATTTGGTCCAATTGCAACCATTACCATATACTGATATTTTTTTATGAAGACCCTTTTCAAATTAGTGTCAATGTAGATCTTGAGCTAAGAGAAAAGTTGGAAAATTCACCCTATCAAGTAGCAAGGAAACAAACTTACCCAGGAGTGTTGGAATTCAAATATTCAAGAGGTAAGTTGTCCATTCACACTCAAATTGAGATTGAAGGTAACAATCAAGTGATTCAAATTGATATTCATATAGGAAAAGGATAGTATCTTCCACCCCCCAATCTATAATGTCATTTCTCTTAAGTATATTCTAACTAAAAAGAACATGTAATTCCTATGACTTATAATTTGATTTTACATTTTTGGGTAAAAGATCAAAAAGTCATCTAAATATATGCATGTGAGCTACCCCAATGGAGCACATGGTTTCAATTACTATATCATCTATGAGAGAATACATATACTACCACCTAGATGTAGGAAAATCATCTTATAGGATCTATGCATGCCAAAAAATAAAAAATAATTACAAATGATTTATAGTTATGTTTACCAAATACTTGTCAATTGTAAAATTATACATAATCAATGAAAATATAAAAAAATGTTTCATACAAATCTCATCCAAGAAACTATCCTACACAAGAGCCTATGTTGGCCCATAAATAGTATGCCCACAATGAAAGCATTGATGATGATCAACTCGACTGGAACTAGAATGGCCAACTTGGCCAAACATGAGCCTAGTCTAAGATTGGCAACATGGCCTGAAGGCCCTAATCCTAGTGGTCTATGTTATGACCCTAAAAGGGGGGCATATATGAGGTTAAATTTATATTATATGGCCCCAAGGGGGGGAATATATGGGGCTAAATGTACATGTAATGGGTAAATGTATAGTCAATAGGGTCAGCCTAATAGTAAAGGGGCCTCATGTGTAATGTATGAACATATAGAGAGAGAGAGAGAGAGATCATGTATTCATTATTGAGGACATGTGAATGGTGATGTATGAATGTAATTGGGTATTTGGAGGAGGTTCTACTATTCTTTATGGGGTTATTGTGTAACTCATATCTCTTATATATATTGGAGTTGTTCTCCATGCTCACATTGGTGTACATGATGTGTAATTTTGATTTATTCTGATATTTTAAGATTTTGGAACATAACATTTGGTTTAAGAACATCGATCCTAGGGTTTTGCTGCTTCAAGAAAATCATCTTGGTATTTTTTCTATAAATTGTTTTCTATGAAGTTTCATATAGTGAAATTTTCAAGATACTGATAAAACACAATGAAGTTATCTTGGTTAAAATTTCAAGTTCTAGGTCATTTTACTTTCGGAGATACATCATGTGGAAGGTAGGGCCTTTTACTAGCACTGAAATCAATCTCAAACAAGTCGTTTTGGGAATTTTTCTATAAATGTTTCTTAGTGATGTTTCAGACTGTGCAATTTTCAAGATACTGAGAAAACATAGTGAATTTTTCCTAGAAACAATTTCAAGTTCTGGGTCATTTTACTTTTATAGATACATCCTATGAAGTTAGGGCTTGTTACTAGCCTTGAAATCAATCTCAAATGACTCATCTTGGGACTTTAGCCATAAATTTCGTTTGGTGAATTTTTTTACCATGAAAGTTTCAAGATCCCAAGGAGATATTTCTAAGTACTAGAGATAAAAATTTCAGAGTTTGGATCTCTTTAATTTCTGCGATATAGTCTATGGAAGGTATGGTTATTTGACTAGTCCTATAACTAGTATCAAACATGTATTCTGGGTAAACCAATCATATATTATTCATTGAGGATCCAAATTTAGTGAAACCATTGGCATTGGAAAAAAAATAGGGGATATTATTTCTGGTACAAATTTAAGAATCAAATATTAAATATTGGACACATGGCATTATGTACAAGTTAGCTCTTCAGAAAAGGAAAAAAATCAGCAAGGTTTGGGAAATTTACTATAACTTTCACTTGGCACATCCAATTTTGATAAGACCTATGGAATTGTAGATAAGACATATCATAGTACTATAGACCAAAATTTACACTCAAAAGGGATGAAATTTCATAAATACATTAGAAGGAAGGTCGGTCAGGAGGACAGACTCCAAAACAAGGTTTCAAAGGTATGTTCAATTAAAACTATCATATCTTTTGATTGGGATGTCCAATTGAGTTTATTCAAAAGCCATTGGAAAGATAAAAAATAGAATATTATATTGGAACAAGGATTATAAATATATTATATCACTATTGTTAACATATTCAACTTGTAAGTTGAATGTTTGGGTTAGACATCAATTAAGAATAAATGGAAATACCCAATTTTTATGGAGATGAAGATGAAGATGAAATCAGTCCTATGGAATGGTTGAGGTTGGAAAAGGAATCCAGTATGAATCTTTCAAGAAAAAAAAGTTGTTTTTCTGGTGAAGCTTGGAATTGGTGGTTGAGTATTGATAAGAATACTAGATGGAATGTCACATCAGAAGAATTTGAAAAACTCTTCTCAAATAAATGGATTAGGGATAAAAAAAATGGAGGAAATGTATAGAATTCAAGATAAGTTAAAAAAAAAAGAGATCAAGAAGAAGGGTGATGATATATCTAAGATTCGAGACCTTAATGAATCACTCATTAAAAAAGTTCAAAAATTAAAACAGGGAAATCCTGGCAAAGGAAAGTGGGAAAATGAGGATTCAAGGAAATATTTAAAAAAAAAAAAGATGAAGAGATATGTAGATTATGAAACCATAATAAAAAACTACTAGATGAGGTTAAGAGATTGAAATAAGAAAATAAGAATGATCAAAATAAATAGGAAAAGAAGAATGATCAAAATCAAGAAGAAATGAGGATCTTGGATGAAGAATCTACAAAAAGACTTGAAGAGGAAATTTGCAAGAAGTTTGAGGAATCCCTAAATATTGATTCTATACATTTAGAAATGAAATCCAAAATTGAAGAAGGACATCAGAATTTGATAAATGAGGTGACATTAGAGCTTCAAAAGGAGAAAGAAGACAAGATACAAGAAGTTCACCAGAAGATACTCAAAGAGGTTCAACTTCATCTGGAGGATGTACATGTCAAATATCATGGTATTATCTCCAAGGATGGAGTAATCAAAGAACAAGCAAAGAGGATAGAGGATGGCATTGTCTCTAAAAAGAAGATAGATGAAATGCATGTGAAAAGCGAAGGAAAACTATCAAATGTGAAAACATATCGACACCCTCATTACCGAGAAATATTTCAAGGAAGGCAAGAAGGATGATATTAACATTATCAAGGAAGAAGATGGAATACTTGTCAATATTCATGGAACAAGGAATCACAAAACCACTCTTCAACAAGCTATTATCAGAGACCAACAACTACTACAAATTTGAGAAGTTACAACAATAATGCATGGAATCGAAGGAAACAAAATTATGCAATAACTAACCATGAAGGATTAAGACCGAAAATAATTGATTTTAGATGGATGGATCATCATCAATGGAATGAAGAAAGAAGGAACATAAGAAAATCATATTACTTGAGTTCATCACATCTGAAACATTTAATTGAAATTTTTTTAGGACAAAGCTTTTTGAATGGGGGTACTATGTTATGACCCAAGGGGGGCATATTTAAGGTTAAATGTATATGATATGGCCCCAAGGGGGGCATATTTAAGGTTAAATGTATATGATATGGCCCCAAGGGGGGACATATATGGGGCTAAATGTACATGTAATGTGTAAATGTATAGGTAATAGGGTAGGCCTAATAGTAAAGGGGCCTCATGTGTAGTGTGTGAATATGTATATATAGAGATCATGTATTCATTATTGAGGACATGTGAATGGTGATATATGATTGTATTTGGGTATTTTGAGGAGATTTCCTATTCTTTAAGGAGTTATTGTGTAACACATCTCTCTTATCTATATTGGAGTTGTGCTCCATTCTCACATTGGTGTACATGGTGTGTAGTTATGGTTTACTTTTATATTTTAAGTATTTGGTACATAACAGTCTAACTTCATTTGAGGATGGATCCCTAAGGGATGGTACCAAAAATATGCTATGTTGAAATAAACTATGTGTCATGGAAAATATCATAGTACTAGTGCCATGAATCATGTCTCCAAGATGAGGTCGTGGACAAGGGGGGGATTTAGGTGTACACATAGGAGGGGGTTCTCAATGGGTTACATTTGGCCCTTGCTCAATCCTAATTAGAGTCAAAGCAACCCCATGGAATTCACTAATGTAAAAATAATTGACATGGAAACCAATAATAATTTCAACCCATGTTGTATGAAGAAAATACAATGGAACCTACCTATTATTGTGGGGACATTTAGCAAATACAATAAACCACCTATCCATATGTTTGTATTTCCATAACTATAATGTGCACCAGTGCATGCAAAGACACGTCTTTCTAGGATTAGGGCGTTGGTTGATTATAGGGTCAATAAAAAAATGAACAATCATCTCTTTGAGTATGTGGATTTTTTTTCACCTATTCCTTATGTTGGTTGAGTAGTACTCTCATCCTAGCCCTATATTTAGATATATTGGATAATTGGCCACATACATGGCCAATGGAAGCAACAATAGTGTCAAGCAAAGTGGCCAATTAAAGATGAGATGAATCTTTGGTGTCCTTAAGCCCACCAATTAGGTTTCTAAGTTCATCTAAAAATTGAATATTTTGTTTGCATAGATATTATGGGGGTGGTTAGGGTTTAGGGTTTGGGTTCATATCAAGATTTTTTTCCATACCATTGGAATAAAAACTACATTTTAAAAATACAAAATAGTTTTACAAATTATGTAAATTTGTATAAGTTAACAAATACAAAATTGATATTTGGAATAAAATATACCTGGAAATGAGAGCTCCTCCATTGGAAACACTAAGTTCCATTTATACCAACCTCCCTCCTATTTTTCCTTTCCCATTTTGGACTGAATCAATAGTAAAACATTTTTTAATAAACCCAACACCCTAACCCTTATTTAGGTTGGTGGGGTGGAACAATTTCCTCTTTTTAAAATCTAATATTCTTTCTTCATAACCTCATAGATGGATTTTTATCATCGGTATATTTCCAACAACTATAACCATGCTCAAATCTGATCTCTGGATCAAAAGTTACAGCCTCCCAAAAGTTTTAGGCTTTCATTATCAAATCCAAAACACTACAACGTGGCTCCCAGTCATTCATGTCTTCCTACATGGCATTGATGTGGAACTTTCCACCTATCCCATGGGGCCCTCTATATCAACGACCTTGATCAAGTGGGGCCTACCTTCATTGTTGTCAGGGTTCTCCTTCCATGGAGTTACTAATCACCCAAACTACTAGCTCCGACAACAACCACTCTATCAGAACTAATTCAGATCTGATGGCTCTTGCGACTTGACCTTTAATGACTCCAATCGTGTTAGCACCTTTAACTTGCACAAAAATTAACGCCCATCCATTTAGACTCTTCTTACGTGACCATGTAGAACCCACGAGAGATCGACGATTGAGATTTGATATCGCATACTCGTTGATGAATGTTTTTTTTTAACCCCAATATCTCATCGTCATTGACACTTTCCTTATTCACATCCTTTAGGATAAACCTGACTTCCTTCGACAAACGACCAGGATCTATCATTGTCTAGATCCTACGGTCTATGTTAAAATCAAGGTCATAAGGCTTCCAACCTCCTCCTAGACATTTATGTCCATTTCCCACTCCTTTTGTGACACATGTCACCATTAGGGCACACTATCTATCGAGTTGGATGATTGCATCATCATGACATCATCATTCCCTCTTATCACTTAAATGGAGATTTATAGAGATCTATGGTGGAGGTTAACTCTCACCTATGCACTAAATGATGGTTCTCGTTAAACCTCACACTTTATCTTCATCGACACTTTCTTAACTCAACTCTCACTTCCCATCTCTTTGTTCTCCAATGACGATGCACATCGCATCGAAGACTCATATCTAACTGAGACTATTCCTAATAAATCGGCGGTCCTCATTTTGTCTTTGGTTGCCTCATCATGGTCGACTCTCTTATTCGAGCCTCTATCCATACCTTTTTTCACCCTCCACCAAAAAATAGTTGATACTTATCGGCTCCTATATATGACAACTAAGATTATCACGTCGTCAAAAGGTTGAAACCCGACTGGGTTCACACTTGACCTCTTGTACAAATTATGGGATGACACATGGCCCTGTCACCACCTGCCACCTATGATGACACATGGTACTTCCATATTCTTCCACCTGGCATGACACATGGCATTAGGACTCACGTTGACAAATGTTTGAAATATCCAATTTACCCTAATTAACCATGTGGCACGACACCAACATGACACGTATATCCACCCACAACTTGACACATGGACTAATGTGGCTATACACGTCATCACATGATACCAAGGTTTACCTAACCAGGTGTTTCCACCTGTCCTCTTCATCGATGAATTCCTCCATCTTCATCGGTCCATTATCTAGACCTCACTCTAGAACCCTACTTGTCATCCCTCGACGAACAATTAGGATATAATGACATTAATATTTGATGGTCTAGATTGTAATCGAAGAACTAATGGCGCCCAGCCCTTCCGGGACCACTCTCATCCCATCAACCATTCATCTGGTGACACCTGTCACCCTCAGGTACTTGTTGGATATCAAGCTAGCACACCATGTCATTATGATGTCATGATTCCCTTTCCTCACTTAAAAAGAAACTATGGTAATATACGATATATATTATATCTCACCCAATTAATGATCAATGAATCTCGTTAATCCTAAATACTTCATCATCATCAACACCTCTCTCATCGTCATCAAATATTTTGAGAACCATCCAATTTATCCATCCTCCTATACCCCAACAATGATGCATCTGGTACCGACCGTCCATATCTTATGGTCTAATCTTTTCCAAATCAATGGTTCCCATGCCCTTAGGGATCTCTTTGTCAATGTGGTTCCTCGTAGATCCAATGACTGAGAGGAGTCCTCTAACATCATATATAAGGTCTACAACCCCCCATCGGCATTGAAACTCTTCTCCAACCTTTCTTCAGTCACTTTAGGTTTTCTAACGATCTCATCCTTCGACATATGGCTAAAATTTAATCGTCACGCTGAATTCAACAGTTGTGATTCAACCTATCTCAAAACAATGTATATTTGCATATTAATAGTATGATATTGGACTTATCCATTCAATGAAATCTTCTAAGTCCTTTCCAAGGTCTTACCAGGCCTTAAGGATCTCTCACCTTACTCCAAAACCACTGAGGCACCCCCTCATCGTCATTCACATGAATATTTCATCTTGCTAATTGTCCATACTAGAATAGGGGATTTCATAGGGACTAAGGCTCTATGCCTACGCATATATCTTCCTTGATTTCCAAGGTACTTCAGTCCACTCTTTCAAGTTAGGATTTATATATTGTAAGCTTCCCAATTTGGGGACTAGAAGATTTCAAGGATATTCCCTATACTAGTCTTCCTCCCTCATGTGAGAGTGATCATTCATTTATCTTATAGGTTTCTAATCAAAACCATACAATATTAATGCGTACACAAACATGCATAATTTACACATCTACACAACACAATAAGTATGCAATAACACATGGAAACATTCCATTAATAGGAATAACCTTCATACAGACCAATAAAGGCCTAACCCATTCTTTTTAATCATTGCATAGGGAACATAAATACTTATCTATTCCATGTAGAAAGTAAACAACCAACTGATTATGGGTGTATTCCTTTCCACCCAATCATAGGCTCAGATTCACTTAGACTCTGCACTCTGGCCACCCCTATGCCAAGCCATGATACCACTAGGGGATTCGCTCAGGTTCTCAGGGATATTGGTATGTGAAGGTCACTCTCTTTCACATCACTCTTGGTAAATATTTTCATCATACCCACCTAGCCCAGACCTCTTCCATTTTTATCAAATTCCCTCCAAAACATCAAACTCATGGCATTCTCATCTCGGGTTGGGATCTTGGAGTTTGTTATACCACAATTTTCCACACCATTTTCATTGTGAGATGGCCTAACCCTTGTCCCCGACTTGCAACTGAAAATTCCAAGTTCTCTCATCAAAATCACTTAAAAAGAATGTTTTTTCTTATATCCACAGGTCACCTTGGTGAAACACATGTACACCAACACCATGCTAGTGGACAACCTACAGATTCCCTCAAAAAATGTGAAAAATAAAATAATTCCACATTTTCGGGTAGGGATTTTGGTTTGGATTGTTTCCCAACCTCCCTGGCCCCATACTCAACGAAATTCATCATCCTTAACCTCTTTAGGATTGTATAAAGGCACCTTAGGGGGCATGGATGAGGAGGACAACCTAGATACAAATTTATGTTGAAGAAATTTCAAGTCTCCCTATTCCCCTTCATTCCTTGATTAACATCCCTGTAACCTGGAACATTTGTTCTAGCTTTCTTTCATTTTCAATATATGACCATAAGGTGTGTTTCTATCATTATTGGATCATCTAAGGAAGCAGAATCTTGTTGAGTGACACTTGAAGGACCTTTTGGAGGAACCTAAGTGGTTGGATTCAAGGCAGTGTTGGCAGTTGGAGTCAGGTTGTAACCACTTCTCTTACCATTGCTAATAAAGAGTTCTCTTTTCCCCATAATTGTGTAGTATTGATTCAATTTTTTTATGTATGTCTATATGCTCTTAAGATTTGAATATATATATCAGTTACTTGTATGATTTTATGTTATAAATATCTCGTTGCATCACTTTCTTGATCTTATTTTGCATGTTAACTCAAACAAGAGTCAAGAACAGTACCAAGGTCGAGAGCGGGGAATGAAACTGAACGTAAGGATACAAGGTGTGAAAATTTCTTCCCTCTCTGATAAATTAGTTATTTAATTACAAGTATTGTGTGTGGGTTAGGGTTCTGTCTTTCACTTGATCAATCTCTGTTGTGACATGACCCAAAGTCACGGGGGGAAAATCCCATAATGGAATCATACTGGGGACTTGTTCCTAGTTTGGGTCAATCTTAAGGTTTCTTGTTTTTCTCTTGTTGTTGTGATTTTATGTGTTGTCTGAATTTTCTTTATAAATCATTCACCTTTTGGAAATTTTTATCAAGTTTCTAGAAGACCCCCTTCTAGAGTGAATTTTTATTTTTTCTAAACTTATGAGCCCATCCGCGAGTTGCTCCTTTATGACCTATGGACATCCATGATTTTCCATTGTATGACCTACGGATATCTGTGAGTCCTAATATACACAGTTGTGTGACCTATGTGATATTTTGGTTTTTAAAAAAACTCTCTCTCATGTAGAAGGTGTCATTTGGTTGTTTAGTTTTGGTTAATCCTCCTGGGTGTCTTTCTTGTTGTTTTTTTCTTTCTCAAGTCCTTGAAAATTTCTAAGTCACAAAAAATATCTCTCTCTTGATTTCCCAGTTTTCTTGGATTATTTTTAGCTTGTAGTTTAAAGAAAAAAAAATTGAAAGAATCATGTATCCTACAGTTTCTCTTATCATCTTTTGTTAGTTTTTCTTTGATAGAAAGAAAATGAAAAAACCTAGTTTTTTGTTAGTTGGGTCTCTTTATTTATTTGCATTGTCATTTGAAAAAGAAAAATATGTTAGCCTAGGATTTTGTTTTATTCTCACCTTAAATCATTTCAAAAGAAAAATAAGAAAGAACATTGTTTTCTTTTCTCAAAAGGTTGCATTGTCATATTACATCGGAAAGAAGAAATTTGCATTTAAAGGTTTGAAGGATTGTTCATGCATTTTCTTGTTGAAACTCTTTTTCATTTGAAGAATTAGTGTAAATTTTTCTTTGCCATTGTTCTTATAAGTTTCATTTTTGCAAGAGTCTTAAACAACATCACTTTCACTCCATACCCTTTGAGTAAAAATAACCACTAAAATGAACATTAAACTTGAAATGGACTAGACTTTGTTTCTAGGGTTCACAAAATGTTTTATGGTTAGGGCCTTGGCTTAGGTTGGAGAGATAACTCTCCAAGGCTATTGAACAAACATAGGAGTATGATTTATGGAAATTCAAATCCAATTTCCATATATGTATATCCGGGAGCCTCCTCAAACACTTGAGATAAACACGAGGTTGTGTAAAGGAGATCCAGTGAGAATCCCCTCCAAATCTTAATTGAGCGTAGTGGAGAGATCGTATATTGGGGGTTTCTCTAGTTCCTGTACCTCCGTTAGAGGCGACGCTTTCGAAGATTAGTGATTTGTTACCCTCCCCATACATTCGATCCCGACTATCGACTGTACCCCTAGATGCTAACTACAAGTTGGCGACCTTAGTTTCCCTTCCTAGGGATATTAGAGGTGACTACGGGGGCTTTTCGTGGTACCTGGGTCATATTGTATCACACTTTTCATTATTGTTGGATGGTTCCCTATGAAGCGTGGGTACTTGCACCGTATAAGGCTAGTTAGTGGACGTCAAGATAACTACTTCTTACTCATTTTTCCATTGGTCGACGAGACTTAATAAACATGTACCTTCTCCCAGAAGGTCCCTTTCCACTTTTTCATTGCTTTGGACTCAGGAACTTATCCACCTGGGATGAAAATTTGGAAAAGTTGTTTGTTTTCCATGCTTCTCTTAAGGATTTTTATTGGAGTGTTTCTTTGTGTAGTTGGCCTTATTTTGTTTCAGTGTCACTTCTTTTGGATCATTGATCTAGTGTTGTTGACTAATCTCTCCACTGGTCGGGAAGGACCCCTGGTATTTCTCTTGAAATCATGGAGCCACCTCCTAGAAGGTGTGGGTTTTTATACCACTAGTTCGTTAGAGTCAGTGCGTGAGAATTTTATGGACTTGAAGAATCCCACAAGGGACAAACCTGTGCATAAGAATGATATGGCCAAAGTTATGGAGGATACCAACCAAGGGAGCCCTTCCCAAGGGGATTCTTGGGATTTTCCTTTCTTTGGAAATGTTGGTGCCCCCTTGATAACCACTTTGAACATTCTTGGGTTGAATGTAGGACTACCGGTTTGGTTGTGGACCACTATGAATGTCCCAAATTCTATTGATGCTTCTCAGATAATAACTTTATGTCATGGGCATCACATGGATGTTGATCCTTTATCTTCTACACCAGTGAAGTCTTCTCCTTCTTTTTCTCTCTCTTCTAGTGAAAGTATTGGTATCGATAACCAGAAGTATAAAATAAATGGGAATAGGAAGAGTAAGAAGAATAAATCACCAAACTATTCTAGTCATGTTGGAGACCTGCACCCAACCTCTACTAGTCATGTTGGGGGAAAGAAACCAACCACTATGACTCATGCTGGAAGCAAAAGTTCATTCACTGTGAGTAATACTGGCATTAGTTCACCAACCTCTTTTGATTATGTTGGAGATATGTCAACAACCTCTGTGACTCATATTGAAGACAAGCAACCAGTCACTGCAAGTCATGCTGGGGGTAAGAGTCTAGTCACTATTAGTCATACCAGAAAAATGTCAACAACCTCTTCAAGTCATGTTGGAGATCATCACCTAGCCTCTGCAAGTCACACTGGGAGTAACCCACTGGCCACTACATGTCATGTCGAGGGAATTGATATTGTTGAGAAGCCTAGATGTATAGGACATAAGCCCAAGTTCCCTTGTAAGCTTTGTGAGGGAGATCACCTTAATCATTTTTTCCCTACTATTTCCATGGTACAAAGAGTTTGGTCCTTGTCTCAAGGCCTTTCTAGTTTTGATTCGTCTTCGATTTCAAATAAATCTATTCAATCATTGGTTATGAATTGGTCAAGCCGATGAAATCTGTGGCCGATACTACTTTCATTTTGGTGGGTGATGTGTCTCTTTACCATGTTGTTTCGCATCATAACCAACCAATGGTTGAGGAAGTGGTCGAGTTGCTGAAATCTTCGACCAATCCCACTCTTCTCCTGAAGAGTGACCAGTCTTCCAAAGTGGTCGAGTTGATGCAATATTCAGTCGATTCCACTCTTCATTCAGAGAGTGATGCATCTTTTGACTATGCATTTAGAATTTCTATATTAGTACCTTTTGAACAAGGGGGCATTCCACTTGCTTTGGGTACACTCCCTCTAGGTCCTAGGATGGTTTCCTTTAATTGGAATAATCTTGTGGAGCCTCTCCTTTCTTCTTTTGCACCTTTCCAAATAGCGGTTCTAGTTGAATCTATGTTGAAAGGTGTTCATCAATGTATTGTAGATGAAATATCCTCTACAAATTTTATCCTCCTAGGATTGGCAAGCTTTGGGTTCTACCAAGCTTATGTCAGCTACCAATGAGTTGTTGGATTTCAACAAAAGACCTAGTGAATTTTTGGGGATTCTTCCTCAGTTTCCTATCACCTTAGGTGGGAAGACTATTCTAATTGATCTGATAGTGGTACCAGGCCCTTTATAATTCCATACGCTTATTGGGCATGATTATGTTTACGCTATGAAGGTTGTGGTGTCTACACTCTTTTGTGTGATGCATTTCCCTCACAATGGAAGCATTGTCACTATTGATCAACTTTCATCTGATAATCACTATCTTAGTTCGATTTAGGCTCAGGTTTCCCCTTTATGTGTTCCTAGTGTTCAAGTAGAATCTTCCCCTCCACGGGTGAATTATGTGGAATATTATCCTTGGTGTTCAATTCCTTCTGAGAAAGGATCTTTACAGTCATGTTCACCTTCTCAAGACAAGGTATCAACAATTGATAAGGTGATATATCCAATAGGGGCATGTAATCCTTTGCTTTCCCCTCTTGGCCTAAGTAATCTGGTGTTTCCTCTTGAGTATGATCTTGTTGTTTGTTAGACCTAGAGCCTCGGTATTTGTGAGTTGTCATGACTCTATTTCATGGACGTTGAGTTTCCTTCAGATGAGGCCATCCTTGAAGAAATGATTATGGATCATCGACCTCTTCCGGAACTTGAAGCTTTACTGGTTGGTTACCAACAAAACCCTTGGCTTGAGCCTAGCAATGGGATCTCCCTAGATAACTACTATGCATAAGCCACATCGATGTGTGGTCCTCTGTACATATTGTAATTTTAGGGTTTCTTATTTTCAAGTTTTGTATTCCATAATACTCGTGTTCATTGGAGGTTTCTATATTAGACTTATTAACTTTTGGGTAAGTGTTTTTGGTCTTATATATAGGACTTTGGAGACATTTTTATTTGGTACCCTTTTGTTCAATGTCAATCCGTTCTGACAGGTAATGATCTCAAAACTGACATATAGGTTATATTTTCCCCTCCATGCATTTTTGCATTATCTGTTTCCTGTTTCATTTTTCCTTAGGATTGACCCCACTGAGTTGCGACATGAAACCTTCTATATTGTTTAGAAGTGTCATAATTCATGTGGTAGAGCCTACGTTCCATGGGCATCCTAGTTTAGAATCCCTTTGTATTCTGGCACTCATGCTGCAAGTTTTCTATTAGGCTTGGGATTCTTGTTTAGTCCCACCACAAATTTGCGTGGAAGCCTCATATATTCTTCTCAGTATTTTCCTGGCCATTACCGACATGACTCCTTCTTATACATGCCAATTATGTTGGAATCTCTTCAGATTATTAAGCAGGTATTTTTTTATTTACTGGCATATAGGGTAGGGTCATTTCTTCCTACACAGTACATTTATCTATATCACTCACATATCTTCCATAGGGTCCATCCCATTCGTTCACGACATCATACCTTGAAGAGTCTTTAAAGGTGTCATTTATGAATGGTATATCTTATCTCTTCATGGGTGTCCTAGTTAGTACCTCACTGGTATTTTTGACACCTATGTTTCAATCTTCCTGTAGGCTCGAAAGCCCTGTATATTCCTTCCATGTTTTTGTGTTGAAGCCTCATGGCTTCCTCTCAATATTTTTTTGGCTAACTCACCTTGAGGGACTTCCAAACTTTGTTGAGTTGTAATTTCATTTCATATTAACCACTTTCACTTTTAGACCTAATGTCAGCTTCAACTTTCTCTTGTTGAACCATTTTCTTATGCATTCCTACCATTTGCTAGCATTGCAATTTATGCCTTTGTGAATCAACACCTTTATCCCTAGAGGAGACATTCCCCTAAGTGTCCTTATATTGGACATGCTTTCTTGCATTGAGTATAGGTATGTTCCTTGCACTTTGGAACTAGTTTTCTTACCCACGACACTCATTTCCTCCACTATACTATGGCATTATTTTATTCTTTTTCAGGCTTTAATAATATGAAAAAGACAAAAATAAATAAAAAACCAGTCAGCGTCTATCTCTTTTGTTGTAACGAGTCTTGTCTCCCTTGAACAAAGAACAATCTTTGAGTCAGTGTCTCAATATTGTGGGTTTAGTATGGATTTTGGAGACTTTTTCTCGTTGTTGAGAATAATCTCCCCCGATTGGTTATTCTTCCAACCATATGGAGAATTTTTTTATGCCTCCTGTATCACAAATGTATCTCAGTTTACAATCCATGTTGCCTAAGTCACATAATGTGTCGTTCTTTTATTCAAGGGAAGTTTCAGCCTGAGTTGTCCATTCTACAATAAGTATCTGACCTCTCAAATTGACCTTCCCATATCATTCAAGTACATCTCATCATCACAAGTATCTATGTCTCTTACTCATGTTAGTATAGAATGTCCCCATTGACTTCTTTCTAGTGGGTCTGATCTTATCGATTCTGACACGTTGCTCTGAGAGTATGAACTAGAGTATCACCCTAGGCCTGTTTACATTATTGATAGGTGACCTTGCACTTAGTAGATGAAAAACCATCATTGGTCATTGACTGTATGGTTTCCCTTATGTTCGGCGTCAACAACAATCATCACACATAGGGATTCATGTGATAGCTCAGTTTCCATTTGACCCCATTGGTGGATTCCTCATCTTTTTTAGTAGTATTCCATATTGGATATTATTCAGAGAATCTTTGTCATGTGCTATTCCATCTATTTCATGTCGAAGTCATACCTTGGTGTGGTCCTTCCAATCTATTTGTCCAAGTCTTTCCAAATATTTGGCCTTCTGCTACCCCTCATGTTGGATGATGGAGGATGACTTAATTCCTTCCTTCTAGTGGATCTCTTCCTATCGAATTCAACACATATTTCTCTGGGACAAGGATATAGAGTCATATTTGGTACCTTGGGGCTTGTAGTGATTCGTGGAAGTCTCCCTCACTATTGACAGCGGGAATACATCAATGTCCCATGCTCGATAGATTTTTCCAGGTGCTCAACATCAACTCATTTATTCGCACTTGTTACAATGTACCATGGTACCTTGATGTCCATTATCATCATTGGTTGGTCATCTCATGTTTTTTAACGATATACATCAATGACTAGTAATCAAACAATGTCTCATTTTTTTTCGACCCTAGCACATCCATTCACATGGTGTAGACTCATACCACAACAGATTGTTGTGAATACTTTGGGTGAAGTATGAGCATCACATATTTTTTTCTCCTACCTGACATATATTGTACCACCCTACATACATTGGTACTTGTAGAGGATCAATTTGTTCACTACAATGGTTCTAGATATCCTCTATTTTTTATTTTGATACAAAGCTCCATTATGTATCTATTCATGGATATGATCTACTTTAACATGAATCCACTATGTATTGTTCGTGGCCATGGAAATTAGTCATACTTTCATATATTCCATGGATCCACATTGTGTCTTATTTATCAGCCATGTTTACATCACTCTTGAGCATGGGTATGCTTGACTTGGGATAGAGAATACTCTTACTTGATATCTGTTGATGGTTTCTGTTCTTGGATCAGTTGTTCGAGAACCTTCATTTGGCTCTACTTCAATGCATCCTCGCCTCTCAGAGTTTTAATTTATTTTGGCCATCAGTTTCCCTTCTGACCTCACACATTAGGGGGAAACTATTATACCATAATTTTCCACAACCATTTGCATTGTGAGATGGACTAACCCTTGTCCCTAACTTGCAACTTGAAGTCCTAAGTTCCCTCATTAAAATCACTTAAAAAACAATTTTTTTCTTATATCCTCGGGTCACCTTGGTGCAACATGAAGACATCCATGCCTTCCTAGTGTACAACCTACAAATGCCCTAAAAAAATGTGAAAAATAAAATAATTCCACATTTTCGGGCGAAGATTTCAGTTGGGCTCGTTTCCCAACCTCCCTAGGCCTATACTCTATATAATTCAACCTCCTTAACCTATTGAGGATGGTATAAAGTCACATTTTGGGGTATGGATGAGGATGAAAACCTAGGTGCAAAGTTGTGCTGAAGAGATTGCAAGTCTCCATATTCCCCTTCATTCTCTGAGTAGCATCCATGTAACCTAGGACCCTTGTTCCAACTTTCCTTCATTTTCATTATATGACCATAAGGTGTGTTCCTATCCTTATTGAGTCATCCAAGGAAGGGAAATATTGTTGAGAGATGCTTGAAGGACCTTTTGTAGGAACCTAGGAAGTTGGCTTTGAGGCAGTTCCAGTGGTTGGAGTCAGGTTGTAACTACTTCTTTTACCATTTCCAATAAAGAGTTCTATTTTCCCCATACTTGTGTAGTATTGATTCAATTTGTTTATTTATGTCTAATTACTCTTCATATTTGAATACATCTATCAGTTACTTCTATGATTTTATGTTATAACTACCTTGTTGCAACACTTGCTTGATCTTATTTTGCATATTAACTCAAGCAAGAGTCAAGAGCAGTACTAGGGTCGAGAGTGGGGATCAACACCGAACGTAAGGATACAAGGTGTGAAACTTTCTTCCCTCTCTGATAAAGTAGTTATTTCATTACAAGTCTCGTGTGTGGGTTAGGGTTTTTTCTTTCACTTGGTCAATCTCTGTTGTGACATTACCCAAAGTCACGGGGGAAAAATCCCATAACAGACTTCTCAGGCCAACTTGTACATTCGTGCCTCCAAGATTTCTATTGTTTCTTCCCTCGCAACATTATAATTCTACATGTATTTCTCTTAGACCAAAATTCTAGGTTCGTCTGCTTCAAAAGCTCAAAATCTTGAGCTCTCTCACTCTAGTTGTCTTGCACTTCTCTCTGTAAGAGATTTCACGAGCTCTCTTCTTTTTGACCAAAACTTTCCTTTTTCTAGTCTTCCTCCTCCCATCCTGCATATCTTGTGTGTAATTTATTATTAGACCCCCATTTGTGCATCCCCTTCATTTAATCACTTGGGAAGGTTCTCGACATGTCCCCTCATTTTCTTCCATCAGAAGGAACTTGGGTCAACCAGGAAATTAGGCAATGGTGCTCTGTTGTACCTTTGGATGGAAGATTTTTCTATACTAGCTAGATAATCCATACCTGCATTCATTTGGGGTGGTTATTTGTCCAACCACCAACCCCCTTCTCATTAATTGTCTTGCTTCGACTACAAGCTGCAATAAATATTGTTATTTCCTTTTTATTATTCATCAAGGTGGCTTGGGTTTTTTTACACATTTATCCCTTTTTCTTCCCCCTCACTATTCCCTCTCGTGGTATCATGGTCAGGACTTTCAAGGATTCACCCCACAATTAGTTGTTGGAATTTTGAATTAAACAATAATTCATTTACAATGTTTAATATTCCATGGCATGGAAAATCATTAACATGATTAATTACAAACTGGGGAAAGAAGGGTATTACAATCCCCTCCCCCTTAAAGGAACATCGACCTTGGTGTTCTTTGCATCTCAACAACACCATCCATGATTCCATTTTTTAGTTGTTTCATCAATGTTGTTCCTCTTCTTGGTCTGGTCCTTTTCCAAACTTTTGGAATTTAGCACATGACTACAATAATTTAGAACAACAAGCATATTATTCCCAATTTATGAAAAATATTTTATTGGTGTTCATAATTCAAGGGGAATATTCATGTTATCATAATACTTATCTGTGAAATTCATGGATCTGTATCCATATGGCTGTCACATTTACTTTTCTCATTGTCTTCCTTGACATACCTAAAGCACTCATGATCCCAATTCAACAAATTACAAGAGTTATCAAAGTCTCCTCTTCCTTGTGGTCACTCACCCTCTAGGCCCAAGCTTAGACATCCCCTTCTCTAATATACAATCCCTTGGGAAATCCATCTTACATTTCGAAGGATTCTCACACAAGAAGAGCTTTAGATACTTCACAGAGTCATATATCCAAGGTGTCCCTCCAACTTTCTATGCCAAGGAATCCCTCTGTCTCGTGTTACCACAACACGACATTCTCTATGTTGATCATGGAATATCATAGGCTTCTCATGTCACAATAGTATCCCTTCCCATGCTTTCCCAACTTGACACCTGCCATTTGTCCCTCTAGGACAGATCTTTCATCTCACTTGTATCACATGCATACACAAATTCATGAGATGTTATAATCATTTTAATCAAAATTTTCAAATCTATTACCCACATATTTCAAATTTCACTTTTCAATTTTTCAGATCTATTCCATATATGAAATAGTTTTTACAAGTCTTATATTTCTTTCTCATGGAAGTTTGGCTCTTTTATACCCAACAAGAATTGGTATTTCTTATGGACTTACACTAATTCCATATCCAATATGCTTCTTCCTGCAATTCCATCTTCAAACTTCCAAACAAATTGTTATTCTTATGCAAACTATATTTTCATTGCACACTTGCAGTGGCTTCCAAACAATTTCATAATTGTGCACACTAACAATTACATCACATTCATATATTCAATGATATATAATAAAGGGAATGATCATTCCTTACACATGCATCATTTCAGCATCCAAGCTTTCCAAAACACAATCAACCATTATATGAATTTTAATCAATGTTCCAATGTCCATGGTCACATTCACACACAATGCACTTTTACATTGGTTTAATATTATCACTCTTCAAGTTAGGCACTCTACCATGGTGTGTTGGGTCTTAGCCAAATTCTCACCACATGGTTTCTTTGTTCACATTTATTATTACAGCAAGAGTTTCCTTCTTCAAGCCGATCATGACCTCAAATCAGCATACATTTTATGAAATTAAAATTCACATGATTGTATTCAAGCATTCTTTCTTCATTAGTAACCATGGTGTCATTATTCACGGCCACCCAAGCTTATCTCTTTACCATCGTTATAGCTCTCGTAGAATATTGGAAGGTCCTCCTTCCACATTGGGAAGTCCTATACTTACCCTCTCATGCACACATGCATTTCATAAATGCATTCAATCAACATGCCACTTATGAGAACTTTTCTTCCCAATCATTCCCGATTTGTCAATGTATTCATGACACATATGTTCATGGACTCTTGCAATGATTTTAGTCATCCTTGACTACCAGAGATTCTTTTCTTTGTTCTTCAGGTTCTTTTCCTTAATCATACCCTTCTTGGGTATCAATGGCATACAAAAACCACTCAAAAACACACGCATATAATCAAAATAATAAGACATTTCAGGAGGGATTATTACCCATTCCCTTTCAAATATCATGCCACATAGACATGAAAACTTTTATATATGTTATGGCTGCTAGAACCCTCTCTAATATTACCTTATCAGTGGTGCTTCAGGGAACTCCCAAAGTCCCTACATCAATCTTTCAATAGCAACCCTCTTGTAGTTATCATCTTTCCGAGGTTGTCAACCATTGGTAGTTGTCCTTTCTCAACAACTCCAATATTTTCCTACACATAACATGCATCATCAAATTCACAATTATATCATCTACCATATTAAATTCAAAATAGATGTACCATAGTATTTAAATCAGCAAACATTTCATACATGTACCATTGTGTCTCTATGCACTCTATCACATTATCCTTAGTGTTTTCATGAGTGAAACCATAATCAAATTTACAATTGTCTCTATAGCCATACAACTATCAACATTCTCATGTTGGAAACATCCACACATAACCAACATATTAGTTTTTTTTTCTCATCCTAGAGAAACATAACAAACAACAAGAAAGGAGTCAAGGGGTATTCCCTTTTTCCAACTCCTTTGCACAATCATAAAATTTTGAGTTCTATTGAACTATTTCCAAGGCTTCAATTCCTTTACACAACATAGCTTAACAACTTATTTACTTAAACAGATTCATTAGTTTATTTTCATTTCACCAGCTATATCTATCTTCACAACTTTTCTTTTAAGGTACACAACTTTGTCGCATAAATCAAAGTTTTAAAGTGAGAAAAGTGTTTCTCATTTTCTCCTTCGTTGCTTCTACAATCTATCCCTCTTGGGATCTTCGTGATATGTTCCTTGAGCAGTTTCAACCAAGTTTCATCTTGGATTTCCTCGACATAAACAACATACTTACAGTAGCAAGATTTTTTTCAAAAAATAATTATGAACGAGTGCATTCAACACATTATCAACCAAAATGGTCAACATTCATTTGCGTGTTTTTCATTCATGTATTATATTTTAAAATGTAATCCAGGATTCTTTTAAAAATAGCCTTTGATCCCACTGCTTGATTTTTTTCCAATAGTCATTATATTGTGACTCTGTTCTGCTAAAAAAATCATTACACAATTCCTCTACTTGTAACTTCTTCAACATGCAACTCTCTTGTTGCATATCCATCACTATCTCAGATGACCTCAACCTCGATTTAGCCTCAACTTCATCATTTCATGGATTTACTTAATATTCCATAAGTAATATAAACATGCATTATTATCATGCATTCAGTTTACATGTTCATACATGTATCTTTATGTAGAAATTTCAATACAAATTAAGTATTTCCTACGATTCTCTTGATCTAACAATTATACACCACTGTTAAATACATAATCGCTTCTACTATTATTCTTGTGGAAAATTAAACCATGATCACAACCACAATCACAAAGTGAAATATCAAGAACACATAACACAGAAGCTTTTCCAGGAAAGCGTAAAGCTAAAAACCCCACTATCATATATTATGTATATCATGAATCATGAAACAATCTCATACAAAACTCTAATCCAAGAGCTCTAAGTACAATAAAATCATCTCACACTGTCATACACAAATCAGAAAATACATGTGCCAATTCCTGTGTCCAGACAGCTTGCCTCCTTTGCACAAATCCTTGCAATTAGAATTCTCACAATTGGAATTTCGAATTGCCTAGTTTGCGCATGCTCATAAGCATATCCACTACATGTGTGATCAAATCACAACTGATAGCCAAACTGTCCCTTTCACCTGTTATCTCAACTGGGTCTCCACTAGATCTAACATGCATGTAGTTAACCGTGGCGAATCTTCAGTTGCATGTGAGTTCATTGATTTACTGAACTCTCACTAGTGCATGTTTAGTTACAACTAGTACAACTGATCTTAACTCACTTAACTACACTTATAATTCTGTTACAAATCCAACTCACTCAGTTATGAATGAAATAATAGATTAATATTTATTTCTAATTTATTTTAAGGGAAAAGTAAATTAGACACATGTTTCTTGTTGACTTTTCAACACTTTATTCCATCAACTTACATTCGTAATGCACTAGACTACATGCTTCAACATGATGTGTGTTTTTACCATAGAAACTCTTTACAATTTCACATGCATATCCATTTAAATCATTTCACTCATGATTGTTCACAATCATTCACATACAATTTTCAAAGGAAAATTTATATTTCCTTCTACTCATAATTTAATAGAGCATTCTTGCTCATTTACCCTTTCAACAAGTTACACTAGTTCCTTATGAGTAAGGGAGCACACCCTCCTCAAGCTATTATTCCATTAAGACAACAAGACCCTTCAACATAGGGTCATACATGCATCCATGGAATTATTCAATCCAGGAAAGTACTCATCTTGCCTCACTGCTTACTTATTCAGGAAATCATATTATGCCTCTAAGTATACATACATACATACATACATATATGTATGTATGTATGTATATGTATGTATGTATGTATTTATGTATGTATGTGTGTATGTATGTATGTATGTATGTATCATGCTTGTGCACCACTTGCACCTTTTGTATCATTCATTTAAAATCATCCTATCTTGATGAGAACTTAAATCCATCCACATGACCTGTCTCATAGACATAATCATACATATGTTTCCCTCTCTACATGGGAAACACTAGTAAGAAATGACTCTTGCCCTTTTGCTACCAAATATTTTCACACTAAAAATAGGTGATTACAACATTATCCAAGGCAGTAAAATGTCTATCTCTATCTCTCTTCATGCCTCAATTCACTTTCGGTCAACAGAAATTTATCAAGGAATCCTTTCCCAAATTCCCCCTTATTATTACTCGATTATACTAATCCATACCCCTATGGTTTTCACCCACCTCTGGATGTAAATATGATCCATTGGTCCTTTGGGAATGCCCAAACACTTCCCTATCAGACCTTATATCATCTTTTCATTCGTCATTATATCGTATCCTCCTTAGTTCATATGCAATAGAATTATCAACATTTCAATCATGGTGTTACTTTGTTGCTGACATCAAGTCATCATTGACCAAAATGATCCATTAGTAGAACATACCTTACAACCGACCACACATTATTAAGGGTATATTTTCATATCACATACATTAAACCATTACCATATGAATTACAACATATCCTTGTGCACCAAACATTTTACCCATGCCCACGATGCATATGTATTACAACTATCTTCCTTTTTCATTCACGTGCATAGACAAGTCTTCAGGTTACTAGGAATATACATATTCTTAACATTTCCATGAGCGTATAAACTTTCTCATATGCCTATTTCACTTTACCTATTTTATAAGGAATATCAATAGTCCAAAGGACTCCTTTTTCTTTGCTTAACTAGATTATTCTAGAAAAAAGTTTAATTCATTACATGCCAAGTAACTAACCTTACAAATTTCCATTAGTCCTCTTAACATGAGGAATGATACATACATGGTTTATAATTTTTATTTAAGATGTAATTAGTACTACCAAGGATTCTATCAATTCATACCAAATTCCTTTAACCACAAGGAATTTTCCATAAGGGTATTAACCTATATATAAACAACCATCACAAATGTAAGAGGCTTTATCTATCCAAGTGGATAGACAACATTAGACTTGAAAAAAACAACTCATCTTATCCATTCTCTGGACTCGTGTAACTCTATAACACGATTAATCCATTCACATTCAATTCTTATCATTAATGCTAGTTAGCATGTTCCCACTATTGTAGTAATACTCATCAATCCAACAGAGCAATAATATAATTCCTTTTTCTACAATCATCATGATAATATTTTATGTTGTAAATAATTTTAAGAAAAAAATTTCAATCTGCAGTCCTTCCCCTCAAGAAGATAATGTAGATAATAAAAAAAAATTAATGCAAAGGAGCTCTTTCTAACAGGCTCGTCCTAGCCTTGATATACCATTCTTTATGATTGTTCTTTGGCCCATCCAGGCCTAGTGTTTGAAATCTTCTCTGATACCACTCTGGAAGACACCTAACCCCCTAACCCTTACTTAGGTTGGTGGGGTGGAAAAATTACCTCTTTTTTAAATCTAATATTCTCTATTCATAACCATGTAGATGGATTTTTTTCATTGAGAGCTTTCCAATGACTATAACCATGCTCAAATCCAAGCTCTGAATCAAAATTTACATCCTCCCAAAGTTTTTAGGCTTTCATTATCAAATCCACCTCATTTCCACGTGGAAACCATGTGGCTCCCAATAATTTGTTCCATCCTACGTGGCACCTACCACCTGGCCCATCAATCCCTCGATATCAACGACCTCAATCAAGTGGGGACGACCTTCATTTTCATTGGGGTTCTCCTTACACGGAGTTACCAATCACTCCAACTACCAGCTCCGATGACGACCACTCTATCGGGACTTATCCAGATCTGGTGGCTCTCAGGACTTGACCTTCAATGCCTCTGATCATTTCAGTGCCTTTAACTTTCACAACGATTAACACCCATCCCTTTAGCCTATTCTTACACAACCATGTAGGACCCATGATAGATTGACAGTTGAGATTTGATCTCGCTTACTCGTCAACCAATGGTTGTCGTTAACCCTGATATCTCATCATCATCGACACATTCCTTCTTCCCAGCCTTTGGGATAAACCTAGCTTCCCACGATGAACGAACATGATATATCAACATCTAGATCCTACAATCTAGGTTAAAATCAAGGTCAGAAGACTTCCAACCTCCTCCTGGACACTCATGTCCATTTCCCACTCCTTTGGTGACACATGTCACCATTAGGACACACTAGTTTTCGAGTTGTCCAACTACATCATCATGACATCATCATTCCCTCTTATCACTTAAATGGGGATTTCTATATATCTAAAGTGGAGGTTAACTCTCACATATGCACTAATCAACGGTTCTCATCAACCCTTGTGCCTTATCGACGTCGAAACTTTCCTGTATTGACTCTTTCTTCCCATCTCTTTGTTCTCCGATGATGATGCACATTGCATCGACGACTCAGATATATCCAAGAATATTCCCAACAAATTGACAGTCCTTGTTTTTTCTTGGGTTTCCTCGTCATTGCCAGCTCTCTTCTTCTATCCTCTCTCCAAACCTTTGTTTTCCCTCCACCGAAGAATAGTTGATATTTCTCAGTTTCTAGATATGGCAGCTAAGATTATCGCGTCATCAAAAGGTTGAAACTTGACAGGTTTCAGAATTGGCCCCTTATACAAATCGTGGGCTTACATGTGGCCCTATCACCACCTGCCACCTATTGTGACATGTGGTATTTCCACAGTCTGCCACTAAGTGTGACACTTGGCATTAGGACTCATGTTGACCGGTGTTGCAAATATCCAATTTACCCTAACCACGTGGAACGACACCCACATGACACGTGGATCCTTCCACAACTTTATGTGTGGACTGATGTGGATATACATGTCATTACAAGATACCAGGGCTTACCTAACCAATTTCCACCATCTGTCCTATTCATCGACGAAGTCCTCCATCGTCGTCATTCCATTCTCTAGACCTCACTCCAAACCCCTACTCGTCATCATATGATGAATGACTAGGATCTAACGACATGTATATCTGACGGTCTAGAGTGTGATTGAAGACCTAAGGGATCCCAGCCCCTCCAGGACCACTCTTATCACATCGACCATTCAGCTAGTGACACTTGTTACCCTTAGGGACCTGCTGGCTTCTAAGTTGGCACAACATGTCATTATGGCATCATCATCCCCTTTCCTCACTTAAACATAACCTATGATAATCTGCGATAAATATTAACTCTTGCTCAATTATTGATCAATGGCTCTCATTAATCCTCAATCCTTCATCATCGTCAACACCTCCATCATCTTTGGCAGCACTCTTGGAGCACCATCCAATTTCTCCATCCTCCTATACTTCGATGAAAATGCATCTGGTACCAATGATCCAAATCTTTCGATCCGGCCTTTCCTAGATCAACGATTCCCATGCCCTCAGGTATCTCTTCGTCATTGGGATCCTAGTATATTTAAGGTCTACACCCCCCTGTCATCATCATAACTCTTCTCCAACATGTCTCTCGTCACTTGTGGTATTTCGACCATTTCACCCTTCGATGCATGGCTGATATTTAATATCCATGTCGAATTCAACGGTTGTGATTCAACCCATATCAAAACACTGGATTTTTGTAGATTAACAGTATGATCTTGGACTTAGCCATTCAAGGAAATATTCTAAGTCCTTTCCAATGTATTACGAGGCCTTCTGGAGCTCTCACCTTACTCCAAAACCACTAAGGAACTACCTCTTTGTCATTTAGGTGAATATTGCGTCCTTCTAACTATCCATACCAGAACAGGGGGTTTCACAAGGACTAAGGATCTCCATCTACATAGAGATATTCCCATATTTCCCAGGTACTTTGGTCCACTCTTTTTAGTTGGGTTTTATATCTTATAAGCTTCCTCATTTGGGGATTGACATATTTCAAGGATATTCCCTATACTAGTATTCATCCCTCATGCCGAAGTGATCATTCATTTCTTCATTTAGCTTATAGGTTTCTAATCAAAACCATACAATATTAATGAGTACACATACATGCATAATTTACACATCTAAACAACATAGTAAGTATGAAATAACACATGGAAACTTTCCATTAATAGGAATAACCTTCATAAACACCAATACATGCTTAACTCATTCTTTTTACTCATTACACAGGGTACATAAATACTTATATGTTCCATGCATAAAGTAACCAACTAACTAACTGTGAGTATACACCTTTCCACCCAACCATAGGCTTAGATGAACTCATGCTCTACACTCTGGCCAACCCCGTGCTAGGCCATGATACCACCAGGGAATTCTCTTACGTTCTTAGGAATATTGGTATGTGAAGGTCACTCTCTTTCACATCACTCTTGGTAAATATTTTCCTCATACCCACCTAGCCTAGGCCTCTTCAACGATTAACAGATTCCCTCCCCAACATCAAGATCATGGCCTTCTCAGCTCAGGTTGGGAGCTTTTACTTCTTAGTCCAACCTGCACAGTCGTTCCTCCAAGATTTCTATTGTTTCTTCCCTCACAACATTGTTTTTCTATAGGTATTTCTCTTAGATCAAAATTCCAGGTTCATCTGCTTCAAAATCTCAGAATCTAGATCTCTCTCACTCTGGTTGTCTTACACATCTCTCTATCATAGCTTTCACGATCTCTCTTCTTTTTTATCATAATTTTTCTTTTTCTAGTATGTCTCCTCCCCTCTTGTGTCTCTTGCACATAATTTCTTCTTAGACCCCCATTTGTATGTCCCCTGCACGTAATCACTTAGGAAGGTTTTTTACATGTACCCTCATTTTCTTTTGTCAAAAGGAACTCAGGTCAACTAGGAAATGAGGCGATGGTAGTCTATTGTACCTTTGGCTGGAAGCTTCTTCTGTCCTACCTAGATATTACATACCTGCATTCATTTGGGGTGGTTGGTTGTCCAACCACCAACCCCCTTCTCATTAAGTGTCTTGCTTTGACTACAATCTAGATTAAATATTGTTATTTCCTTTTTATTATTCATCAAGGTGGCTTTGGGTTCTTTTACACATGAATCCCCTTTTCTCCCCCCTCACTAATCCCTCTCGTGGTATCATGGCCAGTAGTTTCAAGGCTTCACCCCACAGTTAGTTGTTGGCATTTTCAATTAAAAAATAATACATTTACAATATTTAATATTCCATAGCATGACAAATCATTAAAATTACAAACTAGGAAAACAAGGGTATTATAGATTCTCATAGTTGGGGAAAAAATGGAGAAAAAGTACCAAGGGTTGAAGAAAATAATGGAAAAAGGGGTTGCACTTTTTTTTGTATAGACAAAGAAACAAGAACATGTTTTTAATGTCTCTATATTTTTTTACATAAATAAAAATCTCATGGATTCAGTGTATCCACAAGGAAATTGACTACATGGATCTCTAGCAGTGGTTGAAGCTATTTAAACAGGAATGAGTGTGTATTCTTAGGGTGTGTGTACAATTCTTAAAGTTCACAATGAGTGCATGTTTGCATTGCAACAAATTAGGGAAGTAACTTCATGCACCTACCCATTTATTTTTGTTGTAAGCCAAGGTTTCAATTTTATCTCACCTCTAATTATAACATTAGAATATCTATCAATTCTCAAATTAAAATACCAAGTACAATAAGATTTCGGAAAATTTGAGTTGCATTCAAAGGGTAAGTAAAATATTTTCCTACTATTTGCTTATGTAGCAATGTAACAATGTTTATAAAGATTTCTAATAAAAAAATTGTTTTTTTTTTGGTAACTCATTTTAAAGTTATGAAAATAATCAAAAGGTTATTATAAATATTGTAGTAAACTGTTACCTAGGTTTTTATCCTTTTTAATATTTTCTTATGATTTATTACTTTTAAGAAACTAAAAAATAATTATA
>SNQJ01S0011379.1:450088-471816 GCA_010110895.2 Picea sitchensis
GTCGGAGTCTCTGTATCGCGCCCCTGCAAACCAATGGACGCTGGACGGCTGCTCCCCACGAATTTCCTCTCACCTGCAAACGAAAAACCAGAGCGGGCGGCTAGGGTTTAGACCCTAGCCGCGCTGAGCTCCTCTCGCCTCGACTCATCATTTCCGAGAAAGATCCTCATCCTATGATTTTGGTTGTCGAGTCATCTCCTCAGTAATCATTACTTTTTAGTTTCTTAAAAAGTATTGTAAAAAACAGTAATCAATACTTTTTAAAATCACATATAATCTATGTTTGTGAGGCTTCGTACAAAGAAAAGGACGATGAAAATTTAAGCCTTGTACTTCATCAACCAATAAACACTAATAATCTATGTCCCATTCCCAAACCTATGTTTTGTAGTGTTGTTAATATCACTGAATTGTATAATCCCAAAAGGTCCCTTATGTTTAAAATTATTATTTATGATTTTTTTTGAAAAAATAATTTGTAACTACCCTTATTTTGTCATGCAAGAAACTTAGCTTTTGTGTACATACAAAAGGATTTGAATTGATACAAATTCCTTGATTTACATATAATTTGCATATAGAATTATAGTTAAAATATTAAAAATGTTGATTGTTATTACTTTGTATTTCTCAACTTCAAAAACATCAACATATTATTAATAATTTTATAAATTCAAAATAATTCAAAGAGATATTAATAAATTGATTTTGACAAAATATTTATCACAAATTTATATATTATATAATAAACATTTTTTATATCTTTTATGTATTTATTACCTTTTAATAAAATGTCTTAATTTATTTTATCAATTAAATAAAACAAATTACTTTGCAATTGTTGTAGGGGATACTAGACCCTGTCAACTAGACCTAACAATCGACCAAGTCGGATATGTAAGTTGGTTGGTTGTCTAGTCATATATGTAAGTCAGATGATCACTCAGTTGGGTCGAATGACCAAGGAAGTTAAGAAGTTGAAACTTCCTTGTAACTAAGTATGCAAGTATAAATATGTGACTATGTAACAAAGAAAGTGGTTGTTGTGATACAATAATAAAGTGAATAATGCTAGTTTTCCCATTAATTTTTTTTTTCTCCTTCTCTCTTCTATGTCTGTTTGTATGATGTTGTATATAGTGTTGTGTATTACTATGTTCTAGGATACTATTGGTAACTGCTCTCTACAAGCCCTTAGATTACAACATTGGTTCCATTCCCGATAGTACCTAGACCTACGTTTGTATGAATATGCACACATAGATGTTGAGCTTGGAATAAATTCATCAGTGGTAGGAGTGCAAGATCAATAAATATATAAAAAATTATGCGAGGAGAAATCAACTGACTCTATATGAAGCATGAGTGCAATTCTTTACGAAAACCCACGAGCAATTTCTCGAAGCTATTTCAGAAGAAATAATCCAATGCATCAACCAATTGACTAATGACTAGACTCACTCTGGATGAACAATTAACACTAAAATTATCAACATAGGTCGGACAAACTTGCACGAGTGGCTCGAAAAAATTTCTCAAGATTTATATCAAGAAAAAGAAATCAAAGACAAAACATCAATCAATATAGTCAAATAAAATTTTTATATTGATCTTCACGACAATTTATTTTGCACTATACCTTCTCTAGTACATAAATTTATACTAGATAAAGAAGTTGGTCATATCGTTGAATACCGACCACTGCTACATACACCACAAACTACTAATTGGGAGGAGCATCAAAGCAAGTGGGAAGATTTATTAAATGTCAATTGCAAAGAAGGAAGCTTGGGATTTCTTCTTAATTACGAAAAATGAGCACGGTAACCTTGATTAATATCATTGACCTCGAGTAAGACAGGTCAACTATGGGGGGCTTAATGATCCCTTAGTCAGAGCCAACCTATCCAACCACAACAAACAGAATAATGATAAAATCAATGAAGAAGTTGATTCAAAGATAATATACATTATAACAAGAATCAAGAAAGAAGGTTGCATGTCGAATGCAGTTTCAAAAACCTTCACCCAACATTCAAAAAATTGAATGAGACAAAATACAAAGGAGGAGAGAATAAATATGTAATGTGAAGGATCCCCTAAGGTCAAATATAAAACAACCCCATGAGAGAAAGATCGCTAGAGAGATTGAGTAGTCTGATATCGACAACAACCAACTAGATTTGGCAATAGTGGTAACCCTAACGGCTCCTAAGAGGAGTAAAAGTCTGCAGTTGGTAAAGGCATGAATTGACACCCTTCAACTAGTAGACGCAGTAGAAATTATGGATGTTAATGACTCGGGACTCATGCTACATCAATCTCGCATCATAGATGTTAGTCCTTGCATAAGAGACTTCCTTGATCAAAGGCTTCATATAGATCATTAATCCTCCAAGGTGCAGTATAGAACAAATGAAAATGGAAATATGCGCGACAAAATTTTGATTGAAAATCAAGAAACAAATCAAATTTGGATCGAGAGTCAAAAAGAAGAAAATCTACTCCTCCATATTAAGGATCTCATGGAATCACCCCCCCTGTCGAATCTACTTATTGAAGAAGAATCTAGATCAATGGATAGTCAGGATGAACCGACGTGTACTTTTGAAATATGGTTTGTCGAATACATAGATAAAAGTTTCCAGGTGGATGAGATAATCCCAACAAATAAAGAAATATAAATATTGATGAAGAAAAATTCGAACAAAGTACAAAAATTGAATGTGTCATACGATTCAATTAACTAGCAATCGACTTCCCTAGTCGAATTACAATTGACTTCTCCATTGACTCTTCTAATCAATCGATAAATGAAAACTCCCCTTATAAATCCAAGTCCAAAACCTTCGATCAAAGGCAATATGGGTCTAAACCACATCCCCATTTATGAGGGAGATGACAATCCCAAATGAATTTTGTTTGTTTGTGAGAAATTTTGGGATGTTGCTCATATTACAAACGAAGACAAATAGATGGCTCATTTCAGGGCAACCTTGCAATCTAGAGCACTTATGTGGTTTATGAACTATAGAAAATCAGAGGAAGTTGAAAGAGGATATCAAGAGAATATTCCACACATTCTTCAAATCCCAAGACATTAAACATATGGTAGTGAAAAAGATCAAGGATATAAAAAAAAGACTAGGAGAAATAGTTTGTGAATATGATAAAATATTTAAGAATCTTCTCAATTAAATTCCTTATATCATTGACAAAAAAATGTTGGTTCAATGGTACGTAGTAGGATTGTTGCAGACAATCAGAGCACCACTACAAATGTATGATGTCCATACATGTGAGGACGCCTTGAAAAATACATAATGCATAGAAATAGATGATGATGGAACATCGACTTCCTCATCGGTTGAAAGAAGACTAGAAGAAAATTTGAAAATATTACAACAATATTTAAATAACATGACCGTAAGATGAAATGAACTTTAGTGCACCCTTTGTTCGAATGAAGGACGCACAAATGACTATTTCAAATTTATTGATGCACTAGATAGAGACCCCAACATTCATCGAAAGCTACTGTGACATTTTCCAATCTCTAACAAATCACAATACAAGAGAATTTCCTCATAATTTGAATACTAACAGACCTAAGTGGTGTCACATCTATGAGGAGAATATCCATTCGACGTAAGAATTTAAATTGAATTGGTGAAATGAGTCTAATTTTCATACGGTATATCACACATAGGCGACTTAATAGAATGATGACTAGGGAGCTACAAATGGATCTCAAGGACATGAATAGGTTGGTTATCATGGTAGGGGGGGGGGGTTAGAGGATGTATATTTGGTAGAGGAGTTCGAGGACATCGTTGGGGATGATATTATTGCTTCATCTATTGGAAATATGACCATATCTACCCTAACTTCCCCATTAAAGATATAATCAACTTAATTTTTTGTAATATATGTGGAGTGGGTGATCATTCGCTAGAAGAATTTCCAATAGTTTTAGAGAAATTAATGAACAAAAGAACTATAAATCTACTACACAATTTACCAAAATATAAATTATGCAACCCAAATAATATACATGTTGTTACAATATTTGGAGTAGCTTGAGACAATTACATGCATAGAGAATCACTAATTTTAAAATTGGGAAACAAAAATACCTATTCGGATCCGAACCAAGAGGAGAAACTAATGTGGGAAGCACTTAAATTCTTCAAGAAAATTGATCATGATAAATCCATCGAAAATGGGGGAAATTATCAAAACACATTAGTTACTAAAGATGTTGTCTTATATGAATTCCCATGGCTTTAAAAAAAAATTAGTCATTGATTCAATTGATTGATCTACTAAACATCTTAAGGTAATATATGAAAGACCAATGACCTTACAAAATCCTTTGACAACTATTGCAAGATAAACGTATCAATGATTATGACCCCCAAGTCGATATGGAATAGAAATTGACAGTCACATGGTCCAATAGGTTGTCGTCAATTTCAGATCGCAAGTTAATATTCTTCTACAAGACACATGGATAAACCTATTAGAAAAGTGGATTGTAGAGTAATAAATTAAAACATGTGCGGAAATACAACACAAAAGATACACAATAAAATAGAGACATAGATATACATGGTTCACCCAATATGGGCTACGTTCACCAGATAAATTGTCATTCCTTCCTTTATTATTATCCAACAAATGAAGGGATACAACCTACAACACGCCTGTTGTAACTTCCTCTTATTTTTATCCTAGTCTCCTCTCTCATAACACAATATTCACACCCATACACTAGCCACGATATAATTACCTCATACATAAAACAGGGTTTCCTTCTAGTTAAAAAAACCCTAACATAACTTCTACCGTCATATATGTGAACTTATAATGAACAGTACAAATTGACTACGAAATCATAATATTTTACAAGGAAATTTTCCCAAAACGTTCTCTTCGGGGGTGCTTCCTCCAACCCCCCACTAGGGGGGGATCCAAAATATTATCATTGCCCCCCCTGAATTCCCCTGGTGACATATGTGGAGGGTAAATCTCCCCCACACCCCCTTGTTAGGATATGGGATCCAAATGCGACTGAAACAATACCTATGAATCAAGAAGATAATTAGGCTCCACAACCAACAATATCTCACTTGGAGACTGATCACAACAACTCCACTACTAATGTACCCGCTAGACTATGCTCCACCTTGGACCTAGAAAATTTCTCATCTTCACCTTCATGCTTGAAGACCAACTGAAAATGACCAAGAACTCAGTTTCTCCCTGGTTACTACTTCTGTTAACATGTCTGTAGTACTTTGGCTAGTATGTATCTTTTCCAACTTCAATTTTCCATCTTCCAAAATGGTACCTAAGTTGTATATGTTTAATATTATAATGGAAGGCTAAGTTATTTTCAATATGAATGACACTCTTGATGTCACAGTACAACCTGCTATTCTCTTGTTGCTTTCCCAAATCCTCCATAAACCTTTGTAACCAAATCATCTCTTTACTAACCTCTGTAGCAACAACATACGTTTCTTCCGTCGTTGAAGGTGCAACAACCTTTTGCATTTTTGAAATCCAACTTAGTGTTGTCCCACCTATAGTAAAAACATACTATGTTGTTCTCCTCCTGCTATCCTTATCACCTGTTATATTTGAAACGACATATCCCTGGAGAATAATGTTTGAACCTCCAAAACACAATGCATGAGTAGTAGTTTCTCTCAAATACTTGAGAATCCACTTTACTGCATCCTAGTGTTCTTTACCTGGATTGTTCATATACCTTCTCACAACTCCCATTGCATGTGTAATATATGTTATTGTCCACACCATTGCATACATCAAGATGCAAATTGTTGATGAATAAGGGAGAATTGCATACATTTCCTTGGATAATTTGAAATGACTGGCCAAAGGTGTACTAACTGGTTTTTCATTTTGCGTTCTAAACCTCTCCAACACCTTCTCTATGTACTCACCCTAAGACAATGCCAATTCACATTTTTTCTTGTCTCTTGTTATTCTCATACCAACGATTATCTTTGTAGCACCCAAATCCTTCATCACAAAGGAATTAGCTAACTTCCTTTTTATTACATTTATATCCTTCTTGTTAGACCCTACAACAAGCATGTCATTTGCATAGAATATCAAGATAATATAGCTTCCATTTTCAAGCCTCTTAAAATAAACACAATGATTTGAATGACATCTACTATAACCTTGTTATGTCATAAACCTGTCAAATTTCAAATACCACTCCCTTGGAGCTTGTTTTAGACAATACAATCTCTTCTTCAACCTGCATACCAAATCCATGTGGTTGTTGCTTATAAATCTCTTCCTCCAAATCCCCATGGAGAAAATGTTGTTTTTACATATAATTGTTCACTATGAAAATCTTCTACTTCCATAAGAATTAAAATAGTCCTAATTGAATTCCTTTTAACAACAAGAGAAAACATTTCATCAAACTCTACACCTTTCTTTTGTGCAAACCCCTTTACAACAAGTATGGCGTTGTACCATTTGTTTTCCTCCAACTTCTTCCTTCAACTTGTAAACACATTTATTCTGCAATGCTCTTTTTCCTGCAGGAATTTGAACCAAGTCTTAAGTCTAGTTATTTACCAAGGAGTCCATTTCCTCTTTCATTCCTTGCTCCCACTTCTTTTTAGTGTCTTCTTTCATTTCCTCATCATAACTTTTTGGTTCACCGAAATCAATCAACAATAAATAATAAAATGGAGAGTATCGTTCAAAGGGTCTACTTAACCTGGTAGATCTTCTAACAACACTTGTAGGAGTTTGAGGTACTTTTTTCTCCTATTGTTGTACATTTTGATTTTCTGGTACCTTTGGAATTTCATTTTCTTTGATTTCATCAAGCAATGTGTATTTTTTGTTTTCCTTTTCTTATTTCTTTCCCTACAACTAATATTTGTACATGACCTTTCATTGAATAACACATATCTACACCTAATTATTTTTTTATTTTCATAATCCCATAAGCGATAACAAAAATCATTAACACTATATCCAATAAATGTACACTTCTTGGATTTTGCCTCAAGCTTTGTTCTATTTTCTTTATCAATATGGACAAATGCTTCACAACCGAAAGTCTTCAAAAATGAGTAGTTTACCTTTTTACATGTCCATGCCTCCTTTGTAATTCCACCATCCAAAGAGCTTGAAGTCCATCTGTTTATTAAGTTAAAAACAATATCTACAGCATCTTCCCAAAACTATAAGGGAAACCTTGCATGCAATCTCATACTCCTTGCACATTCCATGATTGTCCTATTCATTCTTTTCGACACACCATTTTCTTGTAGTGTTCTTGGAACTGTCTTATCTCTATGAATCCCATCTTATGAACAGTAATTATAAAACTCCTTCCTGGAGTATTTACGTCCATTATCTGATATGAGACACTTCAACCTTTTTCTTGTATCATTCTCAACCAAAGATTTTCATTTCTTAAAAGTATCAAAAACATCATTTTTTTGTCAAATGCAATAAACTCAAGTTTTCCTAGTTGCATCATCAATAAAAGTAACATAATAACAAGATCCACCAAGAGATGATACCTGATTTTGTCCCCATACATATGTATGCATGAGCTCTAACTTTTCACTTTTCTTTCCCTTTCTAACTATGAGAAATCTAACTCTCTTTTGTTTTCCATAAACACGGTGCTCACAAAAATCTAAATCAACTTGTTTAAGATTTGGAAACAAATTCCTTTTGTGGAGTATCTACATCCCCTTCTGTTGATGGAAATAATTGACCATATTCAACATTGTGGAAATCACCCGGTCAGGGTCCTAATTAGACCCTTTTCCATTTGGTATGGTGATCTCGATTGGTTTTATGGGTTCAGTTACTGTTTTCCTAAAACTAGCCCAATCTAATGTTAATATAATATAGACTAATCTATATGTACAAAAATATATACACGACCTTCTATCTGCTAATGTATCTTGTTACTTGTTTTTATCAGTGGACATAAGAGAAGGAATTACCTTCTCTTGCATTTGCTTGAAGAAGGTAATTCCTTTTTGAAACAAGAGCTCAACAAAGCCACATTGGGGTTTGCTCCTACGTAAGGAGACTTTAAAAATTGCAGACTATTCTACATGCAAATGCAATTTATTCTAGTATGCAAGAAACAAAAAAAAAAAGTGTAAACTATCTTGATCAGGAAAGGATTAGTCCTTATCCAAATCAAGAGCAAGATGTAAAAGGAGAAGAGAAAAACATTGCAATTGGATTCAAGATTAAAGTATGCTTAACAGATTATGAAAGTAGTTCCAATAATTGATGGCATTTTATGCAAATATGCAATAAAAGTGATCTCAATAAATAGTTATCGGAGCACCTCTTGCATAGAATTAAACCCAATAATAAGTAAATGAATTTGGAATCAGATGTATCAATACATTAGGAAATAGTTCACTTGATGCACTGATAATTATAACAAAACTAGGATAAAGGTTGAACTGATAAATAATTATCATCAACTTTATCCAAGTCTCTTCAAATCCAAACATTAATTCTGATTTAATTCTATAAACACTTGCAGAGATAGCTTTACATAACATCAACTAGCATAGAATAATAAATCAACAAGAGCATTGCCATCCATTATCTATACTAATTGGACAAAAACAAATCATAATTAAATTAACATAAATGAGTTAACAATGAGCCTACAAATTCATACAATAGTGCAATGAAAAGTAAACTTATTATTAGCTCCAAAATGATTTATCTTTTGCATTGTCCTTTTAAATTCTAAATTCCTTCAAGAAATAGTTTTGCAATAATACATAGCTTCTTCTCCCATAAATTTAGAACTCTCTCAATCCTACAAAAAGAAAATCTCTCTCATACAATAGTGTAGTTCACATTCCCTCTCCCTACAAAATTTCCCTTCTTCTGGATCCCCTCCTTGAAGCCTGAATCTGCTCATATATTTATATCATGAAGCAACAGTCTAGCTCCAATTGGTGAATGGGCGCAACCTGGAAAAATTCCTTCCAATGGACCGAAGATACCTCTAAAATTGCTCATTTATGGGGGAAAATATTCAATTGTCAACTAATTTGGTCCATTCTGAGAAAAACCCATGTCTTTTTTTTTTTTTAAATTCGACATGATTTGCTCAAAAAATGAACCTGAAATTTATTAGTTTGTTTTGATTTCGCCTATACATCTAGAGAATTCTAAATTGTTTCCAACTCTTATTGAAATGATCTTCAACCTCATATGTTCATGGGATCCCACAATATTCAACTATATAACATCCTTTAACACCTATACACATTAAATAAAAATATATTAATAACGTATAAATATTTCCAAAAGAACTACAAAATCTATGTTTTTGTAGTTATTATTTATTCAGAGATTTTGTTATTAATACAAATATAAAATTAAAATTAAATGAAAACAATCTAATATTCATGCTCTTCTCATAAATCAAATATATACATAAGCAAGATACAAATGAGAAATGATATATTGCTAGACATTGATATTTTCGATTGAATAAATCTTAATTAGGTTCCTGGCCATATCATATAAATTGCATGTATGTCTTTTCTTTTTTGAATTATTCCCTTTTTGTGATTCTTGCAATTCCTTTAACGATTGGATTTATTTTATTGAAAATCTAACACATGGAAATGAAATCGCATGAATCTGTATTCTTGGTTCGCATTACTCAATTGTTATAACAATATTTTCCTCACCCTATGCAATCTTGCACAGAGGGCCTTTTTCCATTTCCCTATGCAGACTTTTCATCCCTTTTTGCAAATCCCAGAGATTAAAATAATTTTTTTCCACATATACGTACCTTTCCTACTATACATCATGTCTATATGTAGGTTGCACCATTACAACCCGCGTACATCAGGATTTGTGCCCAAAAATAAAAAAAAATGATGTCAGGTTTCCATGTCATGACAGGAGGTCAATGATCCTTGGCCTTCCATATACTGGAAACGTTCTGACTCGGCCCTTCAGTTCCATTTGAAGGCTATAAATGGGCCAATTCCGAGCTATGGAAAAGAGGAGAAAGAATTCAACTTTTAGAGAAAAGTTACTCTGGAGGAATTATTCACTTCACATTGAGTCTACATCCCTTTGTCCTTTGAGTCAGAACACAGTGTTCAGGCCCAAAGATTTTCACTTATTGAGTGAGAACTCTATTGTCTCTCTTACATGAGCTTGCCTTTGGTGGAGGCCCAGCTGGAAGGAACTTAGTTTCTCGGTTCTGAACTGTGCCGACACGGAAGTCTGTAACTTTTTCACTTCTATTGATCATATATTAATAGAAATACTCTTTTCTCATCTAATTGATATCTTGCAAATATTTGAATTATTATTCCATGGGTGTATTTTTTATGTATATTAATGGATTATCTTATTGAATGTGATAACATCATATATTATCACCATATGCTTGGTTTTCTTGGTTGTTGAGAACCAGTTGCAGGTATATTTCTTTAGGTTAAGTGGTCAACGGTGGACTTCATCGAACGTCTGGACGAGGTAGGAATTTTATCTTGTCTTGCTAGCATATTTTTTTATATGGCATACTTGAGAATAGAGTTGATTTCTGCAGTCATTTTCATCTGTTGTGGTTTACCCCTGGCCATAGAGAGATTCTCCTTGTAACAGAATTGGTGACCATATTGGGGATTGAATCTTCTTTTTTCGGGGTTTGGAGTGTTTTTCTCCTTAGATTTATCTCGTACATATTGTGTTTCTTGTCATATCATTACTTGACAACCTCTGTTCACTCTAGGTCTGATTCTTTCAGCCTTCTCCTTAGCCTGGAAATGTTTTGACACTTGTACGTGGGTTTTTTCTTGACAATCTCGTATATACGTGTGTTGTGCTTATGCAATCTGTGTACATACGTGTTGTTTCCTTGAAAATTCATGTACATCAACCTCTTATGCTTGTTTGCTGGTTTTGGTGGTTCTTAGGTAGGTTTTGATGATTGTTGAGTCTTCTTGGGTCTTTGTAGTGTCTGTTAAATGTATTTGGGATGATAGGAAACATGTCTTGGGTTGATTTTTTGGGCGAAGTCTTTCTCATCATATTTTCATTTTGATTGTCCTTGTACATTGGGTTGGGTGTTTTTCTCCTTGGTATCCTACTTGAGTTGTCTCTTTCTATACACAGTAGAATATTTATATATCAAGTTGTTGTTCAGTCCATGCATTTTCATTTTTTTATATTGAAAATACAAAAATATTAGGCATTTTAAATTGATTGGCATTTTGATATTTTGAGTCTTTGCCATTTAGCTTAGTGCATGTAAAGAAAGATTGCATTTTTATTTCAGAATTGCAGAGCTAAAATTGAAAATTGCATTGTTTTAGGAAGCATATAATTCATTGAAAATTGAAGTTGGGACTTTGCATTGTATTCATATTTACTTTACTTGCTAAGTCATAACATTATGAGTTTCACTATCGCACCTTTTTTTACTAAGAATGGCCATTAAAATTAACACTATAATTTAAAATTGATTAGTAACGATTTTATTTTCTAGGGTGCACAAACTAGCTTAGGATTTAGTGCCTTGGAATAGGATTTTGTGAGTAAACTTCTCCAAGGCTATTAAATCAACATATGTGTTTGACTAAGGGAGTGGAGAAATCCATTGTATAATCAGTAATATCAAGAGGCTCCGCTTACATCGGAATTAATCACGAGGTTGTGCAAGGCTGGTTGAAGGGATACCCCCCCGATACCTTCTTAGCATCAACGATATTTCTAGGGATCTATTCGTATTTGGGGATCTTTCTAGTACCCTTACCTCCATGAGAGGTGGTACTTTCAAGGTTTCGGTCTTTGCTACCCTTCCCATATGGTGGACCTGACATACGACTACTCGTTTGTGCATCGATTATACATTGGCTACTTAGTTGCTTGACTTAGGTGCCACATAGGTTACTTGCATGGATTATTCTGTAGGTACCCTAGGTCAAATAAGGGTCGGACAACACACACCCTTTATGGGCGATTACATCTCCAGCGGTATCTGACTGACTAGTGGTTAAGCCCACGAGGGCTCTTATAACTGATTATGTTACCTATGATATTTAGCAGGGAGTCTCAGGCCCCTCTTGGATGAGACATACCTTCTTTAGGGAGGGAGGCCCCTTTCAGCCACTTTACCCTGTTTGTGTGCATATTGGTCGTTTGATTATTTTTGGTGTTCTCTTTGATTACTAGTTGGCCTTAGGATTTGTTTTTATATCTTGAGTCATCGTGGAGTCGGCAGCTTCCCCACTAGTCTCGTCGCTTGTACTTACATTTACCACCGGATTTTGAGTCTTTTCCTTCTAAAACATGTAGAGTTATTAGACATGGTACACACACCTCCACTTTTCAGAATTGTGATTCTACAAGGATGAGTACTGAACTGAGTCATCAGAATACTGGGACCCCTTTGACTCCCACACCTATTATAGTTAATGGCACCCCTTTGACTCCTGCAACCACAATGGTTGTAGTGCAGGAGGCACCTATCATCAATGAATTCCCATCCTATAGTGAATTCTCAACCTATTACCACAAGCCCATTTGGGCCTCATGGTCACTCACCGGGATATAATGTTCAGTCCATCCCTATGGCCTCTAGTCTTTTTTCCTATGGTATGTTGAATTTTACTTCACAGTTTTCAAACACCATCCCAGTTGTTGGCCCTAATGCTAGCATTGGACTTGGGGGTACTACTCCTACTTATACTCCATTCTCGTTTGGTGGCACTCAGATCCCTCAAATGACTCCTACTTTGGGAGGCATTCCCTCTTTTAACCCCAGGTCTAATCCTCTTTCTTTTGGGTGGAGCAACCAACCTGGCGGACAAGCCTCGGTTAAATTTTTATCCTATACCCTCACCTCCTCAGTGTTGATTTTGACCAACACAGTTGGCATGACGAATCCACCTCTATCCTAAGGATTCACACTCGAAGGAGGTCAATTTCACACCTTGGGAAACCCCCAACCCAGAGCCACTCTAGCTGGGGGGAACTTTTATAACCCCCATCAAAACATTCCTACTGGAATGATGCCCAACCAACCTCTTATGAATCAGCTTGGAAGAGGGTCTTACAATTCCGGACAAGGCCATGGTTCTTACCAGAACCCTGGATGGGATGCAGTTCCCAAAACACAATCTTTCTAGGGAGCTTGGGGCCAGATGTCGCAACCCCATCTCCCTTTTTTTGCCATGCTTAACTTTCCATACGTGTCTAAGTTGATGAACGACCCTATGTGTCATGATCCTACATGGCCTCCCATCCCCACCAAGATTCCTTCGGACATTCTGAAATTCGAAGGTAAGAATGGAAAGGATCTTGGTGATCACGTCACCACCTTTCACCAATGGTGCTCTTCGAATTCCCTTAATGATGATTCCATTCGGTTAAGATTATTTCAATGCACCATTATTGGGGTTGCTGCGAAATGATATATCGAGCTACCTAGGGGGGAATATGGGACCTTTAGTCAGATGGTGTTAGTCTTCCTTAACCACTTCCAATTGTTGGCTCGATACGATGTTGACCTAGAACTTCTTTCGACTTTATGCTAGGACACATCCACTCATATCTTGGATCATATATAGGAGTGGCGTACACAAAAGAGGTTGATTAAGAACTGGATACCCCCGTCCTTTCTTTTAGAATGGTTCCTTAAGTCTTTGCAGCCTCCTATATCGAAGGATGTTTCTACATTCAGGGTTACATATGAGGAAGAAGCAATATTCAAAGCCCAACAATTATATATTATATATGCTCAGTCTGGGATGTCATACCACATTCTTCTGGATGCACCAAGTTCAACCTATGACCCTAGACAAAATCCCATACCTCATGTCGATGGAATTGTAGGCTCCGCCAATGTGAAATCCGCAGACTCGGTGATAAGCCATTTGAAAGAGTTGTCTCTAAACCAGTTTGCAGGAGGGACATATTTTTTTGTGTCTTCCAATCCTACTCAGTTGGTGGATGTACATGTCATGCAATCGTCAATTGGCTCGAATGGTAACCAGCAACCAGGCGGGAATAAGAAGAAATGATGTAATAATAATTGTAAGGGTGGGAAAAATAATAATAAACCCAAGGACAATGGTAATAATGATAAGATGAATAATAATGTTGGAGAGGTCAAGAGACAAAAGCGTAAGGTGAAATTTCCCTATAATATTTCTACAGATGGTCACCTTACTCATTTATGCCCCAAACTTGTGGAATTTGCGAGGCTATTATCTCTGTGGGTCATCGTGCTAAATAATATTTTCCCACATAACTAGTACTTGGCCTCGATCTCCTAAAATGCCGAAAATATGGTCGGTGGGAGTCAAAAATAACCGTCACAAGATGGTGACCATTTGTGTATCAATATGGTCAATTATCAGGTTCATGTAGCCACCCGGTCTCGCGATTATAGTTCCTCACAAGATATACCTGGTCTAGAATCTCCTCCTCCTCCTCCAAAGATGCCTTTACAGATCGAAAAACCAGAACCACCGCCTCGTATTCTGAAAGGATTACTCAAGCGCTCTACCCACAATCCAAATGCTAGAGCCACCCAACATTACTCTATTGTTGAGGATCTAGGTCAAACCCCTTGTGCGATGTCGGCTCTGGAGGTACTCTAGATGTTTCCTTCACATAGTAATGCCTTGTTATCTGCATTAGGAGCTTTAGACCCCAATGGCTCTAAATTTATCAAGTTTGACGTCACGGATGTGAAGCCTCTCTTGCCTTACCATGTGGCATTCCAAATCCATGTGGGTTACTCGAAGTATACCATCAAACGTGTGGTTTTTGATGAAGGCATTGCTACATGTGTGATGTCCCTGATCTGTTGGAAATCTCTTGGCTCTCCAACTCTTTCTCAATCATCGACCATGTTGACTACTTTTGAAGGTCGTTCCTTCTGCCCTCACAGAATTCTTCCTACCTTTCTGGTCTAGTTAGGTGGGAAGAGGTTAGAGGTGGATGTCGAGGTGGTTGATGCACCCCTCAATTATAACTTATTACTAGGACGCAATTGGAATTATGCTATGATTGTTGTCATATCGTCTATCTTCCATACTCTTTATTTTCCTCATGATGGGAAGAACATGGCGATCGACTAGGTATCCTTTGTGTATGATATCCCTTGGACCATCGATCCCTGTGGTCGACAATTCTTATCCGACAACTAAGAATATCGGTGTCGTAATGTATTCTTCCCTTATGGGTACCTTCGACTTCATGTCACCGATTCACCATGTTAACACCATGTCCAGTAGTCCCATTTCTTCAGAGAGGTCCATCCCTTTCCGCACTTCCTATTTTAACTATCCTTGGACCCTACCTTCCTCGACTTCATCTTGTGAATGTCAGTCGCATGCTAGAATGTCCATGCCACTATCGCCAGTGGAGATTGTGTATCAAGTTGTTCTTGACTCTTCCGTCGATCCCAATCCTATTACCTCGCCGAAGGATGAGGAGGATCTTGTTATTAAGCCTATGTGGGCCACTTAGTTGTCTTGTTCACATGACTTCCTTGATGATACTTTGCCCTCGGATGAAGCTATCATCGAAGCCATGAATGGTTCTGACAAACCTTGGGATGATATGCATCATCACTCTTATTTTCTTCCATAGCTTGCCAGAATTGAACAAGATGACTTTCGATCTACTTTGAGCAAGATAGTTGGTCATGCCGTAGTTCCACTTGATACACATGGAATTTATGTTGAAGGAAATATGGTTGTTATTGATCTGTAAATTCCCAGAGGTTATCAGAGTAGAAGAAATTTACAATAGGTAACTTTATCCAACCACTTTGAAACTGAAATCTAGACCTACTAGCTTCAGAGAGGGATCTCTCTGTATGATTTAGCTATGTTTTAACTTTAAGATATTAGGCTAGTTAAAAAAAATAAGATTGAAAAGGTTTGTTGTTTTTTTTGTTAAGTTGGCTGAAAAGAGTTTATGCCTTCGTTGGGCTATGGGGTCTGTATTATAAAGATAGAAATATAAACAGAAGCTAAAAGATTCTTTTCACAGGGCAAGATAATGCATTCATTGGATTCTTTAGCAGTAAAATCATGAATAGCAGAAAAGGTGAGAATATCAATTAAAGTAAAGAAGCATTTAAGAATTTCTTCACTGTAATATCAGAAAGATAAACATTAAGATCTTTCAAAGCCGGAAATAGGGTATACAAAGATAAATCCTGCAACATGTGCTACTTTAAAAGATTACATTAGAAAATAATATGACAACTAAGAAAGAAAAACATTTAACATAGAAAAGAAAACATCACCAATGAATAACACACGAGAATCATGTGAAACGTCTCTTTATATTACTGGAAGATCTCTTGATAAAAGTTACAGTCTTTCTGGCTTACAGGGCGTAAAGATAAACCCTCGGTACTTCAAAGTTTGAAGTATTTATAATCAAAAATTACATACGATCCTGTCATTAAAGATCACGACGTGGAAATTTAAATTTAGCTAACTAACTCAACAAGATACAAAAATTTAGGAACTGTTTGATGATGTGTTGAAATTTTCATGTTGATTTTGGGGTAAGCCGTTGGTGAGTCCTCTGCACAACCTCATTTGACTGGATAGTTGACTGGGCTTGGACACCTCATCTCCTACTCGATCAGATTGCATAGCTCTTCCCATCGAAGGTTACTAGGAATGCTGACTTTGAGCAATCTTCGGTATACTTCATCCATATCTGTATACTTGGAAAAAGTTGGTTTGATGATGAAAACGTACTGGATCTCATGTTGTATGTTGATGTTTGACTGGAAAGCTTCTAAGAACGCCTTTCCTATGATACTTCCCTATATTCCTGAGAATTTCAAACTATCTTTAGCCACAGTGGCTAGTTTCTTTTTATAATCAGAAAGTGTCATTAACTTATCATTTATAGCCCTTAAGCCAGGGAGGCCTTTCTTCTGCGGAGCTTCAATTTTTCTGAAAAATCTTTGTACTCTTATGTCCATGGCCTGGACTTTTTCCTCTAGTTGTACCATCAACCCTCTTTTAGTCAAGACCCTCTTGACCTTGAGGATGGTTTTTGTCGTATCTTCAATTTTCAATTCCTCTAACTCTTCTCTGGTTTTTGAATTCAGGAATTTAATGATCTCAGTGGCTTCTGCGGGCATCTCTCCCAATTCTCCTCTTATCTTTTCAATCGCCTGCTTTCTTCTTTGCACCAGTTCATTCTGCTCGAACATGATTTGTACCATAGGCCATATTTCATTTATGGATTTAGTGATATCCATCCAGACATTTTCCTTGACCTCGGCGAGTGTTTTGCCTGCCACTGTTTTCTTTTGAAGTTTCTGTAATTCCTGTTTGAGCTTGTCTGATGTTTGTTTCTCCTTAGAGTAGCTGGCTTGGTAAGAATACTTGAGTTCCTAAAGGTTCTCAACCTCCTTTTTAAGTTTGCTAATCTCCGTCTCTTGCAAATTCATCTCCTCCATGGATTTTGCCAATTCTACTATCTTCTCCAGAGTTGTCAGTGGAGTTGCTGAGGGAATTTCTGCTGCATATGTTGTGCTTACTCCTGTGAGTGGAACCGTTCTCAATGGAATGACCTCCATGGACTTTGATTGCTCCTTCTATTTCAATAGTTTTTCCAATTCTGCTTCCATCTCCTTCAAATGTGCATTCTGCTCCATGATCAGCTTCAACATCTCATCCTTTTCCCCTTCTGTCTCAGCTATCTCCTTTGCCTGTGAATCTTCTGTTGGTGGAAGTTTCAATTGTTTCCTCAGAGATGCTATATCGACATTTTTCTTTTTAAGCATCTCCTCGACTGCTTTCACATTCGAGGGATCATACCTAATCTTAAGGACCAATTCTTCCAATGTCTTAATTCTGTTATCCTTTGCAAAGGATGATATATTTTCTAATTTCAGTTGTGTCTGGACATTGCTCAGAGATACCTGTAACTTAGAGGCAACAGTAGAAGTATTTTCCAACGTGGAGAAAACCGTTTCTCCATTTTGCCTGTGCAGATCCATTTGATCAGCAAGATGCACATCTTTAGTCTGAAATTCGAATGTTGCCCTTTTGTAATCGGTGATTACTTTCTGTTCAGGCACATGTGCTTGTAGAAATTCCATGTGCATTCTACCCTTCTCAGTGCCGAATGAAGACAACAATCTATGTTGTGCAGTTGATGTTTTCTTCCAGAACTAAGCATAAGTACTGCTGGTCAGCGTCTGATTTTTATTTTTTATCATATCATACTTCTCAAAAACACTCAATTTTGGTCCTATTTTGCTTAGCTGGTTGACTGGTGGAGTATCTATGGGTTTCTTGCAAAAAACTATAGACATGATTTGTTTGCTTCTTTTGCCAAGAAGTGACCGATCATCCTTCGTAGTTGCAATGGATTGGCTTCCCTTTTCACCAAATGTGTCAGGTACATGACTGGTTTTTGGCCTTTTGGTGTGCAATTGGAAATCTTCAATCGAGACTTCAGTGATGGAAGTTGAGGTATCCTTCCTGGGTCTTTTTTCCTTGGGAACCTATGGTGTAGTCGTCTGTGAGACAGTGAACGAAGGGTCCTATTGTTCTATTTCAGCCAGGGTGTTCGGCTCCCATTCTGTTTGATTTGTGAATTTTTCTATCTCGGGATTGGGTGTACGAACATATGGAATGTTTTTATTTTTAATCCTCATCTTTGAAATTATCCCGCATGGGTCATAGTGCCATATGAAACTGACCTGCAACTTCATTTCTTTTAGCAATCTGTCTACTTCCTCTCCAGCACCTCGACTATTGCAGATGAAAGATCTTATTTTCCCTTTGATTCTAAGTTGCTGCTTCTTTTTCAGAGACACGAAATGTATGTCATCTGAGTTAATCATTTGCCTTATGTACTCCAAAGAAAATATCCTCACGGGTAGGTACTTGGGCAGTCTCTATGGAGCCAACTCTAATCCATAAACTATGATCTCAGTGTGGTTTTGGTAAAGATACCAATCGCAAGTTCTAGCAAATCTGAGAGGTGTAAGATCCTATGAATCTCCTCATTTATTCTTGGCTCGGGTCTGCCACTGAGCATGCTCACCACTGGATGGTAAAACTGCTCGATAAACTGTTTGAAACTGAATTCTGTAGAATTTTGCCTGAGTAGTGAAGTCCAAGTTGTTACCGCCTACGGCCTTCCGTCTTTATCCATCTTCTACATTGAGAAGGAGAATTTGTCCACTTGAAATAAAGTGAACATGTAAGCCAGTATTGAGGAATACCAGAACATGCCCTCTATGGTGAAATTTGAGAATTGTTCATGAATATTGTCCGCCAGGAAAGTACTATAGTCGAACTGAGTGGTGGGTCTCTCATCGGAGGAGAAAATGGATAGAAAACCCAATATGGGTTCTGTTAGAACCCTATATAATAGGGGAATCAGTGTTCTGACTAATATCTATCTTTTTCAGGCATTATGCTTTTTCTCACGACGCACAACCAAGGTGTAAAAGCGATAGAAATTTCTCAATTCACCTCAAATGTTATCACACAAGAGTTTCTATTTTCGGTGGTTAAAGAGTAGAGTTTCATGTTATGTTAGCTACCGAAAGTGAGAGCTTTCGGTCGCTTAGAACCCATTTTTTGTGTACCTGTAGCCACCGAAATCCTGTAGCTAGTTTTAAAAAAAATGGCTCTCTGATTTTCATATTTATCATCCTGGCCTTTGTATTGCTATCTTTGCTTAGGAATTCGGGAATTTTTTCCGAGTTTTCTAGCCCGGGGACACGTCGTGGAGCATATTCTTTAATGGTTTTTGAGCTTCTACCCTAAATTTGGGTTTTTTTGTGTTTTCATCAAAACTTAGCTCGGAGGCCAAGTTTGCGCTCCAATGCTCCAGCTCCATGCAACCTGTCACACAACAACACAACGCATGTCAGGGGTTAGCACGCAACATCATGCAATAGACAAGCGCCAAACTTCCAAGTGGTTATCCGTTGGCACATATCATCAGGTATATGCCAAAACTGGAGCAAAAGTTCAAACCCCATGTGCAGATGCTGAAATGATCTCACAGCTGTCAAAATTACAACTCCAGGTGCCATCGCCAACGAGAGGAAAAGCAGGGATCAAGAAAGTGCCAAGTTGCCAAACGTTATGCAATCTCGACCTTTCTGGTGGAAAAACAAGTCGGAATTCAACTCTTTCCCAGAAGATCGTTGCCTATGTTCAAAGGCATTAGGGTCTCTAACATCTGGAGAGGAGTTTTAATCGATTTCCTCCAACATGCAACTGCTTGATTTCCCAAATCTGATGTTATGGTTGTGAATCAAATGCTTTGGAAAGAGATGGTCTATCTCCTCTCATAACTTAGCAACTATCTCATTTGGACATGGTGGATAAGGTGCATATAACCAGCATATTGGAAAATAGAATTCTGAAAGATGGAAACTCATCATTATTTATTCAGCTGCCAAAGCTAATGGCCAGATGTCAATATAAGCACTCAGGGTTCATTGTCAAGTGCCAAAGAGCTCAAGTGTCAAAGGAATAGCGTTGTACTCACTACCCCTAGGGATTATTTTGTATCGGCTGGCTCAGAGGTTGTCACTTTCAAAGGTCCCTAATGACAGGTCGAAGTGTGCTAAGTTGTTCAAGAAGTGTTCGGAATTTTTGAATGAACAAAAGCATTTGGTGGTTCGTGCATGTGCCCATGAATAGGTAGCAAGACTTGTATTGAAGTGCTATGATGAATTGGGCTCGACAATTGAGACTTTTCTTTTGGATTCTGAACCCTCTATTATTGATGTTAAAAAAAAAATATATCCTCTCTGGAGCTCTCGTCAGCAACATCCAAATCAATAATTCAGGAACATTCGTCTATGGACAATACAGAAAAATAAATGTTCACTTTTGATTCTTCTAATAGAGTTTTTGAAAATCCCATGATTCTTCTTTGGAAGCTTCAGTACCAAACACATATTTAGAAGGGAAAGATTTGACTAGGGCAGAGAGCAGAGATGTAGGGTCTCTAGCAAGGAGCCTCTGACCATGTTCTATGAATGAAGATAATTTAGCCTTATGCATGCAAGTGCCAAGAGAGAGTGTCAATATTGTGTCGACCCCCAACACAGAGAACATCAAAGCCATAGGTGTGCACAGAGTTTATAGCAAGGTGAATGAGTCGAGAGTTGAGGGAGTGTTGTGGAGAATGGATTGGCATTCCCTCACAAAACTTCTACGCATAATGTGGCAAATCAAGGACTCCCAGATTTCCAGAAAAGATAACAGTAGATTCGATGTATTCAGGCAAAAGATCAGTCAACATTATTTCCAGATATCCAAGCAACAAAGGGGCAGTTTGTTCCTGATTTTAAATTAAATACAGGTTGTCGAGTATCCTGGAACAGAAAATCAGGACTTAAAATTTAAAGGCATTTGTTAGATGGAAAATCACTTCCAGATTTTCAGCAACAAATGGACATCAAAATTCACATCTCTAGCCAACAATTACCCATTCGATGGAACATAAATAGGTGACAGAGCATCTATTAATGAAGGAAGAAGATAGCTCGCATGGGTGTAGACGGATTGGCAAGTGCCGTGTAAATGGAAGGAAATTTGTAAATGAAGTCTCATGTTCGATTCTCACCCGGACTTACTCGTGCGCCATTCTTGCGGGCTGGGTGGTTGCACCTGGGGTTA
>SNQJ01S0011380.1:0-19411 GCA_010110895.2 Picea sitchensis
GTCAGAAAGTATCATATAACTTCAGGACTGCAGCGATTCTAGCCAACTGAAATCTCGAAGGGAAAAGCAATTAGTTGTTGGGCGAATAGATTACCGATCATGGACCTTCGACCTTCAAATGCCCAAGAGAAATAATTATGAATGTTTCAATACGAAACTCCATCTCCGATATTTCTGGGATCTTTAACTCCAGTTTAAAAGTTTGGGCGAGAACTAGAGGACTCAAAAATACAGGCGTGAAGGACGGATTCCAACACTTCTGCCTGCGTTTTGTTAAAGGTATTTTTGGCCAAAAAAAATACATTCAGAGGGGAGGACGTGTAGATTTGTCATCCATGAGGGGAGGACATTCCGCCTTAACCCCACTGGTTAGGCTTGCGCTTAGAGTAATGAGTGTTGGGTGAATGGATCTATAATGGATCTCTTCGTGTATTCAAGGAACGCTGCCATTGCGAGTCAAGGAATTCTATGACGGATTTATCAACTAATAAACACAAAAAACTTCAGGGTCGCCCCAAAAAGTGGCTGAGCAAAAATATGAGTTCGTTGTGGGATAAATTCGTTGACTATACCATCATTTCCATTATTATTTTAAAATAAAAACGTTGGCAACACAACAACAATTACAATGCTTTCATAAATTCGTTGTCCGCCAGTGACATCACGGGCTAAAAACATTACCGTTGACTATCATTGATATACTGTCTAACATATATAAACTTCTTGTCTTCTAAATATACAAATTGTTGTCTATTAAAATCGCCATCCATTAATGTTGTTACATTACCGCTATCCATTCCATTCTAAGATCGCTATTAACCATGATTCACTGTCGGTAAAATAAATGATAATGCTTGCTATAAATTAAATAAATCACTGTCTATAAATTACAAAAATCGTTGGGTAAGTATTACAAAAATCGTTGTCTCTTATTAAGTTGCTTCCTATCAGTAAATTCCCTGTCTAGCATTAAAAGGAGGAGTTGTCTAGCATTTAAAAGGGAAGCTTTGTCTAAATATATGTTGTCTTTTATCACATGACACCTGTTGTATATTAAATATAAAAAATTCGCTGTAAATATATGTATTGCTGAGTTAAAACGATATGTTGTTGTTGTCTATTTAAGTCATGTGTTCGTTATCCAATACATTTCCACTAAATCCTATATAAATTCAATGTCAACTATATTGCAGATAACAAATATAAAAATGCAGTCAATATATATGTAAGTTGTCAACTGTAATGACATCATCAATATAAAAACCCAGTCCATGATGTGGCAATCCAAAATATTAATTCTCTATCAAAAGAGAACGCAGACGTATAACCACTAATATAAGACAAGAAGGATATATAATAACGCAGCTATATAATTGCTGTCCCAAATCGCAGGTATAATAAATCGCTATCAATAAATAAAAGAAATTCGCAAGTTAAGAATTTCGCAAGTCAATAAAATGGCAATCAATAAAAGAAAAACACCTCCATATAAAATCGTTGTGTAATAAAAATTCGATTCACATTGATTCATATTCATTCAAAGGGTAAATTTGTTTCCTATCAAGGTATGATTGCACTGAGTTTTATCATAATAAATCACAAGAATAAAGTGCAGAGATAATCAACAAAATCACAGAGATACTTAGCACAAGAAGGTGCAAAGACAATCTTTCAGCCATGAATCGATCAAATGTAGAGATAAGTAAGGGGTAGGCAGCTGGGCAAAAATTATCCATCACTTATCATCCATGCCCAGAAAAGTAGGGCATTAAAATCTATAGGTATTTAAACACCGAAGTGACGACCATCGATTCGGCTCTTGGCCGATTGCTCAGGATTGACTGATGACCTAGAGATAAGGGAGGAAGATAAATCACAATCTCTTTATAATAATCAATAAAACCCATACCGATAAGTTAATGAAATCAGAAGTTGGGTTTGCCAAAGGAAATCCATCAGAAAAAAAACAAGCAAGGGGATTACAATACCGTAGGAAAGAAGGTGCAAGACAATGCATGGAAATGAAATCTTAAACCGAGCATAGAGAAATAACATGAGTAAATTTAATTTCATTGCAAGTAACAATTAAACTGGTGTACCTTAGCCAAACGTGACTGCTCAGTAGTTTTTGTCCTGCACGCGCTCTGTCCATCTTCTGCTTGTCGACCGATGTGACCTAACCTATACCTCCCAGACAACGCTAGGGGTACTCTTCTTCCCCCTAAGCTCCCCGAGTCGCAAAGAAGCCATGCACACTATACCAGAGAACACATAGCACCCAGATCGCCTCACAATGTCGAGCTAGCACTCGTTACCCAAGTTGGGTATCCCAAATCCCACAAGAGAAGCTGAGTCAAGACAAAACTTCAGCAGCGTAATGTTATGCATAAATATCCGATCCATACTCCTCCTCATCCATCCCTTTTATAGAGTTTTTAAGTGATTTCTTTCCCAAATTCCCATTTAATTTATTTTTCATTCATTTAATGAGAAAAACTTCCCCCGTACACATGTCACCCATCCCCCTAGTTGCACCAAAAATAAATTTCATTAATTATTTAATTATTCCTATTTCTCTCACCCACCTAAAAACATTCCTAAAAACGCTCCTTGGTGTCCCAACATTCCCTTACAAATCTTAAATGACTTATGCCTTACTAAATTCCTAGTCGAGTTCATAATTAGAAAGTTCTTAACGACAAGATTCCTTACTAAGTTAGACATTCAACTTTTTCCTTAAGTTTCCATTTTTCTTTGTGTTTTCCCTTTTTCCTTTAATTTTCTATTTCTTTTAAGTTCCCCTCTTTTTCCTTTTTAACTAAAACTCAATTTAGCAAGGGTAGAAAACAACCATTTACCCCTTTTTATTTTTCATTAAAAATTAAATTAGCATATGTAAATAAAACAATCATTTCACTTTTAAAATTTTAATCCCCCATTGTAATTTGATTTTAATAATTTAATTGAATTTCTTACCCCCTTCTTGTTACATGTTTAATTATGATAATTATTTTTGACCACAAGTGTTACTTAGACGTAGATTTTAATTTCGCTAGGCTGGGTGACATTTTTATTAGGGAATTTGCTTTTAAAACTTACTTATCACAACATTCATTTTAAGACCGACTAGGACGCACTAGGTGCTCCAAGGGTGCCACTCCCCTTTTGTCATTTTCCTTGCATGACATGCCCTTCAGGATGCACTACATGCTCCAAGGGTGCCACTTGCCTCTTTCTATTTTCCTTGCATGATGTGCCTTTTAGTATGCACTACGTGCTCCAAAGGTGCCATTCACCTCTTGACTGAATTGGTAGACATCAAAAACCCCTGGAGTCAATACTACGCCAGGTGATATTGTGGGAGACTAAGAGCCTCTAAGTAATAAGGCCCCTTCCTTATTGCATGCCCCTTAGAGTCATTGTGAGTGACTGTCGCAGTCTTCCCTCATGGCATCGTGGGTCTTATCGAACTAGGTAATCATTAACCTATAGTTCAAGCCACGACAGGAGTGATAGTAGGCTGTGGCAGGGATGATGTACACACCTCTCCCTCAAAGTCTCTAGTTGTCGTGTGTGACCCCTATACTCCACATGGGAGTCTGGTCGACAAGATATCATCAGCCTGCATCATCAACGAATCATGTCAGTAATAATAATCTATCATCATAACATCTAATCAGATGTACCTATGTCATATCAACAACAATCAACCCAACAATCGAGTCCCTGACTCGATCTAGAGTCCAAGGGGTTTCATCGATGCCTCTGCATCCTCAATGTCCAAATTCCTACACACTCAGGAGAACCCAGTCAATATCACCTCTCTATGTCAATACAACAAAATAACATATCACCATATCCATAATGCTTCATAATCATAATCAAACGGTCAATAGTATAATAATACAGATCACTTGCAAGAAAGTGTCCTCAAAGAATAAGTTCGCTCAGTGCGCGGAGGAGAGGGATGTTACATACACCTCCTCCTGGTTTAAAATTCATCCTGAAGTTTCACAGTATGTAAGTGCTGATAAAAGTGTATCACAATATCATAAGTCTATCTATCGAAAAAAAATGGAAACTGGTGGAGCATATCATATGCGTCCTCCCAGATCACCGAGTGCAGACTATATTTGTCCCACTGGACCTTGACCTGATCTACTGTTCAACGCCATAGTTGTCGAATGTGATGGTCTAGGGTGTGTATTGGCTCAGTCGTGAGCACACCTACATCCGATACATGCAAGGTACTTGAGTCAAAACACGTGTAGGATCAATAACATAATGTCTCAACGAAGACGTGAAAGACATCATGGATACGCTTGAAGGATCAGGCAAGGATAGTCAATAGGCCATGGGCCTTCTCATTTCCACAATATCACAGGATCCCCCGAACCTAAGAGTGAGTTTAGCACCCTTTCTAAATTGGATTGAACTCTTATGTGGTTTCACCCGCAAGAAGACTCGATCACTAACTTTATATCTATGATCGACACGACGTGCATCAGCATAACTCTTCTGTCGACCTTATGATTCCTTTATCCTTTGTCTTATTGTTTTCATTTGATATTCAATTTCTTGGATCACTTTAGGTCCAACCAAGACCCTATCCTCAAGTCGATCCCAAACTCAAAGGTGTCTATCATGGTCACCTGTAAAGAAACTAGAAAAGCGCCATATTAATGGTGCTTTGATAACGGTTGTTATATGAGAATTCTACTAGTGACAAGAATTCTTCCCAACGCTTATGTTGGTCCATGACGTACATACGCAACATGTCCTCCAATATTTTGTTTGTTCGTTCGGTCTTCTCGTCTATCTCTGGGCAACACACAGTAATGAAGTTAAGTTGGGTTCCCAAGGCCTCTTGGAAACTAGTCCAAAATCATCCAGTAAACACCGATCCTTGATCAGATATAATCCTCTTAAGCTTTCCATGCAACCTCACAATCTCATTGATGAAAACTCTAGCTATGTCAGGTGCCTGATACGTCATACACACAGGAATAAAATGAGAAATCTTCATCAGAGTGTCGACTACCACAAAAATCGAGTCATGTCTCCTTGCCTTCAGTGGTAATCCAACAATTAAATCCATCGAAATAACCTCCCATTTCGATTCCAAAATAACGCGTGGCTGCAGTAATCCTATTGGATGCCTATATTCATCCTTCACTTGCTGACATTCTAGACATCTTGCCACGTAGTTGACTATGTCTGCCTTCTTTCCTTTCTAGAAGAACAAGGGTTTAAGGTATGCCCTCATCTTCATGACTCCCGAGTGAGCCATGCACACTACTCTATGAGCCTCATTTAGGATCAAACTTCTCAACCTGTCATTGGGTGTTATGTAAATTAAACCTTTAATCTCAATGATCCATCGTTGTTCATAGTAAATCCTTCAAATTTTGGTACCATCATTTTGTTTTGTCTGATAAAATCCTCGACCTCTTTGAACCCGTCATCATCACGTTGTAAAGTTAGAATCATTTCACGTGGATTCGTCTGAAGATGCAATCACCAAAAATATGCGTGGTCTCTGACTCAACACATCCACCGCTCTATTCACTGTCCCTTTTATGTAAGAAATCTCGAAATCATGCTCGCATAACAATTCTGACAAACGTTGTTGTCGTGCATTCAAGTTGCTTTGCATAAAGATGTGTTGTAGTCCACAGTGGTGCATTTTTAGTTCAATCTCCATCCAATAAGGTAGTGTCTCCAAAACTCTCTAGGCATAAAAAATGGCTAAAAAATCCAAATATTGCGTCGCATAGTTCCCCTGATGCCTTCTCAACCTTCTCGAGATGTAAGAGATCACTCAATCTTCTTGCATCAATACTCCACCTAAGCCTTCTTGCATGCGTCGGTGCATACCAAGAAGTACGCGTCCATGTTGGGGAACTTTAGTATCGATGTCATTTTTCAACAACTCCTTGAGCCTCCGAAATGCTTTCATGCATTTATCGATCCAATAAAACTTCTTGTTCTTCTTCTACAATTCCGTAATTGGATTTGCTATCTTAGAAAAACCTTCGACAGACCGTCGATAATATCCTGCTAAACCCATGAAGTTATTCTCTTCCGGGACATTTTTCGGCGTAGAAAATTCCATAATAGCCTCGACCTTTGTTGGATCCACGACGATACCTTCGCTGGAGATGACATGCCCTTTAGACAATTAGACAATTTAGATTGATAAAAAATTGGATTGATAAAAATGAACATTTAGACAATTTCCCATACAATTTGTTCTCTTGCAGACACTGTAATACCAAGTGCAAGTGCTCGTCATGCTCTTCCAATGTCCGAGAGTAAATCAAAATATCATCGATGAATACTTGGATGAACTTGTCCAAGTATTCACGGAACACCCCGTTCATCAAACTTTTATACACCCCAGGGAGGTTTGTCAGTCCAAAAGGTAAAATGATAAAATTGAATATCCAAGTCTTATCTTAAAGGCGGTCTTGGGGATGTCATACTCCTTGATCCATAACTGGTGATACCATGATCTCAAGTCGATCTTTGAAACACTGTAACACCTTTAATTTGATCAAACAGATCATTAATCCTTGGCAACAGATATTGATTCTTGATCGTTGCCTTGTCCAATTAATGATAGTCAATGTAGAGTCTCCACGACCCATCCTTATTTCGAATGAAAATAATAGATGGACCTCATGGTGACACACCGGGACGTATAAGTCCCAGGTCCAACAATGTGTTCAGTTGCATTTTCAACCCTTGTAACTCTAGAGTTGACATCTGATAAGGAGTTCTTGTTATCGGTTCAGTCCCCAGTTTTAGGTCTATGGTAAATTCCAATTCCCTCTTCGATAGCATCCCAGGTAACTCCTCAGAGAAGAATTCCACAAAATCTCTCACCACCGGAAGGTGTTCTATACCTTTCGTGGCTCCCTTCTCGTTTAATGCAAGGATCGCATAAAGCTTACATCCCTTTCGCAAGCTCTTCCGTAGCGGTAAGGAAGAGATGAACCTCACGAAACTCTCTAGTTTTGAACTACAATCACGTGTATCTGTCCCTCATCATTGATCAAGATCAATTGTTTCATCTTACAGTTGAGTATTGCCTCATGCGATTCTAACCAGTCCATACTGATCATGATGTTATAAGATCCTAAGATCGTAACGCACAGGTTGGCCATGGTGACAAACTCTCCTGGGTTAAGGCTACAACCCATAACCTTCCGTCCAACCTTCTGTTTGTCTCCTGAAGCCATCTCTACAAAGCTAAACTTATCATGTTCGACCACCTTTACCTTAATTCTCTTTAGCATTGGACTAGAAATGAAACACTCGGTAGCACTAGGATCTATCAAAATAATACAGGTCTGGTCAGTGACGATAAAGAGTTCGTTGTTGAGGCACTGGTCATCGAGGTGTAGTGAGAGTGGATCCTCTCCAGAAATCATGATATCCTGGTGAAAGTCTAGCTGGTGTCTGATGCTGCTGCACACTAGACGACACCTAACCCACTGGTCTTGCTGGAGTCCAACTCTGAACCTCGTTGATAATATCCTCCTCTAATATGAGGGCCTTCTGGATGGCATAATGAAAGGTCTGAGGCATCCAAATCCTAACCTTTGCACATATGCTGACATTAGAGATGGTGAATCAATGCCTCTGACAATCTCTGGAAGGACTTGGTCAGACCATCATCATCTATTACAACAATCAGATCCAGCCCAAGGGCATGTTATTCCCCCTTGAGGTTTAGACTCCGAGGGTATGGGCACTTTTGGAGGTGTCACACCTCCTTCCATGACACCACGTTGTGAACCTTTGAGGTGTTCTCTAATCGATATCACCGCAGGGACACATTAAAGTTTAAATAACACTAGTTTATTACTCAAGGGTTTACCGTTGTGGAAATCATGGCGATCCACAGTCGTAGGGTTGAACCCGCTCTGATACCATATGTAACGACCCCTATGTTATGACAACAAGTAACGATATATAAATGGTAAATTTATTTTTATTTTTCTATGCATTAGAAAAATAAAAGCCTCATGACATTATTAATAACATCATTTTTAATGGCGCAAGAGAATCGAAGTATTCAATCAATCATACAATAACATTGCCTTAAAATTGAATGACAACAGAACAAAGTTTCTCTTAGAAAATAAATAGATAAAATCATATACCACTGCAGATGGAAAGGAACTGGTGTCGATCATTATTGATGGCTCGGTTGAAGTCTTCCAAGGATTAGTGACAATATGGACTATCACTAACAATATGTGGAAATACTCTGGACATAAATTTCATTAAAATATCAATTCTAGAGTCCATTTTTACTACCTTAAGCGGATTGATGAGTTGGTTGTCAAGAGTAGAGGTTCACATTCACTTACCTTTAGTCAAGGTTCTAGATCTACCTCCTAGCACAAGTTGAGGTCTTGAATGTGTTGTTAGGATTTTAAATTTCTTAAGAGGGAGTCATTAAAGACATGTGTAAGATAGTCAAGTTAATGGTGATTATAGATCTCATGAGTTTGAAGGTCATTGTAGGGAGCATCTTGTATCATGTCTAAATTGAGAACTCATCAATGAATAATAGATTAATATACTTACTTATTTATAAATGAATTATAATAAATTATAAAATTAAAGTAGGATCCTCTATATCCCAAAATGACTAGGCATGTTATTATTTATTCTAAATAAATCTAGACTGGAACATGTGATTTCCCTTAAAGGATATAATAAATGATTAAAATGTCCCAGAATACTCCTTCAAATCAAGCTTGCTAAATTTCTATTCTTATACACAAGGTAACGATCGAAATTTATCTATTACAATATTTTTCCACTCCCCCCTTCTCATGCATTAATCACCGTCAAGGGCCATCACTAGATTCAATGTCATTAATCTTATCCCATTAATGTTCTCTTACTTAACGGTATTCTCAAGATACATAGTTGAACAAAACTTAACCGCTTGGTTGAACTTTACAAGGATTACCATTAAAGTGAAAGGGTGATGGAGATTGGATTCAATGAAGTCAGCCACGGGTTTAGATCAAATTATTCCTGATTAATATATGGCAAGAAATGACCATGGAAATAGTTAACATCATTATGTAAGCCAGAAAGTATCATAGAACTTAAGGACTACAACGATTCTAGACAACTGAAATCTCGAAGGGAAAAGAAATTAGCTGTTGGGAAAATAGATTACTGATCATGGACCTTTTACCTTCAAATTCTCAAGAGAAATAATTCTGAAGGTTTCAATAAGAAACTCCATCTCCACTATTTCTGGGATCTTTAACTCTGGTTTAAAAGTTTGGGCGAGAACTAGAAGACTCAAAAATACAGGCGTGAAGGACAGATTCCAACACTTCTTCCTGCGTTTTGTTAAATAGATTTTTGGCCAACAAAAATATATATTTAGAGGGGAGGAAGCGCATATCTTCCATCCACGAGGAGAGGACATTTCGCCTTAACCCCACTAGTTAGGCCTGTGCTTAGAGTAATGAGTGTTGGGGGAATGGATCTCTAATGGATCTCTTCGGGTATTCAAGGAACACTGCCATTTCCAGTCAAGGAATTCTATGACAGATTTATCAACTAAGAAACACAACAAACTTCAGGTTCACCCCAAAAAGTGGCTGAGCGAAAATACGAGTTCACTGTGGGACAAATTTGTTGACAGTACCATCATCTCCATTATTATTTTAAAATAAAAACGCTGGCAACACATCAACAATTACAACTCTTTCATAAATTCACTTTCTGTCAGTGACATCATGGGCTAACAAAATTATCGTTGACTAGCATTGATATATTGTCTAACATATATAAACTTGTTGTCTTCTAAATATCCAAATTGTTGTCCATTAAAATTTCCATCCATTAATTTTGTTACATTACGACTATCCATTCCATTCTGAGATCGCTATTAACCATGATTCACTATTGGTAAAATAAATGATAATGTTTGCTATAAATTAAATAAATCGTTGTCTATAAATTACAAAAATCATTGGGTAAGTATTGTAAAAATCACTGTCTCTTATTAAGTTGCTTCCTATCAGTAAATTCCTTGTCTAGCATTAAAAATAGACATTTTCTAGCATTCAAAAGGGAAGCTCTGACTAAATATATGTTGTCTTTTATCACATGACACCTGTTGTATATTAAATATAACAAATTCGTTGTAAATATATGTATCGCTGAGTTAAAATGATATGTTGTTGTTGTCTATTTAAGGTATGTGTTCGCTATCCAATACATTTCCACTAAATCCTATATAAATTTGTTGGCAACTATATTGCGGATAAAAAATATAAAAATGCAGTCAATATATATGTAAGTTGTCAACTGTAATGTTGTCATCAATATAAAAACGCAGTCCATGATGTGTCAATCCAAAATATTAATTTGTTGTCATAAGATAACGCAGATGTATAATCATTGATATAAGATAAGGCAGATATATAATAAGACAACTATATAATCGTTATCCCAAATTGCAGGTATAATAAATCATTATCAATCAATAAAATAAATTTGCAAGTTAAGAATTTCGCAAGTTAATAAACTGGCAATCAATAAAAGAAAAAAGGCTCCACATAAAATCGTTGTGTAATAAAGATTTGATTCACATTCATTCAAACGGTAAATTTGTTGCTTATCAAGGTATGATTGCATTGAGTTTTATCATAAGAAATTGCAAGAATAAAGCGCAAAGATAATTAACAAAAACACAGAGATACTCAAGACAAGAAGGTGCAAAGACAATCTTTCATCCATGAATCGATCAAACGCAGAGATAAGTAAGGGGTAGACAGTTGGGAAACATTTATCCATCACTCATCATCCATGCAAAGAAAAACAGGGCATTAGAATCTATAGGTCTTTAAACACTGAAGTGACGACCGTGAATTCGGCTCCTGGCCGATGGCTCAAGAATGCACTGATGACCTAGGGATACAGGTGGAAGATAGAGCATAATCGCTTCATAATAATTAATAAAACCCACACCGATAAGTTAATGAAATCAGAAGTTCAGTTCGCCAAAGGAAATCCATCAAAAAACAACAAGCAAGGGGATTACAATACCGTAGGAAAGCATATGCAACACAATGCATGGAAATGAAATATTAAACCAAGTATAGAGAAATAAGATGAGTAAATTTAATTTCATTGCAAGTAATAATTAAACCGGTGTACCTTATCCAAACATGACTGCTCAATAGTTTCTATCCCACGCGTGCTCCATCTAGCTTTCACTTGCCAACTGATGTGACCTCATCGATACCTCCCAGCCAACGCTAGGGGTACTCTTCTCCCCCATGATCCCCTTGAGCCGCAAAGAGGCCACGAACACTATACCAGAGAACATCTAGCACCCAACTCACCTTGCAAGGTCGAGCTACCACTCGTTACCCAAGCTGGGTATCCCAACTCCCATAAGAGAAGCTCAGTCAAGACAAAACTTCAACAGCGTAACGTTACCCATAAAGATTGTATCGATACTCCTCCTCCTCCATCCTTTTCATAGAGTTTTAAAGTGATTTCTTTCCCAAATTCCCATTTAATTTATTTTTCATTAATTTAATCTGAAAAACCTCCCTTGTACACATGTCACCCATCCCCATAGTTGTACCAGAAATTAATTTCATTACTAATTTAATTATTCCTATTTCACTCACCCACCTAAAAGCATTCCTAAAAATGCTCCTTAGTGTCCCAAAAATTCCTTACAAATCTTAAATGACTTACGTCTTACTAAATTCCTAGTTGAGTTCATAATTAAAAAGTTCTTAAAGGAAAGATTCCTTACTAAGTTAGACATTCATCTTTTTCCTTATGTTTCCCTTTTTCTTTATGTTTCCCCTTTTTCCTTTAGTTTCTTATTTCTTTTCAGTTTCCCTCTTTTTCTTTTTTAACTAAAACTCAATTTAGCAAGTGTAGAAAACAAACATTTACCCCTTTTTCTTTTTAATTTAAAATTAAATTAGCATATGTAGATAAAACAATCATTTTTCTTTTAAAATGTTAATCCCCCATTGTAATTTGATTTTAATAATTTAATTGAATTTCTTACCCCCTTCTTATTACATGTTTAATTATGATTATTATTTTTGACCACAAGTGTTACTTAGACCTAGATTTTAATTTCACTAGGTTGGGCGACATTTTTATTAGGGAATTTGTTTTTAAAACTTCCTTATCACAACATTCATTTTAAGGCCAACTAGGTTTATTCACTTACCCGTTGAAATCACGACGTGTCCTTCATGACGCATTATCTGCTCCAAGGGTGCCACTCGCCTTTTTTCGTTTTCCTTGCGCGACGTGCCCTTCAGGACGCACTGCGTGATTCAAGGGTGCCACTCACCTCTTTCCATTTTCCTTGTGCGACGTGCCCTTCAGGATGCACTACGTGCTCCAAGGGTGCCATTCGCCTCTTTACTGACATGGTAGACATCAAAATCCCTTGGAGTCAATACTCTGCTAGGTGATCTTGTGGGAGACTAAGGGACTCTAAGGAATAAGGCCCATGCTTTATTGAGCACCCTTTAGAATCATCATGAGCGATTGTCATAGTCTACCCTCACGACATTGTGGGTCTTCTTGAACTAGGTAATCATTAACCTACAGTTCGAGCCACGATGGGAGTGCTAGTAGGATGTGGCAAGGCTATTGTCCACACCTCTCGCTCAAAGTCTTTGGCTGTCGTGCGTGACCCCTCTACTCCACATGTGATTCTGGTCGGCAAGATATCGTCATCTTGCATCATCAACGAATCATGTCAGTAATAATAATCAATCATCATAACATCTAATCAGATGTACCTATGTCATATCAACAACAATCAACCCAACATTCCACTCCCTAACTCGATTTGCAGTCCAAGGGGTTTCATCGATGCCTCTACATCCTTGAGGTCGAAAGTCTTGCACACTTAGGAGAACCAAGTCAATAGCACCTGTCTATGTCAATAAAACAAAATAACATATCACCATATCCATAATGCCTCATAATCATAATCAAATGATCAATAGTATAATAATCTGGATCACTTGCAAGCAAGTGTCCTCAAAGAATAAGTTTTCTCAGCGCACACATGAGTGGGATGCTACAGTTCCATCAACAATTTCTTCATAAAAGAGCCAACCAAAATTTCCTTTGAGTGCCTTTTTAGAGAGGTTTTCTACTACTTTGTTTAACTGTCTATATACGTGCATAAATTTGATAGATTCAAATATATTATTTAAGATTTTGATCATGTCTATTACTTTGTTGAACTGTCTATGTGCATGCATAAATTTGATAGATTCAAATATATTATTTAAAATTTATCTTGTCTTTTCATTTGTTGAGATATATCAGGTTCAAGTTGGATTTGGAATTTATTTAGTCGATAGTGACCTTGGAATCCCCCGCAACCATCAATTTTTTTATGGAAAAGTAGGAAATGAGTAACAATAGTCCCCATAGGCTCAAGAGTTCAGCTTTATGTTTAATTTTATCAATCCACAATGAAATATGTTGAATTTTATCAGTCCCCATAGGCCCAAGAACAATCCACAATGAAATATGTTGAATTTTATTATGTATTTTTTAACAGTCCACAGTGAACATAACAGAAAACATTTAAATTAATACATAGTATAAAATTATTTAAGAGTTTGATGCTTAATTTAATGCATTGTAAAAATGAGAATATACAAAACATTAGTTCAAAATTAACAACTTTGCCACTTTTTTTCCATCAACTTAGTGCAGACACCTTTGATATTTTTAGAAATTAACATAAATTAACAGTATCATATTTAACAACATAAGAGAAATCAAATATGAGACAATAAATTGATATTTTGAATTCCATATATATATATATAATCAAAGTCTGAATAGTTACACTACCAAATACATAGGTTCCACATCCATTTTAGGATGATAACAAAAACTAAGACATTTAACTCCAAAATTATGGACTAAGCCATCACTTTAAGATAGATCACTTCATACCTGCAATTCAAACCTGCAAAAAAAAACAAAATTAAAAAATTAAAAATTTAGTATTCAAACACGGGAAATAAAACAAAATTCAAAAATTGTGATTAAAACAAAATTGGCATACATACCAAAAGAGTTAAGTCTCTTCCTCCAACATACTCTTTCCCACCAAATAAATGTAAACATATTTTCCACCAAATATAATTTAGACATCTGTAACAATAAAAAACAATAATAAAAAAAACAAATAACACATATTAGCATATATACTTTAACTAAATATTAAATAAACAATAAGAAATAATAACATACCCAACCACAATTAAACAAATTCAAGATAGTTACTCTCCACATTAATCATACATGATTTAAACAATTTGTAAAATCTTATCTAAAATCTTAAAAAATTTAAAGAGAAAAATTGTGTTCTTGGTAAAAAAAATTGTGTTCAAAGTTAGAGTTAGATAATAATCTGAAAATAAATTTAGAACTGTGTATGAAGAAAGTTCACAAATCTCCATATTAAGTCATTCTTCCAATGAAATGCTTATCTCCTTGTGGCTATAGTTCAAAATCCTTCAGGTGAAATTCTCATCCCAGGTGATGTTATATGATCTTATTTACTCAGTATTAAAATACTAATCTCCTCAACAGTAAAATACTTCTCTCCTCTTCTGCAGTGGTCATATAATCAAATTCCATAATTCCCTTTCAAATTAAAGGACTCATAAATCTCCATATTAAGCCATTCTTTCAAAAAACTACTTATATCTATGAAAGTTCACAAATCTCCTTTTTAAAAACCGTTCTTCCAGAAAATACTTATCTCCTCTTTCTGCGATAGAATAGATGTTCTCATATAATCTTGCATGTACATGAAGAAAACACAAATCTACGCATGTATATTAAGTCATTCTTCAAAAACCATTTAAATCTTTCATATTTGGGATGTATTCATATTACATATAATCAAATTCTCTTTGAAATTATGTGTGAGCTAGCTCACATATACATATGCATAGCTTATTGCAAATCTACTTNCATGTATATTAAGTCATTCTTCAAAAACCATTTAAATCTTTCATATTTGGGATGTATTCATATTACATATAATCAAATTCTCTTTGAAATTATGTGTGAGCTAGCTCACATATACATATGCATAGCTTATTGCAAATCTACTTGAATGTTAGTTTTTGGTTAGTAACCAATTTAGTTAAGAGTTTGACAATACCTTGACAAGAAGGAGTTCACTTGATTGTATGTAGAAAACACAAATTTTCATACTACGCCATTATTGGACAAGAAAGCAAAGAATGCAATCGAAGAAAATTTAGAAACTTTTCCTTTTCTGATGTGGGATAGAGTCTGTTCTCAAATAATCAAATGTTTAAGTTCAAAATTAGGTATTCATCATGATCTAAACATAAATAAGTTATAATGTACACCATTTAAGACAATGATAAACTTATATAGGGGTTCTATATAATTCAAAATAATTGATCAAAGCATTGAATAAGAAAGGATAAACTAAAAATTTGAGAAAACAAAAATTTGATAAAAGTCAAATACATACATTTATGAATCATCTTGAATGGAAACATCCTTATCAAATATGGGTGCTTCCTCTGCTTCATCCTCAATCCCAGTCTCCCTCCCAAGCACACTATCAGGTACTCTCTTCTCCACATTACCCTATATAACACATTTCAAATTTGAAAATTTGAAAATTAAATTTAAATGATTATAACACATTAAATTTAAATGATTTGTTAACACATTAAATGATACGTGTAAACTCTCACCCTTTTCAAACTCTTCCAATGAGAATTGAGACAAGCCTCCCCAAGTAGTAGGAGATGGAATAGAGATCTATGAACAACACAACTAAGAACCAAATCTAGGATTCAATGTGTTCACACTTATACAAAATTATAAATGTTGTTGATCTCTTATTCAAAAGATTAGAGAATGGACAGCTAAAGTGCTCATTTATGGATATTAGAAAACACATACCTCATTCAACCCATCCAAATTTAAACTTGTAGAATCAAATCCCCTATTTACTAGAGATTCATTTAACATATCTACAAACTGCAGTTAATGACAATAACAACTTGATTATTTCTATAGATACAATGATATCTAAATTTAGAATTAGAAGTAAACTATCCTAAAATGCATCAAAAATTTACTAACTAGAACACATACCAATCTGTTGTTCGATTCATCATTCTGAATGACCTTCTTCCAACTATCATGGTAAAATTTTTCATACTCATTAAGATCTTCTACTGACATGGTATCTAACTTCGCATCTGTTTTATAAACAAATATGGCCCGAGAATTGGCTTTCACTTTCTAACGGTTCATGCCAACATCAACACTATAAAGAATCGCTTCCAAAGTTTCCCTGATTGCATTCCTAGCCTCTTTGTCAACCTCTGATGTAGCTCGCAACTTTGAATTTGAATAAATGACTTTGTTGGGCGAGATACTAAAGGTCATGAAGGCCTCAGCAATGTCACATTTCGATATGCCCCTTTGCGATCATATGTATTTCTTTTACCAGTCCCATAATAATCAGATGATATACTAGTATAATCAGGATGAATGTGCATGAAAAAATCTACATAAAAGTGTCTTGTAAAATAGTGTGGAATCTCATCGTTCCACAAATATTTCCCATATGCTGCCAAAAATCTATTATACAATTGTCCCGCAATGTCCGGGTGCTTAAAATATTGCACCTTCAACATCTTCCGCTTTGGCCCATATTTGAAGTTGAACATCAAAATTGCGTCTTCTTTTGAAACTTTATTTTTTACTGCCTCCCATTTATTAGGGCCCATCACCTCTAACTTTCGCTGCCTCATTAGATCAACAAAATTGTCAATGGTTGGCCCCATCTTTTGATATGCGTCCAAAGTTTTGCAATGAATGCAAAACAATCTGCAAGCTTTGTTTACTCTCCTGGGGGAGTTCCAATACCATCAAATCATTTTCCAACCTCCTTTTAACACCTGAGCATCGCTCAAGGGTCATTTCTTCAGTAATCCCTTCCCATAGAACTTCATCACCAACATCCGAAGGATAGGTGGGCGTAAGCGTGTAATCTTATGTTTCTTGATAATACAGCCTCCTAAATCCACCTTCACCCTCTGCACCAACATTAGAATATTCGTAACAACCACTCTCTCTTTCATTGTTGTCCCTTGCTCTAAACTCATTGTCTAGACACACATTTGAAAGTAATTATAACATTTAACTTGACATAAATTTAAATACACAAAAATACAAAAAAAATAAACAAAATCAAATAAAATTACCAGAAAGATTCTCTTATCCTGAGGTATTCCCTACATTCTCAGGTGTAGGAGTATCAATGCACAACCTATGTAAGAAGGTTGCATCCATAGCACTTTCTTGAGAACATTCTGCAGTTGATCTATTCATAGACTCGTTTGATAATCTCCTCTGACGAGATTGTTGTTGGTCACTTAGAGTCTCAGTCGAAGAAGGAGTTCCTCTTCTTCCTTCTTGGGAGATCCTAGAGCATTTACGAGGAATTTTTGGAGAATCCCATGTCTACATCTCTCCTTAATATCTATCCTTTGGAAATTCATTAAAATTTAAGCACAAGACGAGTACGATTTAATATCTCCAACATTGACCAACAAAAATGATGAAGAAACAAAAAAAAAAAGAAGACAAAATTAATAGAAATGTTCTTTATGTTAGACAAAATTATAATAGGGTGATGCATAACTCCACTACCCATGCCCATTTCAAATATATTTTGGTTCCTTAATATTAGCACAAATAACCTTGGTAAATCCACCAATAGTACATGGGTCAAAGTCTGGTAATGGAGTAGCGGTTATCTATATGGGCAATCATATTTCATGCATCTAACAAGTATGGAGCACAGTCTATGAAAATCAATGATTAACTTTACACCATGTTTGGTTGGGTGGAAGAAATATGCCATCTACAAAGCAATGGAACTAAGTATGAATAGGTTTGTATTACACTTGGAGGGGGCATTAATAGAGAAAATGTATTATATGATTGCAAGTTATTGGAATTTTGTTTATGAAGAGACTTTTTATATACTAAGTGTCTGTGATTAGATGATTTGACGCTGCTAAACATTCGTTTATATGTGGTTATAAAGCATTGCTTATATGATTATTAGCCTTCTTCCATTGACCCGATTGATACAGGGGCTGAGAATGGACTTTGAATCATTTTGGTAGATCCGTCCTGTCAGAAACCCCATGGACAACTAGGAATTGGCTGGGTGATTCCAATGCTTGTGTAAATACAAAGGGTAATACATCACCATGTTCAACTAGTATCTTATCAGAAGGTTAATAGAAGCTCATCTTCAACTAAATGTATGTGTAAATACAAAGGGTAATAGATCATTAACAAGGGTCTTTCAAAGGGTATATACTCTTATCCAATACATATGAGTTTTACTTACTCTGATTAAGAGAGAGATAAAGCAATGGAATTGGCTTCATATCTTACCCGTATGAGCTATGTGAATATTTCAATATAGTTAAGAGTGTAGAGTTTCAATCTAAGGTATATTACAATTATTCCTTTAGTCAAAGGGTCACTACAATTGCAAAACAACACCAAAGTGGGAGACGGGTTCCTTTTTGAGCAGTTTACTATGATAAGAGTCTATGGTTTGGAAGAGAAGACATATCAAAAGTGAGTGTTGAATTTGGTTGTTCTAGAGACTGAAAAAAGTGAAATATAGTCTGTTGTTAACTAAAAATCCAAGCATATTACATTAAATGTTGATCGGATGAATTTCAAGGAAAAACCAGATCCACACAAGTAGGTCAGTCATGTCTTACACAGAGATGTGACCAAGACTCATGACAATATGATGAAATTGAAATAGGCATTAATCAAAGTGGAGAAATAGCTAAGGAAAGATAAAGTGGTTACTACAACAAGGATTTCCATAATCAACAATCTGTAAAATAGTATTTATAACTTATGATACTCTAATATTACATATGTAAAAATGGATTTATAAATTGAATTCCTAAAGATTTGAAATTTTTATAAAATACAAAATGTTTGAAATAAAAAGTTGGACAGTTTGAAACTTTTATGAAGTTTTTATAAAATACAAAACGTTTGAAATCACTATGACTTGGTCGCAGGGAGACATCCATGTGGTCAAGACGTGGGAGTTCCCACGTCTTGGCCACAGGGCTGGCCCCCTGCGGCCAAGTCACAACCATTTTTAATAAGAGATTATCTATGCACATAAAAGCAGGGCATTTCAATCTAAGTCTTTAACACCAGAGTGAAAGACAATCGATTTGGCTCCTGGCCAACTGCTCAGGCACAAAATAATCACTTAAATGCTTACTCTATTCTT
>SNQJ01S0011380.1:19421-36608 GCA_010110895.2 Picea sitchensis
CATGTATATTAAGTCATTCTTCAAAAACCATTTAAATCTTTCATATTTGGGATGTATTCATATTACATATAATCAAATTCTCTTTGAAATTATGTGTGAGCTAGCTCACATATACATATGCATAGCTTATTGCAAATCTACTTGAATGTTAGTTTTTGGTTAGTAACCAATTTAGTTAAGAGTTTGACAATACCTTGACAAGAAGGAGTTCACTTGATTGTATGTAGAAAACACAAATTTTCATACTACGCCATTATTGGACAAGAAAGCAAAGAATGCAATCGAAGAAAATTTAGAAACTTTTCCTTTTCTGATGTGGGATAGAGTCTGTTCTCAAATAATCAAATGTTTAAGTTCAAAATTAGGTATTCATCATGATCTAAACATAAATAAGTTATAATGTACACCATTTAAGACAATGATAAACTTATATAGGGGTTCTATATAATTCAAAATAATTGATCAAAGCATTGAATAAGAAAGGATAAACTAAAAATTTGAGAAAACAAAAATTTGATAAAAGTCAAATACATACATTTATGAATCATCTTGAATGGAAACATCCTTCCCAAATATGGGTGCTTCCTCCACTTCATCCTCAATCCCAATCTCCCTCCCAAGCACACTATCAGGTACTCTCTTCTCCACATTACCCTATATAACACATTTCAAATTTGAAAATTTGAAAATTAAATTTAAATGATTATAACACATTAAATTTAAATTATTTGTTAACACATTAAATGGTACGTGTAAACTCTCACCCTCTTCAAACTCTCCCAATGAGAATTGAGACAAGTCTCCCCAAGTAGTAGGAGATGGAATAGGGATCTATGAACAACACAACTAAGAACCAAATCTAGGATTCAATGTGTTCACATTTATACAAAATTATAAATGTTGTTGATCTCTTATTCAAAAGATTGAAGAATGGACAACTAAAGTGCTCATTTATGGATATTAGAAAATACATACCTGATTCAACCCATCCAAATTTAAACTTGTAAAATCAAATCTCCTATTTACTGGAGATTCATTTAACATATCTACAAACTGCAGTTAATGACAATAACAACTCGATTATTTCTATAGATACAATGATATCTAAATCTATAATTAGAAGTAAACTATCCTAAAATGTATCAAAAATTTACTAATTAGAACACATACCAATCTGTTGTTCGATTCATCATTCTGAATGACCTTCTTCCAACCATCATGGTAAAAATTTTCATACTCCTTAAGATATTCTACTGACATGGTATCTAACTTCGCATTTGTTTTATAAACAAATATGGCCCGGGAATTGGCTTTCGCTTTCTAACAGTTCATGCCAACATTAACACCATAAATAATCGCTTCCAAAATTTCCCTGATTGCATTCCTAGCCTCTTTGTCAACCTCTGATGTAGCTCGCAACTCTGAATTTGAATAAATGACCCTATTGGGCGAGATACTAAAGGTCGTGAAGGCCTCAGTAATGTCGTATTTCGATATGTCCCTTTGCGATCATATGTATTTCTTTTACCAGTCCCTTAATAATCGGATGATATACTAGTATAATCAGAATGAATGTAAATGAAAAAATCTACATAAAAGTGTCTTGTAAAATAGTGTGGAACCTCATCGTTCCACAAATATTTCCTATATGCTGCCAAAAATCTATTATACAGATGTCCTGCAATGTCGGGGTGCTTAAAATATTGCACCTTCAACATCTTTCGCTTTGGTCCATATTTAAAATTGAACATCGAAATTGCGTCTTCTTTTGAAAATTTATTTTTTACTGTCTCCAATTTATTAGGGCCCATCACCTCTAACTTTCGCTACCTCATTAGATCAACAAAATTGTCAATGGTTGGCCCCATCTTTTGATATGTGTCCAAAGTTTTGCAATGAATGCAAAACAATCTGCAAGCTTTTTTTACTCTCCTGGGGGAGTTCCAAGACCACCAAATCATTTTCAAACCTCCTTTTAACACCTGAGCATCGCTCAAGGGTCATTTCTTCAGTAATCCCTTCCCATGGAAGTTCATCACCAACATCCAAAGGATAGGTGGGCATAGGCGTGTAATCTTATGTTTCTTGATAATGCAGCCTTCTAAATCTACCTTCACCCTCCGCACAAACATTAGAATATTCGTGACAACCACTCTCTCTTTCATTGTTGTCCCTTGCTCTAAACTCATTGTCTACACACACATTTGAAAGTAATTACAACATTTAACTTGACATAAATTTAAATACACAAAAATACAAAAAAAATAAACAAAATCAAATAAAATTACTAGAAAGATTCTCTTATCCTGAGGTATTCCCTACATTCTCAGGTGTAGGAGTATCAATGCACAACCTATGTAAGAAGGTTGCATCCATAGCACTTTCTTGAGAACATTCTGCAGTTGATCTATTCACAGACTCATTTGATAATCTCCTATGACGAGATTGTTGTTGGTCACTCAGAGTCTCAGTCGAAGAAGGAGTTCCTCTTCTTCCTTCTTGGGAGATCCTAGAGAGTTTACGAGGAATTTTTGGAGAATATAATGTCGACATCTCTCCTTAATATCTATCCTTTGGAAATTCATGAAAATTTAAGCACAAGATAAGTACAATTTAATATCTCCAACATTGACCAACAAAAATGATGAAAAAAAAAAAAAGACAAAATTAATAGAAATGTTTTTTATGTTAGACAAAATTATAATAGGGTGATGCATAACTCCACTACCCATGCCCATTTCAAAGATATTTTGGTTCCTTAATATTAACACAAATAACCTTGGTAAATCCACCGATAGTACATGGGTCAAAGTCTGGTAATGGAGTAGCGGTTATCTATATGGGCAATCAGATTTCATGCATCTAACAGGTATGGAGCATAGTCTATGAAAATCAATGATTAAATTTACACCATGTTTGGTTGGGTGGAAGAAATCTGCCATCTACAAAGCAATGGAACTAAGTATGAACAGGTCTATATTACACTTGGAGGGGGCATTAATAGAGAAAATGTATTATATGATTGCAAGTTATTGGAATTTTGTTTATGAAGAGACTTTTTATATACTAAGAGTCTGTCATTAGATGATTTGACGCTGCTAAACATTCGTTTATATGCAGTTATAAAGCATTGTTTATATGATTATTAGCCTTCTTCCATTGACCCCATTGATACAGGGGTTGAGAATGGCCTTTGAACCATTTTGGTAGATCCGTCCTGTCAGAAACCCCGTGGACAACTAGGAATTGGCTGGGTGATTCCAATGCTTGTGTAAATACAAAGGGTAATACATCACCATCTTCAACTAGTATCTTATCAGAAGGTTAATAGAATCTCATCTTCAACTAAATGCATGTGTAAATACAAAGGGTAATAGATCATTAACAAGGGTCTTTCAAAGGGTATATACTCTTATCCAATACATATGGGTTTTACTTACTCTGATTAAGAGAGAGATAAAGCAATGGAATTGGCTTCATATCTTACCCGTATGAGCTATGTGAATATTGCAATATAGTTAAGAGTGTAGAGTTTCAATCTAAGGTATATTACAATTATTCCTTTAGTCAAAGGGTCACTACAATTGCAAAACAACACCAAAGTGGGAGATGGGTTCCTTTTTGAGCAGTTTACTATGATAAGAGTCTATGGTTTGGAAGAGAAGCCACATCAAAAGTAAGTGTTGAATTTTGTTGTTCTAGAGACTAAAAAAAGTGAAATTCAGTCTATTGTTAACTAAAAATCCAAGCATATTACATTAAATGTTGATCGGATGAATTTCAAGGAAAAACCAAATCCACACAAGTAGGTCAGTCATGTCTTACACATAGATGTGACCAAGACTCATGACAATATGATGAAATTGAAATAGGCATTAATGAAAGTGGAGAAATAGCTAAGGAAAGATAAAGTGGTTACTACAACAAGGATTTCCAGAATCAACAATCTGTAAAATAGTATTTATAACTTATGATACTCTAATATTACATATGTAAAAATGGATTTATAAATTGAATTCCTAAAGATTTGAAATTTTTATAAAATACAAAATGTTTGAAATAAAAAGTTGGACAGTTTGAAACTTTTATGAAGTTTTTATAAAATACAAAACATTTGAAATCACTATGACTTGGCTACGTGGAACCATCCATGTGGCCAAGACGTGGGAGTTCCCATGTCTTGGCCACAGGGCTGGCCCCCTGCGGCCAAGTCACAACCAATTTTAATAAGAGATTATCTATGCACATAAAAGCAGGGCATTTGAATCTAAGTCTTTAACACCAGAGTGAAAGACAATCGATTCGGCTCCTGGCCAACTTCTCAGGCACAAAATAATCACTTAAATGCTTACTCTATTCTTAATATTTGATTATTAAATGTCTATATCAAATTAACTAAATCCATATTGTTTATAAATTATTTATTAATGTCTATATCAAATTCTCATTTTAAAGTAAATCCATATTGTTTATAAATTTATTGGTTGTGTGTATAATTTGAACATATAAATAAGTAATTTCTAAATTGTCTTCCAATTTATTTTTAAATTTATTAAAAAAAAATTAAATATATATATTTTAAATATTTTCCATTATATGTATATTTCATAAATATTCGTTTACAAATTATAAGATAGACAGTAATGTACAACAAGGAATTCTAGAATCAACAATCTGTAAAATAATATTTATAGTCTATGATAATCTAATATTACATATGTAAGAATGGATTTATAAATTGAATTCCTAAAGATTTGAATTTTTTATAAAATAACAAACGTTTGAAATTAAAACTTGGACAGTTTGAAATTTTTATGAAATAAAAAACGTTTGAAATGACCGTGACTTGGCCGCGGGGGGCCAACCATGTGGCCAAGCCATGGGCGTGCCCATGGCTTGCCCACAGGGTTGGACCCCGCGACCAAGTCACAACCAATTTTAATAAGAGATTATCTATGCACAAAAAATCAGGGCATTTGAATCTAAGTCTTTAACACCCGAGTGAAAGACAGGTGATTCAGTTCCTGACCGACTACTCAGGCACATACTAATCACTTAAATTCTTACTCTATTCTTAATATTTGATTGTTAAATGTCTATATCAAATTAACTAAATCCATATTGTTTATAAATTATTTATTAATATCTATATCAAATTCCCATTTTCAAGTAATTCCATATTTTTTATAAATTTATTGTTTGTGCACGTATAATTTGAACATATAAACATGTAATTTTTAAATTGTCTTCCTATTTTATTTTTAAATTTATTAAAAATATATATATGTATATGTTTTAAATTTTTTTTATTGTGTGTGTGTGCGTGTGTGTGTGTGTGTGTATATATATATATATATATATTATTTACAAATTTATTTGTAAATATAAGAATAGAAGAAAAGATTTATATTTTAAGAAATAGAAGAACAGATTTATATTTAAAGAAAAATAAATAGAAGTACATATTTATTTGTATTATATTTACAAGAAATATAATTTATTAAAAAAATTAAGATGACGTTCGTCGGATAATATTTGAACAAAAACGAAAGCACAAAATATATTTCTATGCATAAATTTATTTGAATTAAACCACTTAATAAATTATGTGGTCAAACAATAGACCAGAACTATTACCACTCAATAAAATATTGTCTTTAAATCTAAACTGGTCTAGAACAAATGCGCACATACCAAATCTAAAATCTAAATACTAATTAACAAATTTAACATAAACATAAATATAAATGTTACACAGTACCAAGAAATGTGTAGAGTTAGGAAGAATTGATCTATATTTTATTCTCATTAACTAAACCAATGAAACTGAAAAGACTACAACCTTTCTTGAGAATCTTGGGGGGGCAGCCCCATGGAAGGGATTATATTTGTGTATGATATATAAGATTTTATTGTAATTGAGAAATTATCGAATTCTAGTTGTAATTAGAGTGATAGGGAATCAATGTAAATTTCATGTTATTTCATGTGAATGACAATTCTGAATATTTTCACTATGTTTTTTTTATATATATATCCAATAGATTCACAGAATTCTGAGTATATGATGTACAATTCTGGTATAGACTTATTTTTAACCTTCAATAACATTGGTGTTTCAATTCTATTCTTATATTGAGTATGGAATTTTATTTCTTTGTTTTTAAGAAAGATAATCTAATCCATCAAAGTAATAGAATCCAAATAATGAACTATTATTGGGTATCACTGTATATAAAAATATTGATACTCATAAGGAGATTAGAATTTCAGCATATTTGTATATTTTGAGTTATTTCTTGGAGGAATCGTATCTCCTAATATGTAAAAAAATAGTATCTCCTATCAGTAATATAACCAGTTATATTACTAGGTGTAGCTTCACCTAATATTATCAAATAGGATATATATTGTGAACAATCGAACACTTAAATTTTGGAGGGATAAACTATGTATTGTGAAGGTCGAAGTGCCACTTGAGCTCTAATTATTAAAATTTGCTAGGAAAACGTTTTCCAAGGAATCCTTGCATAATGTATTGGTTTTTACTAGCCCTGACATTGCACGTCTAGTGGAAGTTGTAATTAGGTTTCTTGCAAACCCAGGAAAGGAACATTGGAATGCAATTAATTGGATTTTAAGATATATCAGAGGCTCAATTGATTATTTTTTGTACTTTCAAGGCACTAATACATTGTTGGAAGGATTTACATATGTTGGTGACACGAATTTGAGAAAATCCACAATAAGCTACATCTATAATTTTGTGGGAGCTGCAATTTCATGAGTATCTAGATTACAAAAGGTGGTGGCTCTTTCTAACACAAAGGATGAGTATATTACAAAAACTAATGCATGGAAGGAGATTATTTGGATGAGGAGGTTCTTAGAGGAACTAGGTGTGCAACAAGAAAAGTATGTATTGAATTGTGATAGACAAAGTGCAATCCATCTTGCCAAAAATACACCCTTCCATTCTAAGACAAAACACATCGATGTTAGATATCATTGGATTCTCCAAGTGCTAAATCATTGGCCAAGTGATAGATGATGGGGTACTACAGTTGGATAAAATACACAGAAGACAATCCAATTGACATGTTAACAAAGATTTTCAATTTGGTCTCAAGTGGCAGATTGTTGTATGTGAGACTAAATAATAAAATAATTGTATTTCTTGAATTCTTAAAACTTCCATAATGTACTCTAGAAGATTTCTCCATTATTCTATCTTCTTTTGTGATAGTCTATATATGGATTCTTGCTCTCACATAAAATGTAAAAGTATGAGTAGATCAAGAAAAAGGTGTAGAGATTAAGGAGAAGGAGTATTTCGGATCTAGTGTGAGTGTATTTCAGATCTAAATCTTTTAGCTTCAAATTTGTTCATGTGGGTTATAGATCTATATAATTATGTTTCATATATATTCATGATAATATCAGATCTATATACTTGTGCATTAGATCTCTAGAATTTTGTTTTAGATCTATTGTTGACTGTTGTTTTTAACCCATGAATGTTTTGTATCATTTCAATAGATAAGAGGTCCACACCTTTAAATCAAATTTGTTAACAGTGATTTGTCCTACTTCAAAATCAAAACCTTTATGTCTCCGAGAAATTATCATTTTACTAGATAAGAGGTCCATGCCTTTAAATCGAACTTCTTAACAGTGATTTTGGCCTACCGCAAAATTAAAACCTTTATGTCTCCCAGAAATTCTGGAGTATTCTCTGCAAATTTCCTTACCTCATATTTTTACCCTGTCCAAAAATCTTATCCATGTCTTTGTGATGGAGTATAGTAGGTTAAGTTGGAAACTTTTGTCAAAATATTTGGCAAAAATTATATTTTATTTATGGCATTATAAATATCAAATCCATAAATTATATAACTCTGAGATTTTCAAAACTGTTGAATCTATTCATGTGATGAGAATCTACAATTCTAAATTTCAATAAAAATTGATAACCAGATTTACTTGGAAGAGAAACAGAAACAGACAAATCGTTAACCCATTATACTACTCCCTTTATGATTTATGTTCACACTATATTGACTTAAAAACTAAGAGTAAATTCCCTAAGTCACAGTCATGCTATATTGATTTTTGTTCACGCTATATTGATTTCTATTCACGCTATATTGATTTCTATGAGTAAATTCCTTAAGTCACGCTATATTGATTTTTGTGAGTAAATTCTTGTATTGATTTCTGTGAGTAAATTCCTTAATTCACAGTCACGCTATATTGATTTCTGGGAGTAATTTATTTTCACTCGATACTAATTTATGTTCACACTTAAAAACTGGGAGTAAATTCCTTAAGTCATAGTCACAGGAGTAAATTCCTTAAAAACTGGGAGTAAATTCCATAACTCACAGTCATGGGACTGTGACTTGGCCGCGGATAGGCAGCCCTGTGGCCAAGTCGTTGGCATGCCCATGGATTGGCCACAGGGCTTGCCCCCACAGACAATTCACATTCCATGGGACTGTGACTTGGCCGAAAAGATATTTCATCCGAACATATATTTCATATGTTTGACCGGCAAAATATATTTTGGTCGAAATATGGTTTCAGATGAAATATTATTTCGGACGAAATAACTTTTCATTGGAACATCTTTCGGTCGAAAATATTTTGCTAGATGAAAAAAATATGTCCGACTAAAATTCTACATGAAAATAGAGGGCGTCGTTACTGTACCATTCGATTTGACGTTCAAGTGTTCGGCCAAAAACTATTTCGACTGAAAGAAAATATTAGTTCGGCAAAAAAACTGTCTTTTGGAATTTTGGAGATCAGATTGTCACGAAAGTGTTACCCACCTTCATGCATTTACCCTGATATTAATCTTTACAGAAACGATAAACTTACCCAATATTAGAAAATTAAAGCATGCTATTTTAACAAGTATGACAAAGATCTTATACATTTCTTGATTCTAATTGAAAGGTACATTTAGGCTAATCCTAACAAAATTATATTTAATATTAGATTATAACTGATGAGTTTACTCAAGGTTAATCCCTAAAAATAAATCTTTTCAGATATAAATTACCTATAGGTGAAGGTATACCTAGAATTGAAATACAACTAATCTCAAAGTATTCTAAAAATGTAGATAGACCAACTTTATATCAGATCAAAAATGGATTTCATCCCTTGTATCTTAGATACATTGATTGTCCCCACTCCAATGTAATAAAATTAAATAAGACAGATGGTGAAAGGAAATTCATAAAATGATTGCCCTCATCTTAATAAAAAAGAGATGATGAAAGGAAATTCATACAATGATTTCCCCCATCTCAATAAAATGAAAGCATGTCTTTGATGTGGTGAAAGGAAATTCAATATGGGGTATATAGATAACTTCACCAGAGTATTGAACAGGCCCATTGGAAATGAAGCAATATCTATGATTTTTGTAAGGTTTTCTTACATATCTTCATTACATACTCTGATTTAGTTATTTTTCAATGATACTTATGTCCTTATACAATTAGGTTTCCTTAATGAAATCCAGATAATATCTATATAACCTTGAGATAAAACTAAGTTAGTAAAAGTATGATATTCTAGTTAAATTTAGTTTGATGACCTTGGATAATTTTGAGTAAATTTAAAAAAATAAAATATGTATTAACTTGACATGATATTTATCACTAATCATGTTCTAAATTTCTATATATGGTCATTTTTTTTAACTTCTATATCGGATTAAATTTCTAAAAGAAAGAAAGTATTTAATTCAATAAAAAAGAAATAATGACTCCATTTACTCATTAAAGGCACATGGTATGTTTCTCTTTAATGCCTCACAAGGAGTCACAATCCTCAGATGGAGCCCATGTTAGAACATATATTAAACTTAAAAATAAAACTCAGAGTTTTAGTTAGAATCTAGGCAATTTTAATTTTAGATTAGCTTACTTTTTAATTTCTTGCTTAGTCTCGATTTGAAATTTTTAATATAGTTTTAATACTAAGTATAAGTTTTGTTTAGTCTTAGATTTTATTTTAATTTTATTATAATAGAGTTAAATTTTAGGATTCATTAATAATTTTGGTGTTATCTTTACTTTTTAACTTAGGTTTTTTTTTATTTGCATGTACTGAAATATTCGGTTGTTTATATCATGTAGTAACTTAGGTTTTATTAGTCATATATTACATAGTTTAGTTTTAATTAGAAATAGTTTTATATAGGTGTCATATATATAATAGTTGTTTAATATAAGTTTTATCAAGTTAAAACTAGAAATTAGTTGTGATATTGTGTGGCAGGGCATGTGCCATACATAGCGTCGATCAAAGAATAATAGTAGCATCAATGACCCACACATAATAAAGATATACATAGTTTAACAAAGTTATTACCACGTGTGTTTCATCATCCGACCAAACCCACTCGTGCAACATGTCAAAAGAAAAGTTGCAGTGTGTTATACCATACTACTCTCAAAACCATCTTTCAACCGTGTGCTCTATAAATCAAAACCATTGTTAGAAACCATCGATTTTTGGTAATTAAATAAAGTTTTTTTTTTTTTCGTAGGATTTGCTTTAATTAATATATTAGCTAGACATTAGATTGAATAAAACAAAATAAAAATGTCTTTCTTTCTATTGTGTCACAATTTTTTATGACTGTCATTGTTACGGGAATGAGAAACATTTTCCAGCTAAAACGCCAACCCTGTTACGGATTCCCTTGCCGTCAAAGTCATGAGTAAGTGCTAAGATACCTTGTCCTTTTATTTCTTTTAAAATGTTGAGGCTTACAAAAACAAAACAGTCTAAAACCCTACTCGAGATCGAAATAAGTTTAGATGATAGAGACACTCAAATATTTGATCCTAAAGTCTCATTTGAGTTGTTACAGCTACACAAATCGTCCCAGGCTATATTTGTGAAGATAAATGAATTTTTTAACTCGTGGAGTTCATCCCTAGCTCGTTTTATCGTCCCACAAGTTTATAATTTTCCTGAATTCATACATTGGTGTGCATAGATATATGTAGAATCTTATAGAATTTTTGTAACTAAAAATGGTACTAATTAATTTAATGTTATGGCCCAATCTATTTCTTAGATGCTTAAAGTTTCTGAATTAAGGATGGTCAACCTATTGACGAAGAAACCCTAGCCTCTAAATTTTACACAATTAAATGTCCAGGAGTGACAGTCTTTTGTTCGATCTCTGATGAAAAATGATATTGCAACCCTTCTTGATTAATAAACTTTTCAAACTAGTATGTTCACCTCAAATTTACATGAAGTGATATGTATGATTTTCTCTGTTCTAGGTTATTATTCTGATGAAATTGTCGATAATGTTATTTTAGGGTTTCTCAGAGAAATTTTCCCTTCTTCTACCCAAGTAATGGTTAAATTATATGTTGCACAGTTTATATCTGATTCCATTCATGAGTAGCTCAAGAATTTCCCTTTAAACAGAGATTTCCATTTCCAATCATATCTGGTTTACTTATTCATTTTTCAAAGACAAAATGACTTCCACAGCTTATACCTGGAAACTGAAAACGAATTTGGAGAGATTTATTCAATTATTAACTAGATTTATATGATCAGAAGTAAGCCTACAAAAACTACAACAAATTCCTGTGATTTGCTCCCTTTTTTTCTTCCAAAGATTGTTTTAGTGTATTTTTCTCCATTTTTTTGAAAATGTTGGCATTATTTATCAGGATGGTGCTATTTCTGAAAAAAAATTCACTGACCACAAGATTTAGGCACTAATAGCACTGGAAATAACAATGGATTTAGCGTCAGAATTAATGTTGGATTTAGTGCTAGAATTAGTGTTGGATGTGCCTAAATAGTTAATTAGTTAAGGTGTTGGGGGTTAAGTTGATAGGGGCTTTGAGGATTATGGGATTTTGGGATTTAGTGTACATGGACTAATGGTTAATGGATTAGTGGTTATGGTTTAAGAGATTAAGGGTCAAGAGCTAAGGGATTCAATTATTACGAGTTAGGAAGTTTAATGGTTAATGGATTATGGATTATGGGCTAGGGGATTAATGTTTAAGTGCTTAGGGAATGGGGGTTTATGGATTAAGGGATTAGGGTTTAAGATTTTAAGGTTCGATGGCTTAGGGTTTAGGGAATTTAGGGATTTTGTGTTAAGGTATTAGTAATTAACTAAGGTTGAGGGCCTAAGAGTTTAGGGATTAGGGATTAAGGATTTAAGGGTCAATTCAATCTTAGGGGTTAGTGTATTTAGGGATTTTTCGAAACTCTCTCAAAATTTCATGGAATGTCTTCCAACACTCCCAACACCAATGTCATCCACTGATGTCGCACAATGAGTAGTGAATGGGGCCAATGTTGGAATTTCTTCAAATTGTTCCTGTATGAGTTGAAATTTGACATGGTTAGAATAGATATGTTCCTTTACGGTATGCGAGGGTTTCAAGAATCAAGTATGTCTGATGTCCCTGCATAATCATTGAGATCGTCCACATTTGCATCAATGTTCATCATGCAATCTCATTTTCATCATTCGACATTCACATCTACGAAATGCTTGTCGAATCTCTCTTGAAGTTTCATGGTCTCCATTGCATTGGAAGTAGAAATTATTTTCCTATAGGCAATGGAGGTTAATGTTGATGCATAAAATTTTGGTGTGTTATCCACAAATAAATTTTATTTCTCACTTTCTCAAATTGAAATACTTGGACTATGCAAGGGACTAACTTGATTTGACAATGTAGAANAAATTATTTTCCTATAGGCAATGGAGGTTAATGTTGATGCATAAAATTTTGGTGTGTTATCCACAAATAAATTTTATTTCTCACTTTCTCAAATTGAAATACTTGGACTATGCAAGGGACTAACTTGATTTGACAATGTAGAATATTTATATAGCCTTGTGTATGTGTGTCGATTCATTTGATCTATAGCTTGGTCAAAAGGAGCTAGTTTATTGAACTTATGATCAATGTCAATTCAAGGATCCAATGAAGTTTTGATTTTCTCAAGCAAAGGAGGATTGTAAGGATATAAGAGATCAACATTTAAATTATATGTTTTCTTTTTTTAGGAATATAAATTTCATGAGTAATAGGAATTATGTCAATGATATTCATATAGGTTGTTAGTAATGGTAAACTAACAAGTGGTTGTGTTGCATCACACTAGGTTCCCTAGATCTAGATGGAAAGGAAAGGAAAGGGAATGCATGGCATGACAAGGCAAGGTAAGGGAATACATGGCAAGGCAAGGTACTGTAAGGCAAGTCATGGTAAGGCACGACAATGCATGGTAAATCGTGGAAAGGAAAGACAAGGCATGGTATGTCAAGGCAAGGCATGGCATGTCAAGGTAAGGAAATGCATGGAAATACATGACAAGGCATGGCATGCCAAGGAAAGACATGTCATGTCAAGGAAAGGTATGTCAAGGAAAGTCATCACATGGCATGTCAAGGGAATGCATGGGATGTCAAGGCAAGGCAAGAAATGACATCTCAAGGAAAGACATGACATGTCAAGGAAAGACATGGCATGTCACGGCAAGATAAGACATGGCATGTCAAGGCAAGGCATGCCATGTGTTGGATACTTTTGATAGATACTTTCTATCCTTACTTTTCCTTAATTTTCCATATTTAAACCATTCCAATTCTTCATTCCATCACCATTTTTACATCTAAATGTGTAAAATAAGTTTATTTTTTCATTTCTTTTATTTTTTGAAATTTAGACAAAAATTAGGCATTAAAGATAAATTTTTAACAGAAAGTACAGGAAGTTGTAACTTCTGGTAATAGCTTCGTGGTTTATATATTTGCAAGATAGTTGGGTGAATTCCGAGACATGTGTCATGATCCTTGATGTCCATGGATGGGCAAATACCTATTATCTTCCAAAAAGAGGCTCGACATGTGTGAAGTCAACAATGGTCAAACTCAACCACTTGTGCAAGAAAATCCTCTGTTTTTGGCAAGAATAAGGGAAGATTTGGGATTTCTTGGGATTTCCTCAAATTTTGTGGATCGTGAGGATGTATTTGACTCTCCTAGAGTAAATAATGAATCTTAGTAGTAATTCTAGTATTTTTGGTTACATACTTTTTGTATAAATACCCCAAGACATGGATGGAAAGACGTCTCTATTTTTCATTTATAAAATTTCAGACTTGAAGCTTTTGGATTTTTCATGTGCAAATTTCATCAATGTTCATCATTCAACCTCATTGAAGTTCAATTTATTAAATTTTCACCTAATTCTAGGTGATTAAAATCTTTTCTTTTGTTTAATTATTTTATGTTTAGTTATTAATAAAACATAATAAAAAAATATTCCCAACTGTAACATACCCCATCTTCGACATAAAAATAAGAAAAACATCATTGAAATAGTAATTATATTGATATATATATTATTATTTTTATTTACTTTTCTTAATGGAAACACATTACTACCCTTACTTCAATTATCATCATTTAATACATACCAACAATTTACAATTATTATAACTAGAACACCATGATTAAACTCTTAACCAACAACACATCGAACAAGGTCATGATTCTGATATCTATTAATATTTATATAAATCTAGCGAATTAAAGGTACTAACTGTAAAAACCCTTCCTTGGGTACTATAATAAGTGGCAATTAAAAAGATAACAAACAAAAATCATTGTAAGAGTAAAATCTATCACTAACCAATTGTTAAAGAACACTTATCGAATTATCGAGACAACACCTTTAGTTCATTCATTTAAGAGAAGCTTATCTAGAAATATAATCATAATGGAATGTGAAGAAATCTGCAACCGCAACTAATCAACGATCAAGGTTGACTATCTTTAAGTTATTTTGCGACCATGTGCCAAGTCACTTATGTTACAAACTTGCGCCTAAACTTCCCTACTTAGCTAAAATTCAGAGTTTTCAGTGGCAATCCCATCTAATATGGCGCCTCTTGCGCAATTTTAGAATGACGAACGCACAAGGTAATTTAGTCTCCAACATACCTTACCTAAGTTCTCTTTTCAATTCTTTTCAATTACTAGGTCTTCGACAGTTTACATTCCAACAGCAATTGCATCGTTTAATACTTTTACGTCAAAATCAATCTACACAAACCTTATGGAATAGTGTCACAAATCAATTGCAGTAGTAATAATTAACCATTAAGCAATTTCGTTAATACCACACGAGTTTATAATCACAAAAACAAATATAAAGTTCCTTCTCTAAAGATGCAATTACTAACACAAGGGATAATCATTCAGATATAAAAACAAGAAAGTTTTAAGTAACATTATCTTCTTGGTGTGTCTACGCATAGAATGACAACATCTCCAAGTAACTCATCTCTAAGATACTTGTAAATGCTGAGGTTCTTGTCTAGAAGAACTCCATTACTAAACTTAACTGTCTCATAACATGATCATAAGCAAGGTTAGAAGCAAAGTTTAATTTACTAACAATAATTATATATGTAACGAATTCAATGATTACAAGTTGTTACAATAATTTTCAGTATTCTTTGCAAGGACAACATGGTTGTAGGACCACGCTAAAGTCTCCACGATCACAACGTGGGATTCTTACCAATCACCACATCTTTTACATAAGCATGGATGTTAAGAGAGAAAGAGAAGGGAAAGAATGTAATCCTATAAGGAGTCTAMAAGGTTATTACTSTATATAAAATTTATAAGACCAAACTGAAAATTCAATTCCATATGTGAAGGGTAATTACAACTGAWATGTTGAAAGGATATGCAAGGATCTATACGAAAATGGAGATCGACCCTTCACYAGTAGTTATTTCGTACACCAACAGAAGGTGTACCCAAATAAAAAGACGAGGATCAAGGAATAATGTAGAGACTTGAAACTCAAGTTGTTTTTATAATTTTGCAAGATCAAGAAGTTTTTAGATGAAAGACTCCAGGGAACAATGAAAACAACAACATCTGGCTCAAACTAAAAATTAAGCAACCATATGAAGATAGCCTCAAGATCCGATCCACCTTCCTTATTTTTACAAAAAACTTGACCATCTATTCTAAAATTGAAATGGTAAGGAAAAAAACATTACACCATAATACCGTAAGGAGTGATCCCTCAAAATTGTCATTAAATAAAAAAACAAAAGAACAACAAAACTCAGGAAACAATAACTGACTTTCTATAGAAATAAAATTCGACATCTACATTTATGATTCAAGCAGAGGATGAACTAGGGAAAAATATCTAGATTTAGATTTTTATCAAGACTGCTCTCTAGATGCGTTAAGAGATAGTACTCAACAGATGAGTCGGCGAAAATGCTCGTTACTAATTCTTATCAGTAGAGTAGAAAAAGGATCGCCTTCCAACGAAGAGATTCCTGAGAGAGAGAATAACTACTGAACGGATTCTTTTTTTTAATTCTGGTCGCCTAGTTATACAGAAAAAAAATTATGAACATCCTTACCTTGGAAGATAGAAAGTAGATTTTTTTTATAAAATATTCCTTGAGAGGACAAAGCAAGAAGGTACGACTATTAAAATCTTACTGGAGACTCTCTTATCGCTTATGAGATTTTGAAAATTTCAATTGAAAAATAGATTCTTACAGCAAGCATCATTCGCACGAGCATTCAGGACTGGGTAAATTCGTAACAGTTTAAAATTTTATGTGATCAACTCGTATCATTCTACGCTTCTGTATTTTTATTACAAGGTAATTTCGATTCCTTCATAAAAGACTGGAATTACAATTTATGAATATCAAATTCTAACTAATATCCATAACCAACAAATAAATTTTGTGTTTACATTAGGCTGAATAGAATATGATGGTAATGAATCGAATTCAACAGTTGATAACCTTAATGGTAAAACAAAACAGAAAAGTCCGTGACTCTGGTTAATTTCTATTTTGAGACTACCATTCATTGCCGACAACTGTAGTTTTAAAAAAAAACAATTCTTTATTATAATACAATCAAGTTCACTATAATCACAGAATCATCATAACTATTCATGCGATATACTAATAAACAACGAGTTCAATTCGGAGGTTTGCGCCACAATCTTCTTTTCGCTTTGCCAATCTTAATATTGCATTGGTACTTCCCAGCCAATGTTAGAGGTAATATTCTTGAAGAGTTTTCACTCTTTACCAAGTTCTGGAACCCAA
>SNQJ01S0011380.1:67271-81593 GCA_010110895.2 Picea sitchensis
AAACACCTAAATACATGACACTACTACTCGTGCAAAGAATATAACACATACCCAACACATATATGGAAGTGTGCATATATAGAAGGAGGTTACTTCCATATATTTACATTTACAAAAGGTGGCTTCTGTAAATGTGCATATAAGGAATTCTTCTTCCATATATGTGTGTTTCCATATACGCACATTTACAAAAGTGATTTTGTATATGTGCTTCTATGGAAGGTGGCCACTTTCGTATATGTGCATTGATGGAAGGCGACCACTTCTGTAAATGTGCATTTACCGAAGGCAGCTTCCATAAATGTGTATATATAGAAGCTTCCTTCTGTATATGCACATTACAGAAGTGTTTATATATATGTGCATATACGGAAGGTAGGAACTTATAGAAGTGGTCATATTCCATAAATGCACATATGTGTGATAATGTATACAGTCATTTACGAAAGTTGGCTTCCATATATGTCTTCTTTTGTACTTGTGCATTTATGGAAGGTGGCTTCCAGAAATGCACATATATAGAAGCTTCATCTTGTATATGCATATTTACGGAAGTGTTTTTGTATATGCACATATAAGGAAGGTGGCCACTTCCATATATGACCATTTATGGAAGTCTACTTTCGTATATGCGCATATATGGAAGCATGCATATACGAAATCTAGCTTCCATATATGCACATTTACAGAAGTTGGCTTCCATATATGTGCATTTACGAAAGTTGGATTTCGTATATGTCTATTTATGTATATTTACAAAATTTGGATCTCATATATGCACGCTTATGTATATGTGCATTTACGGAAGGTGGCTTCCATAAATGCGCACTTCCATATATGCGCATATACAAAAGGAATATTTCATATATGCACTCTTACATATACGCACATTTATGGAAGGCGACCACTTCCATAAATGTGCATATATGGAAGTCACCTTTTGTAAATGCATATATATGTAAGTTACTGCTTTCTGTAAATGTGCATATATGGAAGATAACATTGATATATCTATGCTTTCTTATAAGTGTGCATTTATGAAATGCATCCGCTTCTATATATGTGTATTTCGGGAAGGTGACTTCCATAAATGTGCATATATGAAAGTCAGCTTCCATAAATGTGCATTTATGGAAGTTGGATTCCATATATGTGCATTTATGGAAGGAGGATTATATAAATGCACACTTTAGTATATGCACATACACGGAAGATGAATTTTGTATATGCGCGCTTATGAAATACACCATTCCATATATGCACATTTATGAATGTTGTCTTGTGTATATGCATGCTTCCATATATGTGCATTTACGGAAGTGATTCCTTATATGTGCATTTGCAGAAGGCAGACACTTTTGTATATGCATAATTAGGGAAGGCAACCACTTTTTTATATGTGCAATTATGGAAGACGACTTCAATAAATGCACAATTATGGAAGGTGGCTTCCATAAATGTGCATATACGAAAGTTTCCTTCCATAAATGTGCATAGACGGATGCTAGCTTCCGTAGATGTGCAAATATGGAAGACGACGTCTGTATATGCATGCTTTTGTAAATGCACATATAAAGAATTTTCCTTCCATATATGCGCACTTATGTAAATGTCCATATATGGAAGCACGCTTCTGTATATGCGCATATACAAAAATTTACTTCCGTTTATGCAAATTTATGGAAGTTGGCTTTTGTATATGCATGCTTCCATATATGCCTATATGCGTAAGTTGGCTTTCGTTTATGTGCATTTATGGAAGGTAACTTTCATAAATGTGCACTTTTGTAAATGCCCGTATACAGAAGTGGTTGCCTTCTATAAGCACACATATATGGAAGTTGGCTTCAGTATATGCTTGCTTCTATATATGCACATTTAGATAAGTTGGCTTTCATATATGTGCATTTATGGAAGGCAGCTTCTATAAATGCACATTTACAGAAGGAGGCTTTAGTACATGTGCGTATACAGAAGGTGATCACTTCCACATATGCACATTTACAAAATATTTCTTCCTTGTATGTGCATATATGGAAGTGCACATATATGAAAGTCAAATTTTGTATATGTGCATATACAGAAGTCAACTTTCATATATATCAGCTTCTATATATGTGTTCTTTCATATATGCGAATTTAGAAAAGTTGGCTTCCATATATGCATATTTACAAAAGACGCATATCCAAAATTTCATGAGGTCATAGTTCCTCAAGTCATAGTTCCTGAGGTCAAAGTTCCTTGGGTCAAAGTTCCTTGGGTCAAATTTCTTCAAGTCATAGTTCCTCAACTCATAGTTCCTGAGGTCAAATTTCTTGATGTCAAATATGACCTACGAAACTTTTACCTTAGGAAATTTGACCTCAAGAACTATTACCTTAGGGAATTTTACCTCAAGACTTATGACCTCATGAACTTTGACCTTAGAAACTATGACCTAAGGAAATTTAACTTGAGGAACTATGACCTCAGGAACTTTGACCTTAAGAAATTTTGCCTCAGGAACTATGGCATCAGTAACTTTGACCTCAAGAAATTTGACCTTAGGAACTTTAATTTCAATAAATTTTACTTCAGGAACTATGACCTCGGGAAATATGACTTAAGGAACTTTGACTTTAGGAAATTTGACCTTAGGAACTTTAACCTAAAGAACTTTGACCTAAGGAAAGTTCATTTTCTTGCTAAAGGCACTTGTGTCTTTGGCTTGTTTGATAAAAAAAGTACAACAACTCTTACCGCTATGGAAGTTTATGTTCATTATTGCATCCTACCCAAGGACCTATTGCAACTCTTACATGTTCCCTTGTTCCTACTTACCACATCAAATGGTTTCTTTTTATTGGAAAGGCTTGTACTAATTCCTTTCGGTGTGTAGATATGTTATTAATTTCTTTCCTTTGTCTCCTTATGTAGTGAATTAGAGAATCATTTTTTATATGATTTTATACAAAAAAAATTCCATGGGATATTATGAGGAATCACCCTCTACAAAATTTTGTCTACTAAAGATTTACTAAAGAAATATATATTCTTAAGAGCCCATCCTCTCCTCCTTATGTTTATCTATTTGTTTCCACTTCATCAAAGGGATCCAATATGTCTCCTTCCTCTCTATCGGTAAAAATCTAAACATGTTCTTTTTTTTCTAAGACCCCCTTAGGAATATATGCCAAAGTATGCCAAAAAATTGGGATAGTATTCAACAATTATTTTACCAATGTCAATCTTCCTTCCACGGATAACCATCTATTACACCAATGATTCATAACTTCTATCTTCCCTAAAACAAATTCCCAACATTTCCTACCATAACCATTTGGTTTTAGTGGAAATCCCAAATAATTGAACTTTGTGTGGAAATCAAATTGATTGAAAGGAAAGATTTGCATCATATGCCTTCCTGTCTTTCCTTTAGACCACTAACGTCTATTGAACATTTCTTGATATTAAACTTCATACATGTTTCTTAGCAATAGATATCCATAATTCCATTTAGTTTTTTTAKCTTCCCTCATAGTTCCATAAAAACAAATAATACAACATCAACAAACAAAACGTGAGTTAAAATCATATCTCTTCCCATTTACACTCCAATTACTTCCCCTACTCTTCTTGCTTTCAATATTTCCCTGCTCAATCCTTCTGCTAYTATGAGGAACATCAAAGGAGAGAGGGGGAAACCTGGTCTCGAAACCCTTGTAGGGATAAAGAACTTGGAGGTTGACCCATTAATAAAAATCACAAAGGTCATTGAATTTAGACATCCCATTACCCACTTTGCAACAGGAACACTAAAACAACATGTAAAGGCAACAATTTAATGTACAACAAACTTGATCTATTATGTAAGACCCTTGTTTTCCCCATCATGTAATTAATCATGTTTAATGACTGCCATGAAATGACATGCAAATATTGTAACTACATTATTGTTTAATTGTAACTGCCAGCAACTGCATGTGGGGGTGAATCCTTGAGTATTGGCCATGACACCACTAAAGGAAAGAGTGAGGGAACTAGAACATACCGCTCTACTGAGCACACTTTTATCAACTTGTTCTTCGAGGACACTTGTGTGCAAGTGATCCAGTTACGGTTCATGGTGATTTTGTTTTGATTATGGATTGTACATGATGATGATGATAATGTGTTGTGACTTACTTGATATGTATCTATTGATAGATGCTATTGACGAGTTTACCTGAGTGTGCAGGACACTTGACAAATTATGGATGTTGATGGCATCAATGGACCTCCTCGGATTTCGGGTTGAGTCATGGAGTGGATTATATTTTTGTTTTAGTATTTCATTTTATGCATATATGACATGTGATATATTATAGTATGATTATGTATATTGATCATTGACAGTGTTTTTTCAATGGATCCAGGCTAACGATGCTTGCTAATCTGAATCAAATAAGGAGTAAAGGGGCCATGCATAGAAAACTAGACATTGAGGGAGAGGTGTGACAGAGTCCCTATCACAGCCTACTAGCACTCCCTCCATGGATCGAATTGTAGGTTAATGATTACCTAGTTCGATAGGTCCACAATGTTGTGAGGGAAAACCGAGACAATCCCTCACGAAGATTTCTAAGGTGTGTGCAATAAGGCAGAGTTTTTATTCCTTAGAAGCCCTTAGTCTCTCACAAGGTCAATTGAGTGGAGTGTTGAATCCAAGGTTTGGACAAAATACCAAAACCAATCAAAGGTGAGTGGCACCCTTGGAGCACAGAAGTATGTCTTGAAGGGCACGTCGCATAATTAAAAAAACAAACTTGAGTCAATTAATATAGGTGGCCTAGAAAAAATTGAGTTGATTTGACATTGTTGGATTTAAAATAATTAATTAAAGAGTGATTTTATTAATTATAAATCCCAATAAAATACTAAGATTAAGTCTAAGTTTAGTTAGGGGACTAAAATAAAAATTTAAATAAAATAAAAGTTTGGAGATAAATCAATCTAAAGAAAAAGTGAGATAAATCTAAAAGATTTGATATAATGCACATGTGTGCAAGAAAATATTAAAAGGGAATTTTAAAATAAGAAATAAATAAAGTAGAAGAGAATAGGTGTACACGTAGGATGGTATCTAGAGTCTATCCACCAATAGGCTAGCTAGAAGAAGACTCTTATTCAAACTCTAACTAAGATCTAGTTAGGAGACACTCATTAATTAAGAATCTGGGGAATAAAGAGACAACTAAGAACAATTTTAGGAACACATTGGGGAATGTGAGGGAAATTGACTTTTAATTAAAATAAAATATGTAATTACTTGTGCAACTTGGGGAGAGAGTGACAAGTGTGAGGGTGAATAATCCTAAGTTATTTAATTAAAAAGTTAATTAATTGTGCATGTGGACATGTGTCAGTGAAGAAATTCCTATAAAACAAATGGTCTATATGGGAAATGGATAACACTTGTTTTTTTATTGTAAATAAAAGTGGATCCTTATATTAATACCAACTGAAAGATTACAAAACCTGTTGCCTACCATCATTCACAAAAATGCTAGCAGCAGAAGGTGGAACTGCTGGTGACATTTTTACATTGCTTTTCATGGTTTTCCCCAAAATACATTGTGTGACCAAGCATCCAGTGCTAACCACACCCTCACGTGACCTCGGGCTATGACCGCACTTCTAAGACAAAGGCGCATCACGATTTCGCGAGTCAGGACTTTGCGCACCCGACTCTCCTCCCTTCAAATTTTCGAGTTCCGAAACTCCGAAAGGGGTCTAGTGCATGCTGGCCCCTCCCTCACCCTCCATCCATATGACCCTTCACAATGACTCGGGGCCAACTCTTCCAAGTGTGTCGGGATTTTGCAAATCGGGAATTCCCAATGCGAGTCACCACTACCTTCACGACCCCCGAAATGTCGATGCTTCATATCTGATGGCTCAGATCCTTCCTCAATCAACAGTCTTGACTAAGTCAGGGTTTCACGTATCGCGACTTCTGGGTAATTGGTTCCTCCACACTTCTGATTCCCGAAATGCCGAAATCTCCTTGACACTCAATGGTCTAGATCACTTCCTGATCCACGGCTGTGATCTTTTCATGATATTGCATATCGCGAGTTCTTTCAAGTCTGTCCTTTGACTGCTTCAAGTAACGAGCCAGTGAAATATTGATTGGCTTCCATGCGTCCTGCTCCGATGGATGGTCCTGATGATGTCGGGACTTCGCATATCGAGGATTTGGAATGCAGTCTCCTCTGCTTGTCCAAACCTCCAACTCCCGACGTGATCTCTGCTAGGTGTTCTCTAATGATGTATGGACCCGATGATGTCGTGACTTTGGAGAATAGTTTCCTCCATGCTTAGGACTCCCGAAAGCCAATGTCCTGAAATGTTTCTCTCATCAGAGTAATGGGCCCAGATCGACGATTCTAAGCACCTATATGATCAACAATCCATATTCTCCTACACTTTTCACGACTTCGCATATCACGAATTTACAACATTGGGAAACGACTGCCACCATGCTATGGACTCTCAAAATCCGTTTTCCAAAAGTTCGTTGTCAATTGTTTATCATATGTTCTGTCACTTACGGTTTCTCTCTCTCCTGAGCTTATAATCATTTCTAACTTATAATAATTTCTAAGTGATCAAGGATGATGCCTCAGTCGGGTTGGAGCCATCGAGCTGGGCAAGCTCCTCACATTGGATCCAAAGGGGCGAGCTTTCTGACTGCCTGGAATCGTGGAGAATAATCTGCTGCATAGAGTCAACCCTGAAATTGGGTAGTCTGTCCACAACTTTGTTAGCACTCCAACGAATGTGTGAAGGGGTTAGAGTTAGAGAGGGTCTGAGAAGATTCTGGAAGCTATAGATAGGGCCAAGGAGGCACCAACTAGGTGTGATTTTCCCTGGATCTCGGCCATTCAGAATTTTTGTTTCCAAGTCTATTATGATTTTGGAAACTCCTTCAATGATCAGACAAGTGATGTTTTGATCTAGTGCCATTTGCACTCCTTTTATGAGACCCCAAATTTATGTTGAATTGTTGGTGTCACATCCGAGATTTTCTGCAATGAGGCTATGAATTTGACCCAATCTTCTTCTTATGACTGCTCCATAACCTGAGTGGCTTGGATTGCCTTTTGATGCACCATCAAAGTTGAATTTATGGAATCCTAGTGGGGGCAGAGCCACTTGGAGGGACTGAGGGCTTTCGAAGATAACGGGGGTTGTTGAGGAGGGGTGGATTGTGAAAATGAGAAGCCCAAAGAGTTAAGGAGAAGGATCTCACTTGGATCAGTCGGGAAGTATTCTTGAGTCCATAAATGAAGCTGAAGAGTTTCCTAGAGATGCGAGAGGATTGAGTTCCAGAGGAGGGAGGGAGGAGAGGGCTGGGAGTGAAAGATTCTTTTGTTCCTCTCTTTCCATAGTTGCCAAACTATGAAGCCTGGTAAAAGTTTCCATGTTCTATTCAGGATAGGAATTTTAAAGGAGTCGAAGCCCCACTCCATGATTGTGCTTGAGATGCTATTTTTAACTCTTTTGGTTCTTCTCATGAGTTGAGTGGCTTAGTTCCATGTGTCCTCACTAAATGGGAAGTTGTTTAGGAGGTGCTCCATGGTTTCTTCTAGAGTTAGCTGAGATGGAAAATTGAGGGGCCAATGAAACCTCGATTTTGGAGATTGTCCCAGGTTAAGATCTTTTTCTGTAGGAGAAGCCAGAGGAATGTAGATATTTTGGGCCATAGTTTTGATTTCCATATTGTTTTCCAGATGCTATCTTTTTGAAGATTTTGGAATTTCTCTTGTAGAGAATACCCCTCTTTGAGAGTGAAGCTACTGTGAGGTGTGTATCCCCATCTGATAATGTTTGGGTCTGTTCTTTTCCAGATTCACCTTTGGGATGTTGCTTGATTCCAGTGTTGCAGATCACATTCGAATGCAAATTGGAGATCCTGATGGGTTGACTTCCAACTTCGCCAAGGAGAGTTACTAAGAGTATCATTACACACATATGCTACTTTGAGAGTGGTGAGATCTTGTATGTGATTATCATAGGATTGTAGAGTTTCTTCCGATTGAAGGGGTGGCAATTACTTCTAGGAATCTTTCCAGAATAGGGCATTCTAGACATTGCGAATTTTCTAGAAAGCATGTTCTTGAATGAGTGGCCTGTTTTTCCAAGCTGCATTCCAGATGTTGGAGCCTTGAATTTTCTCTCTCATTCTTATAAGATGGCCTTGACACATATTGGGGGCATATTTTTGTTTCCATAGTTTGGCCCAGATCTCCACTGGAGTTTTGAGCCATCTCCACCAAATTCTTTTTCCTATGGTGTTGTTTAATTTTCTAGGGTCCTGGAGACCCAAACCACCTGAAGATTTAGGATGTCATACCCTGTACCAACTGATGAGGGCCCATTTTTTGTCTGGATTGTGTCCATGCCAAAGAAATTTTCTTTGCATATTTATTATTTTCTTTATGACCAAAAGGGGGATAGTCAACGCTGAGAAGAGGTAAGTAGGGATGGCTTGAAGGACTGAATTTAAGAGAATGATTCTGGCTGTAAGGTTGAGGGATCGAAAGGTCCAAGTGTTGAGCTGATTGGAAATGGAGAGTAGGAGAGAGTCCCAAGAGATGTTTCTGGCTACTGAATTAGAAAGAGGGAGTCCCAGATAGCGTGAGGGCAGAGTGCAGACATGGGTATTCAGAAGTTGAGAAAGGTGTTGTTAGATTGCTATAAGAGTGTTAAAGAAGAAGAGTTGTGATTTGGCAAGATTGAAGGTGGTGCCAGAGGCTTCAATGAATCAATGAGGATGGAACTTAGTTTATTTGATTCTTGGACAATGGGTCGGGTGTTCATTAGCAGTGTGTCATCAAAAAATTGGCTATGGGAGGCTACTGGTTGTAACCCATGAAGAGGGAGGCCTTGGAGGGAGCCATTTTCAATTGAGGCCTTGATATAACATCATAGGCCCTCAACCATAATGACAAATAGGAAAGGGGAGAGAGGGTTGCCTTGTCATATTCCTCTTGTGGGGAGAAGAGTTGAGAAGGGACTCCATTGACGATGATTGAGAAAAAGGTTGAGGAAATGAGGTTCATTATCCAAGAGATCCAATCCTTGTTGAAACCAAAAGCCGAAAGAAGATATTTCATGTACTTCCATCTTAATTTGTCAAAATATTTTGAGAGGTCAAGTTTTAGAAGCATACCTGGAGTGCGGGTGCTTTTGAACAAGTGAATGATCTCATGGAAAAGAATGGCATTGTCCATGATTTTCCTTCCCTCAACATAACCTGATTGATCCTTGGATATGATGAAGCGGAGTATGGGCTTGAGTCTTAGAGATATGACCTTGCAGATGATTTTATAGATCACATTGCAGAGTGATATGGGTATGAAATTCTCCAGGTTTGTTACTCTTTCTTCTTTGGGAATTAGGGTGAGGAAAGTGGCATTAAGTGATGGAAGAACTTTGCATGAACTGTGTGATTCCTCCACTAGCTACCACACTTCTTCCCTTAACATTGGGCAACAGGAGTGGAAGAAGTCTGTGGTGAATCCATCCGGTCCTAGAGCCTTGCATGTGGGTAGATCCTGAATATCCTGATCCACTTATGTCGGTGTTATTGGGGTCATGAGAGCCTCATTCTACTCCTGGGTGATAATAGTTGGGATGTTTTGGGTCACCCACTCAATTACTGAGGAGCGGTCCACCATTGGTTCTGAGAGGAGATCCTTGTAGAAATCTGACAACTCATGCGACATTTCCTGGTGATTTAACATGGTCTTTCCTTGAGGATCCTCTAGATTCGTAATGCAGTTGATTAGGCGTCTGTGGATCATGGTCCGGTGGAAAAATTTTGTGTTTTTCTCTCCCTCATTGAGCCATTGGACCTGAGATTTCTGTCTCCACAAGATTTCTAACTGCTTGTGTCTTTCTTCCAGTTCCATTTTGATTTCATTCTCCTCCTGCTGCTGAGTGATGGTGTGTCCTAAGAGAATGAATTGCCTCTGAAGATCCTCTAGTTTTTGTTCTATCAGTTTCCTTTCCCGGAAGATGTTCCCAAAGACTTCCTTGTTCCATTTGTGCACCTGTTGTTTAAATTATTTGAGCTTTTGTTGAAAGAAATAAATTTTTGTACCCCCCTAGATTTTCATTATGCTCCACGAGTGATGGGATAGCTCCTGGAATTCTGTATGGGCAAGCCAAAAAATTTCAAATCTAAAGGGATTTAACTTGGGGGTGGCAATAGTGTGTACCCATAGCTGAACTGGCCAGTGACCCGAGCCTGATTTCGGGAGGATGTTGGAATATATTAGGGGGCCTTCCAAAAGGAGAGTTTATGAAATGAGAAAGTGATCTAGCCTAAATGTTATTTGTTGGTGACCTGATCTTTTGTTGGTCCAGGTATAGGTACCATTGTTGTTCTCTATGTCTACAAGTCTGAGGTTCTCTATGCGTTCCTAGAATTTTGTGTTTTCCTGCTCTAGGAATTTTCCCCCCTTCTTTTATCCTCCAGCCTGAGAATAATATTGAAGTAACCCCCTATAATCCATCGTTTTCCCTCGGCTAGAGAGCCTAAGTATGCCAGGATTTGAAGAAAAATGTCTTTGTCCTGGCTATTTTGCGGTCCATAAGAATTTGTTATCATTCCCTCCTTATCCAAGCCCATGGCTATGTAGTGTGTTGTGATGGTATTTGGACTGGAGAAGCCTTGATCTAGGATGACTGTGGCGGGATTCCATAGGATGGTCAGGTTTCCTGAATCTCCCTTTGAGTCTGTTTGATAGAAGCTACAGTTTCACCAACATCTTTGGAGGATGTCTTTTGCAATTTTCCCTACACATTTTGTCTCTTGTATCAGGAGTATATCATGGTCTTCCTTTTTTATGCAATTTTGGAGAATCCTTTGCTTGGATCTTCCATTTAGACCTCTGATATTCCATGTGAGGATCTTCATAGTTAACAATTTTGTGGGTGAGAGAAGGAGCTCTCAGAGAGCCTTTGAATCTGTCCCGAGTTGATCATATAGTTTCCCTCCTCCTTTATTAACTATTGAGCCAATTTTTTGCCTCGTTGCTTGTTTCCTTTTGGGTGTTTTCTTGGATCTTAGTTTGGGCCTGTGAAGATCCTCAGCCTGGATGTATCTCCTGCTGATGAATCCATAAATACCTTGTGAACTTTCTTGAGTTGGTCCTCTGGTAAGGTTTGGATATCCTTCTAGTTGAGTGCCTCTTCTAGCCTGTCTAGCTCTATTTCATCTAGGTCTTGCTCATCCATTTCCATGACTGTATCTTATTCTCTTACTGGTTCTTTTCCTGAGGCTGGGTGAGTCTGTGGGTTTGCTTTGGTTGTTTGGGCTTGATGCCTTTGTGTCGACTTATATTCCTTGTGCTTGTTGAGATATTCCCTCGCAATCTTGTGGGGGTTTTCACCTCTTTTTTCTCTAGAAGGCGGTTAAGGGCCTCAAATGAGTTGTTTTTCTAGTTCTTTTTTCCGTTGACTGTTGTGGATTTCTTCTAAGCTTGTCTTATTCGATTGTGAACCTAGGTGAAACCTTCTGGGGGGGGGGATTTGAAGGGAAATCTCTAAAGAGATGCCCATGTTCATTGCATTTTCGACATCTGAAAGGGATGTGTTCATAGTCCAAGGTTTGGGCCCATTCCTCACCTTGGTATTCTAAGGTGACTGTCCCTAGCAGAGCTTTGGAAATGGTCATATAGACACATATCCTTGCATAAGAGGTGTATTTTCTCTGTTTGGTATCTTCAAAGGATTTGACATATTTACCAACCCAGGGTGTTTCCTATGCCCATTAAAATTTCCTCTAACAAGAACTCTTGAGGGAGGGAGTAGAGGTGAATCCATACCAATGCATATGCGAAGTTTTCCTTTTCTAGGCTGAAACAGTCTCTCCAAAAATGGAGGTAAAGGCCAACTGAGTTGTAGAAATATGGTCCCCCTTAAAAGATCTTATCCTTGTCCTCCAGGTTGTAGAATATTACTGTAAAGAATCCTTTGGAGCTTAGCTAGAGCTCATAGTCTCCCTTGGGGTTCCACCACATCTTGATTCAGTGAGCTAGGTACTTTTCTAAGGGCCAGAGACCTAGGAAATTTCCTATGAGAGCATGGTCTCTCATGAACTGTGTATGCTCTCCTATCTTGGTGGTTTTGATAGCATATCTGGGAGAAACCGGGGCTTGGGGGATGCATTTTCCAGGAATCCAGGCCCAGACTTCTTTTGGATGTGAGGACTCAACATCCATGTTTGGTTATATGCTAACATCCATTTCTTCTTGCTGATATTGGTCTTGTAGGTGCAGAGGTGGATCAAAGGATGACCACTGTGCTCGGGAGTTCCCCAGATCATTTGTTGTGGTGTTACGATAAGAGGGGCATTTCACCCCTCCTTCTGTTCCCATTCTTCTGAAGCAGTCAGGGCCATAGAATTGAGGTGGTCAACGCAAGTAGAGGGAGTCAAAGGTGGTTCGGGTAGGTGGGAGGTGAAATCATGTAGAAAACCCTAAAAGTTGCAGAGCGATCTCTCAACAGCATAATAAAATGGATCACACTTGTTATTGGTAAAGTTATGCTACCAAAACCATTTTTGAGCTATGTTTTACTTGTAAGAGTTGGGAAACCAAGTTTTAGGATAGAGTGGTAGCTCTCCCTTGCGAGGAAAAATTGGAGCTATAGTATTTCTGATTTTTGTGCTTGGCCTCTTTGTGGCTCAGGGGACTAAGGGGGAAGAAGAGTACCCCTAGTGTTGGTTGGGAGGTACCGGTGAATTCTCTACGATTAGAAAGAGGGAGATTAGAAGGAAAACCAATTGATGTAGAACATATTCAAGGACCATCTTCATCAGTTACGATATTCTTATTTAAGATTTGAATTTGTAATAAGATTAAATTGCTTATATAGTTTTCAGAAATTGCTGAAAATTGTATTGCATTTCTGATATTGTATTAGCAAGTTACCTTCATGGTTTTGTGTAATAAAGAAAGAGAAATTCTAGAATGGTTTCATTCAATTTTCAAACTAAATATATTGGAATTCTTTATTTGCTGCTTGAGTTGCATATCAAAAATTTAATTTATATTTTTTTAATAAATCAAAAATCCCAAAACGAAATCGTAGTTCATATGTTCATTTTGTAAATTGGTTGATGGATGTCTTGGATACTCCTTGCATATGTTATAGGATCATGGAGTGAATTGATTTCTTTATGTATTTCATTTCTTGTTGAGTTAATTTCAATTTATCATAATTTAGTGTTGGATCAGGTGTCGGATAAAGTTTTGGATCAGGTGTCGAATCAGGTTGTGCACCGTTTCAAGGATTAGATTGGGTGCGCACAACTTTTGTTTTGTTTCTTTGTTCCTTCACACCTTTTTTTGAGTTGGGAGAAGTTGGGTTGGGAAAATTTCTGATGAATTGATTTAAACTTGCAAACCCTTATTCGAATTCTAAATTCTGAAAATAAAATTTTGTTTACAATGTTCTGTATAGTTTTGAATCCATTTCTAATTCAAAAAGAAAACTAGATTTGTTTCTCATTATAATTTTGAAGACTCTGAACTTTATTTTTAAATCATTTTGTTGGTGGGGAAAATTTTGTGTTGATTTTTATTAATTGGAATCAGTTCGTAGTGAAAGATTTGAATTCGCATCTTCATATAAACTTTTAAATCATTTTTACTAATACCGGATTTTCGTGGTTTAGTTCCATTGTTTCAATCCTAAATTTTCTAATTTATGGGTTCTTGTTTTTAATCTTGGGAAATCTTGAACGATATCCTCTTGTGCCTTGAACCTCTTCCATTATCAGATTTCAACTCCTACCATTTTCAAAACCTTTATTTGTTGCCTTTTGATTTTAATTCGAATTTATAAAAAATTTAGTTTCGTTTCAAGGTCTGGATCAAGTGTCGTATCTAGGGTTGGATTATGTTATGTATGGAAATGTCTCTCTTTGAAATAACAATGTTAATTAAACTGTTCATGACTGGTTTACCCATTTCTAGTTAGCTGATATTTGTAAGAATTTTCCTCGTTTTTAAAACAGTGGTAACATTCACAGAGGTTAACTTCAATAAGGGTGAGTTGCTACTATATTTCTAGAAGTAATTACTATGGTCTATGTTTTTCTTATATTTTCAACCATGAATTTAAAAGGGAATAGGTTAACTGCCTTTTTAATTGCAACTCTTGTCTTTTGATTTCAATTTCGTTGTCCTTCAATTTAATTTCTATTTATTAGTAATTTAGTGTTGTTTCAAGGTTTGGAACAAGGTCCGGAACAAGTGTTGAATCAGGTGTTGGATCAAGGGCCA
>SNQJ01S0011380.1:88044-101648 GCA_010110895.2 Picea sitchensis
TTCCCATGTTCATCGCATTTTCAACATATGAAAGGGATGTGTTCATACTCCAAGGTTTGGGCCCATTCCTCATATTGGTATTCTAAGGTGACTGTCCCTGGCAGAGCTTTGGAAATGTTCATATAGACACATATCCTTACATAAGAGGTGTATTTTCTCTATTTGGTATCTTCAGAGGATTTGACATATTTACCAGCCCCGGGTGTTTCCTATGCCCATTAAAATTTCCTCTAACACGAACTCTTGTGGGAGGGAGTAGAGGTGAATCCATACCGATGCATATGCGAAGTTTTCCTTTTTTGGGCTGAAACAGTCTCTCCAGAAATGGAGGTAAAGGCCAACTCAGTTGTAGAAATATGGTCCCCCTTGAAAGATCCTATCCTTGTCCTCCAGGTTGTAGAATATTACTATAAAGAATCCTTTGGAGCTTAGTTGGAGCTCATAGTCTCCCTTGGGGTTCCACCACGTCCTGATCCAGCGAGCTAGGTACTTTTCTAAGGGCTAGAGACCTAGGAACTTTCCTATGAGGGCATGGTCTCTCATGAACTGTGTATGCTCTCCTATCCTGGTGGTTTTGATAACATATCTGAGAGAAACCGGGGCTTGGGGGATGCATTTTCCAGGAATCTTGGCCCGAGATGCTTTTGGATGCGAGGACTCAACATCCATGTTCGGTTATCTGCTAACATCCATTTCTTCTTGCAGATATTGGTCTTGTAGGTGTAGAGGTGGATCAAAGGATGGCCACTGTGCTTGGGAGTTCCCCAGATCATTTGTTGTGGTGTTACGATAAGAGGGGGATTTCACCCCTCCTTCTGTTCCCATTCTTTTGAAGTGGTCAAGTCCATAGAACTGAGGTGGTCAGCACGAGTAGAGGTAGTCAAAGGTGGTTCGGGTAGGCGGGAGGTGAAATCATGTAGAAAACCCTAAAAGTTGCAGAGCGATCTCTCAACAGCATAATAAAATGGATCACACTTGTTATTGGTAAAGTTATGCTACCAAAACCATTTTTGAGCTATTTTTTACTTGTGAGAGTTGGGAAACCAAGTTTGAGGATAGAGTGGTAGCTCTCCCTTGCGAGGAAAAATTGGAGCTATGGTATTTTTGGGTTTTGTGCTTGGCCTCTTTGTGGATCAGGGGGCTAAGGGGGAAGAAGAGTACCCCTAGCGTTGGTTGGGAGGTACTGGTGAAGTCTCTACTATTAGAAAGAGGGATATTAGAAGGAAAACCAATTGATGTAGAACATATTCAAGGACCATCTTCATCAGTTATGATATTCTTATTTAAGATTTGAATTTGTAATAAGATTAAATTGCTTATATAGTTTTCAGAAATTGCTGAAAATTGTATTGCATTTCTGATATTCTATTAGCAAGTTACCTTGATGGTTTTGTGTAATAAAGAAAGAGAAATTCTAGATTGGTTTCATTCAATTTTCAAACTAAATAGATTGGAATCCTTTATTCGCTGCTTGAGTTGCATATCAAAAATTTAATTTATATTTTTTTAATAAATCAAAAATCCCAAAACAAAATCGTAGTTCATATATTCATTGTCTAAATTGGTTGATGGATGTCTTTGATACTCCTTTCATATGTTATAGGATCATGGAGTGAATCGATTTCTTTATGTATTTCGTTTCTTGTTGAGTTAATTTTGATTTATCATAATTTAGTGTTGGATCAGGTGTCGGATAAAGTTTTGGATCAGGTGTTGAATAAGGTTGTGCATCGTTTCAAGGACTGGATTGGGTGCGCACAACTTTTGTTTTGTTTCTTTGTTCCTTCACACCTTGTGTTTGAGTTGGGAGAATTTGGGTTGGGAAAATTTCTGATGAATTGATTTAAACTTGCAAACCCTTATTCGAATTCTAAATTCTGAAAATAAAATTTTGTTTACAATGTTCTGTATAGTTCTGAATCCATTTCTAATTCAAAAAGAAAACTAGATTCGTTTCTCATTATAATTTTGAAGACTCTGAACTTTATTTTTAAATCGTTTTGTTGGTGGGGAAAATTTCGTGTTGATTTTTATTAATTGGAATCAGTTCATAGTGAAAGATTTGAATTCGCATCTTCATATAATCTTTTAAATCGTTTTTACTAATACCGGATTTTCGTGGTTTATTTCCATTGTTTCAATCCTAAATTTTCTAATTTATGGGTTCTTGTTTTTAATCTTGGGACATATTGAACGATATCCTCTTGTGCCTTGAACCTCTTCCATTATCATATTTCAACTCCTACCATTTTCGAAACCTTTATTTGTTGCCTTTTGATTTTAATTCGAATTTATAAAAAAATTAGTTTCGTTTCAAGGTCTGGATCAAGTGTCGGATCTAGGGTTGGATTATGTTATGTATGGAAATGTATCTCTTTGAAATAACAGTGTTAATTAAACTGTTCATGTCTGTTTTACCCATTTCTAGTTAGCTGATATTTGTAAGAATTTTCCTCGTTTTTAAAATAGTGGTAACATTCACAGAGGTTAACTTCAATAAGGGTGAGTTGCTACTATATTTCTAGAACTAATTACTATGGTTGATGTTTTTCTTATATTGTCAACCATGAATTTGAAAGGGAATAGGTTAACTGCCTTTTTAATTGCAACTCTTGTCTTTTGATTTCAATTTCGTTGTCCTTCAATTTAATTTTGATTTATTAGTAATTTAGTGTCGTTTCAAGGTTTGGAACAAGGTCTGGAACAAGTGCCGAATCAGGTGTTGGATCAAGGGCTAGATTGAATTCCAGAACTCTGTTGGTTGAGAGATTTGCATGTTAGCCTTCTCACTTAGTTTCGGTTCCTTTAAGTGGATCCATTGTTTACTCTTAAATAAAGATGTGAAGTGATTGATTCTTCTTTTAATCATCTTATATAAATCTTTGTAAGATAGCATGTGGAATTTTATTTGATTCTTAAATATGAATTGATCTTCTTGATTCCTTAAAATGGATATGTAATTAGTTAAATTCTTGATATACTACTTGCTATGATGAGATCAACTTATAGTCTGTTTACTTGGATTCAAGGTTGGTGTAAATCCTTATTAGTGTGTAATATGATGTTGACCTTCTTTAATAATTTTAATGGTTATACAATGTAAGGAAGCATTGAGTTGGTATGTATGGCTCAAAGAAGATTGATGTTCTTATGATAAATGATTAGGTAAAGTAACACTAAATATTCATATATAGTGTTAATAAGTTTTGAGTCCTCTCATGGTTCTTTTAAATGGTAAGCATGCAGCTTGAATGCTTATTATTGTTATTTATGATTAATTTCTGATAGTTAAAAAGGGTACTTGAAGTGGTATTGAATCCTTATGTTGTGCTTAAGGAAGACATTTAATCTTCTTATGGGATTTCATGATTGGAAGTGTACCTAGTATTTGAATTACTATGTATTCTTAATTAAATTATATCATGTTAGTAAGGTACATGGTTGAGCTACATAGGGGTTGTAATTATTGCAGATGTTTTGGTTCTTTATTGATTCTTGACCTTGATTGAGCCTGACTTGACAAGATACTAATGAATATTAGAATTAGATCCCTATCCACTCCTAATATTGTACTTATGCTCTTGTGGTTCGTACCTTCTCTATGTATTATCCTCTTTCTTTATTGCACTTAATTTTGTGTAGAAGATTGATTAAATATATTAGGGTATTCCATTGTACTTGAGGAATTGAAGGATTGATATGGATGATCAATCTAGTCTTGATTGTGATTTATGATTGGATTAATGGGATTAAGATACTTTCTTGTTCCTTATAATAGTCGTCATTCCTAAGACCTTAAATGGTCAAAATCAATCGGATGAATCATGGACTTGAGAGTTGCTTATGTGTATTGGAGGTCCTAACAATGCAGGATAGGTTGGGTGGGTAGCTTCCTTATGTTATCATTATGAGATACGGTTGATTGAATAATAATGATGTTAATTTCAGTTGATTGTGATGAATTTGATTGTGTAGTTATTAATATATGTTGTGACGCATGTCACTTGTCATAACGCGTGTTTAATTTTTTATTTTTTTTACCTCTTTTGTACATCACTTTTGTTGTTGTAATGGAGGGGATGCTGCATATGGTATGATAGCGGGTTCAACCCTGCGACATTGGACCATTACGCCTTCCACTCTATTTAACAATGCTTAAAATCATATTGCTAATTAAATTTGAAATTTGTCCATACAATAATCATGGTTAGTGGATGTCATGGAGGTAGACGACGTGGTGTTGGAGGAAGAGATGTGATGCCTCCGATAAAATCCATGCCAGAGGGGTCAAACCCCCAAGGAGAAGAACAAATCACTAAGCAAGAACCTGTTGTTGTGGGGCATGTGGTATGTATGATGAGATCCTTTCAGAGGATGTTAGAGGCCTTGATTAACTGACTAGATCAATATGAGGGCAGGACATCTATACCCATTGAGGGTTCACAACACCCTCCAATGGTTAGCAGTAGTGTACTGAGGGAACTCGAGAAAATTAAGTTTCTGAGTTCATGGATCCACGAACGACTTGGACACTGAGGCATGGTTGGAGAACATGGCAATGTGATTCACACTTCATGATTACACCTCAAACTTGAAGGTCTGCATAGTGGTCTTCCAATTGAAAGAGAGTTCTCTACTTGGGTGGAAGACAGTCCTGCCTCAACTAAACATGGTCATCGAGGATGTATCATGGGAGCTATTTGAGGAATGGTTCCAGGAGAGGTACTTGTCCAAGGAATTCATTGAGCACTAGCTTAATGAGTCCAATGCCTTACGACAAGGTGGTCATACGTTGCCAGAGTATGAGGCTAGATTCATGGAGCTACTTAGGTATGCTCCAAATCTAAACACAGAGAAGTTGAATATCAACAAGTTTGTGTCCAACCTCAAGTTAAAATTTGAAGCGAAAGTGAGGAGCCTAATATCTCAATTGTTGCATGATGCAGTCCGGAAGGCCCTCATAGCTGAGGAAGAAATAAACATCGGGGGTCAGGGCAGGACTCATTCTAGACCAAATGGACATACAACATCAGGATAACATCCACATCAGAAACCAACCAGATAGACTTTAGGGCATCGAGATACTCTTAGAGGACCTATGTTCACTACACCACAATGACAAACTCCTCAGTAGAGAAATACCTACAAAGGACCATCGCATCAACAACAACGTCACCCAAAACAACAACAATTTAGGCATGTTCAGTAGAACAGACCAGGGTCACAGACTGTTAGGCCAACAACTTCTACTTCAGGGACCAGGAGTACTGGACCTAAGATTGGATGTTGGACATGTGGAAAGCCACATTACAAACGAGACTATCTGATTGAGAAGGCCATAGCGGTTGGATAATCAAGACCCAATATAATGGTAGATTTGGGTAATGCCCACCAGATTCATGCAACGGTGAATAACTGCCAAGCCCAACACCAGTCCACGGTGCTCGAGACATCAGGTATGATCGTCGATCAAACCTTTAGTACCTTGATATATCTAGGTGCTATAGAGATCTTTATCTCAAGTGCAACGCTACAAATAATTAAGGTAAGGCAGTCGAGAAAGACGAGTTTAGATACGTAGAAATGGCATCGGGTGCCAAACAAAAGGGTGGAGGAAAAGTTACGGACTGTAGTATTAACTTGGGAAGTTTTGTAATAAAGGTATACCTTTACGTCACGATGTTAGGATCTTATGACATAGTTGTAGCCACGGATTGGTTAGAATAGCATGATGATTTGGGACAAAGTAGAGTGATTGTAGGAAGAAACTAGGGAGTGTCCATGAGGTTTATTTCTTCCCTACAACTATAGAAGACCACGCACAAAGGATGTAAGTTATATGAAATATTAGCGCTAAAGGAAAAGAGCGAGGTGGAAGGATTATAAAACCTTCATGTAGTAAAAGAGTTTGTAGACATGTTTCCAGAAGAGTTACCTAGTTTACCGCCTGAACAAGAGTTTGAATTTACAATCGACTTGAAACCTGGAACTAAACCGATAGAAGGAACGCCTTATTGAATGTCAATGCCTGAATTATGGGAATTGAAAATGAAATTGAAGGAATTGTTGGACATGGGACTTATACGTCCAAGTGTGTCACCTTGGGGTGTGCCAGTAATTTTCATAAGAAAGAAGGATGGATTGTGGAGACTTTGTATTAACTACCATCAATTGAACAAAGTGACGATCAAGAACTAGTATGCGTTGCCAAGAATAGACGATTTTTTTTATCATATGAAAGGAGAGACGACATTTTCGAAGATTGACTTGAGATCAGGATATCACCAGTTACAGATTAAAGAGGAAGATAACCCTAATACAACATTTAAGATGAGATTTAGACACTATGAGTTTACAGTTTTACCATTTGGACTAACAAATGCCCCAGGGTTATTCATGAGCTTGATGAATGGGATGTTCCGTGAATACTTGGAAAATTTTGTTCAAGTATTTATTGATGACATATTGATTTATTATCATATGAATGAGGAACATGATGAACATTTAAGATTGGTACTACAATGTCTATGAGAAAACAAATTGTACGAGAAGCTATCAAAATGTTATTTTTACCAATCATAAATTCATTACTTGGGACATATCATAGCTGGTGAAGGTATCGTTGTGGATCCACTGGAAGTAGAGGCTATTATGGAATGGATTTCACCAAAAAAAGTACAAGAAGTACGTATATTTATGGGTTTAGTAGGATATTACCGACAGTTCGTCGAAGGTTTTTAGAAGATAGCAAATCCGATCACAGAATTGGAGAAGAAAAACAAGAAGTTTGTATGGACTGAGAAATGTGTGGAAGCATTTCAAAGGCTCAAGGAGTTGTTGATAACAATGTCGATACTGAAATTCCCCGACATGGACAAGTAATTCTTGGTATGCACAAACACATCCAAGGAAGGTTTAGGCGAAGTGTTGATGCAATACGGTTGAGTGATCGCTTACATTTCAAGGAAATTGAGAAAGAATGAGGAGAACTACGCAACACATGACTTGGATTTATTGGCAATTGTATATGCCTTAAGAGTTTGGAGACACTATCTGATTCGACAAAAATTCGAATTAAAGACAGATCACTGTGGATTGTAGAACATATTTATGTAGAGTGACTTGAACACACGATAGAGGCGTTGGTCATAATTACTTAGTGAATATGAATTCAAGATTACTTACATAAAAGGTACGGTGAACAGAGTGGCATATGCATTGAGTCAGAGACCATGCATATTCTCAATAATAAATCTTAAGACAAATATTCCAGAAAATATTCTAACTATATAGATCGATGATGATTGGTATAAAGAACTTAAGTGTAACATCCCCAACATCCAACTCGGCTATGCTACATAAAATTTTTAAACTGTATACATAATTGAGATATATACACACAGAAACTCTTGCGGAACTTTATATATAAAACTTGAAAGTACAAATACATTCTACAAATGCACAGATTCATACAGAATAATAATAAAAATACACATGCAACATACACAGGAATAACCCATAAAAATAAATGCATACATAATAATGCAACATGTAACTTAACACAAAATGGACACTTATCTTGGTAAAAATATCACCAACTGTGTGCAAACCTTCCACGAACCCCCCAGCCTTATACCACACTGGTCATCACTCATAGTAGTGGGTCACCCCCGAGCTGGGACTAAACTCCACCTGGGTAAAGGGATTCCTAACCAAGATGATGTATCTCGGACAATAAGAAAAACTTTGTCACAGGTGCCAACTCAAACTAACAACCTACAGTCCCTCATTCCCCACATGCCTATCCCACCCCAGGAGGTGTGCCCCTTCTCTGCTCAACAATCCTTCGATTTCTCCACTTCATTTCTGGGCTTCAACAATAGGTTAGACAGGAAGTCTCAGAGCACTGTAGCTATAGTTTGGCACCTTCAGGAAATCAATTCCCAGCAATTCTCTCACCTAGAGAGAATTTCTCGCGGGCCTAACAACCTGCCTCTTCATTCCAGCTCCTAAACTAACCAGGTATAGGTACAGGTATAAGTACGGGTACATATACAAGTACAGGAAGGTACCAAGGATAGCTGAATGAATGAGTGAAATATGATGGAATGATTCACTGATTCGAAAAAAGAACTAAGTCCAAAATATATGTATGCATGTTCCGAACTTGATGCTTTTCATGTTGGGAGCTACTTTGGCCCACTTGTCCTCATCCTTAGGACTTAGGATAAAATAATTTTCCATACTTTATACTTTAAGGAATATATTAATATAATATTCCTTTTTGGATTAAGCTCCCTATCTTATCCCTTATCCTTAACTTTTATCCCCCCCTTTCCCTAACTAGTGGAGTTTAATCCCCCATACTCTTTTATCGTGGTCGGTCAACACACAACGATGTATTATATTAATGATAAGACATATACAAAAATAAGTTCACTAGCCTTTAACATCTAGGCTCTCTGGCCTAATTCAACACATAAGCCTCCTAGCTTATAATAACTAGCTCACCAACCTACACAACGCAACATATACACAAAGGATATCTAGCCTAAAATTGTGCACACTTAAGTTTGTTGTGCACAGTATCTTGGAATGTGCACACTTCATATTTTTAGTGCGCAGTACCTATGCGCACTATACCATGGAATGTGCATGCAAAATTATGTCAACAACTCACCATATTAAGTACATTTATATTTACATTTATAGTTGGGGTTCGAGCTAGGTGTTATCACTGAAATTTCGTCCACAAATGGTTATAGGAATCCAGTGTCTTCAAATAGCTATGAGTTTACCCATGGATCAAAATTACCAAAAAAACATTTCCAAAAGGTCCAAAACTATACAATCAGTTATAAAATTAAGGTGCGCCATGACTACAAAGGGCACACGCACACATGTGCCATTTAGAAACGCAAGAAAAGCACACATGCACACGATGCGTGACTGTGGTTGCTAAAAGCTGTGCACACCTGAGAAACGATGCATTTATGAGATTGGTCTACCTCCTACCCACTTCTGGTTCATCTTCCAAATTGATTTGACATCCAAATCTCAGCTGCATCCGACTGGGTGGCTAGTCAAAGACCTAAAAATGCCTTAAACAACCCCTTTTCACACTAAAAGTTGGTTGCACAATACCTCAAAGTGGTTCTATAAAACAAGGCCATGGGTGCACTACATTTTCAAGGAATTCATTTTCAAGGTTATGCTATTGCTATTCTCTTGGGGAATCCTCTTTTCTCATCAAGAGCATTCTAGTATCATTCCATTTGGGCAATCCACCTCACATTTTGAGTGGATTAGCTTGGGATTCTTTCACCATTTCTTTCAAAGTTTCAAAGTTGTAAGAAGAGCTCAATTGTGGGGGTCCAAGAGCCCTCCCTTGGAGGAAGAAGAGACCCAAAGTCCTCTTTCTTCTCGGTGTTTTATTTTCACTAATACAATCCTTTCCATTGGTGACATGAGTCTTATTGGTTTCTTGTTCTTATGTCCTTATGCTCAATATTTTAGTTGTTCTTTCCTTTCTTAGTTTAAAATTTAGCTTAGTCTTTTATGTTTCTTTTTCTAACCCTTTCCTTCACTGTTGTTGTTAGGATCCAACCTACTGATGTAAATTAGAGTGAAATTGATTGTCGATCCGGTGTTTGTAAGACTTAGAGGCACATCCAAAATATATGGATTTAGAGATAACTTTTGTTCTTTCAGTGGAAATAAATCAAAAGCTAATCTAAGTGCTGAGTATGAAAGGAAATTATAAGCTTCTTTACAGAAGGTGTATTCATAGATCTCTTACCATTAATCAACAATTAGAGTAGAAAAACATTCAACTAGTTTTAAGTATTCAAAACAGTGAGCATTCAAACTAAACTAGAAGCTTATAAATGTCTGAAAAGGCTAAACTCTTTTACAAGAGATACATTATTTGATTTCCCAAATTCATCATCCAGATAACTTGATCAAATAAAACACAACAGTGTTATCTACAACATAATGTAAACTGAACTAAAGCTCATACCAAAATTTGCTTGAAAAGAATGAAAAAGGAGAAGTGTACTAGCTTGGCAAAGGGGGCCCTCCAGTGCTTCACCTGTACACCTAAGTCGTCTCAGCTAAAAAGGAACTTCCAACAGCATTCACATAATCATCTCATAGACATCATCAAGAACAAAACACAAAACTAATCTCAAGACTGCAAATTCAAAGTTTTCTTCATTAACATAAGGGTTGTCATACTAGTCCATGTCTTGGAGTATTTATACAAGAGTTTTGAAACTAAAAATGCTAAGAAACCTCCTAAAGATAATGATCAGATCCATAAAATATTCTAGGAAGGTCGAATACCCCCTTTCAGATCCATAAAATATGAACAAATCCCAAGAAAATCTAAAACTGTCCATGATTTTATGCTAAAACAGGGTATTTTCTTTTGAAGTGGCCCTGTTTGACCAGCGTTGAACGAACACTTGGAAAGCTCAGATATCGAAGCTGATAGGTATTCATGCATATTTGTACATCAAGGATCATGACCCATGTCTCATATTTTGCCCATCTGTCCTGCAAGTACACGAACCTAGGAGCAATTACGGGATTTAGTCAAATCCTTTAATTTCTGATAAATTTTTAATTTTAATGCCAAAAATTCGAAAATTCAATTCTTAAGATGAGGAATGATAAATGTACCTTGCATAAGCTATTTTATGGAAAATATGTAATAATATGAAGGCAAAACGGATGGTTTTGGAGGCAAAAGTATAGTTTATGGAGTGGAAGGAAGCATAAAATTGTACTCAACATCTCCCCCAAGAGGAAGACTTTGCATGTCCTCATGCACAAAAACAAAATGTTCTTGAACCTTTGTCAGTAATCTTCTGCCACCTCTGTTGCCTGCAACAATGTCTCCACATTAACCTGAGCTGTATGAAGAACTTTTAGTCTTTGATATTTTTCTTTGTATGCCTTCTTCTATTGAAACCATTTGTAGGCCCGTTTGGAGATTAGTTTGTTTTGCTTTTGAAGCTTCTTATTCTTTTTCTTCAAGGTTTGATTCTCTTCCTGTGTTCTATGGCTTTGAGTCCTTAACATTTCGTTCTCTTTTTTTAAGTACCTTTCTAGGAATTCAATTTCCTTGAACTTTTTCTTCATTTTCTTTATTTTCTTGCTTTTCTTATCAAGTCCTGATGTGGACCCACCAGCCATTTCTTCTATTTGTTCCACTGTCTGTGGAGGTTGATTTTCATATTTCATATCTTTAATTAATTGTTTCACATCTTTTCTCATTTTCTCATATGTGGAAGTTTCTTGTCCTTCAAAATCATCATTTCCCAATGATTGCGCTTTCCCTGTCTTTCTTTGTTACTCCATAGTCTAAAGGTGTGCATACTATGCTTGTTGTGCTTCATCAATTTGGTTTTGTTGGCATTTCCTTGATTTTCTTTCATATGTGGTGAAAATATTATCTTTTTTTTGGAATTATTTCTCCATTTTCACCATGCTTCTTGTTCTTCTCCTCCCCATAGGCTGTTTTGAGCTTGTTGCCTTGGGGTTTTGTATTTCTTCCTCATCATTTGTCACAACCAAGATTTTTTCTTCTTTTACTTCCTCTTCCACTGTTTCAAAACCATTCCCCCTGATAAACTGCTACCAAGTCAAGTTTTGTTTATGTAGCTCATGCATGATGATCATTTTAATGAAGCCACAATGGTATAGACTCTTTTCTGTATTCCTCCCTTGTTTTTAAACAACCTTAGCCATCTTAGAAAGGATTTGCAGTGGAAAGTAGGGCATGTTAATTTCATAGTCACTTTTTAAATGTTGTAGCAGCTTGATGTGATATAGGTAGATAATACTAAATTTTCCTTCACAAGTTATAAGCTTCTAGATGAGATACAATAATTCATCCCAAGGATGAATCAACCAACTCCTAGGAATTCCATTTTTCCAATTGATTGTTGCCACCCTAGATCTGGAAACAAAAGATGCCCATGATTTATCTTTAAAGTGCTTAGTTTTGAAATATGTTTCTCCTGTTTGAGGTAATCCAGTGACCTGTGCAATTATATCTTCAGAGATTCTAATAGTGATGTTTCCAATAGTGGCCCTTTCCCCATCAAATGAATGAGCAAATTCTAAAGCAACTTCCTCATAGCACCCATCAAATTTCTCAAAGAAGGTTATCCATTGGTTTTGTTCAAGAATTTTCATACAGTCTCTGTGAATTTTTGAGGGGTTAAATCTTTCTGGTTCAAACCTAGATACCATCCTTCAGATTTTTAAGAGAATGAAGAAAAATTCATTGCTTCAAGAGAAGGTCTATTCTTGTTCAAAAGTTTCTCAAGCTTCCAAGTCTTACAGAGTCTGGTCAATTCTATAATTTCTTCCTTTGTCTAATATTTCTGTTAATAAAAAGAAAATTTATTCAAATTTTTTTTTGTATCCCCAAACTGTTCTCTGTTTTAAAAAACTTTGATCAAAGGGGCATACCTGGTAATTTGTTCAGAACTTCTATGCCTTCTTGTGTCGAAACCCAACTTTCAAAATTGACCTTTGTTACCAGTGAATGGTTTCAGTTTTTAAAATGTTCTTCTCTCAGTCGAAAAAAATTGTCATTAGGTTCACTTACCTTTCCCTAGCCGTCTCCTTCTTGAACATGTTCTCTTTGCCTTTACTCTCCACGCATTCCATTTCAACTGCCACGTTTTCTTCTACAGGGCAAGAATGATGTATGTTGATAGTAGAATTGTCAACGTACCATTCGATTTTTAACTGTCTAACAAAATTTTCGGGCTGGGTAAGCAAAGGAAGGAATGAAAATAGGGGGATTCTGGATTTCGTATGGCACTGGAGTGTTTGAAACAGAGCTACATTGGTTTCAATGCATGAGTTTGGAGAAGAGACGGGGATGAAGGATGCAAAGGGAGCGCTGGAGGAGAATGAAAGTGAGAGTGCAGGGGTAGAATTATTTCTTATGGAGGTAAAAAAGAACGTGGGTACTATGATGTACAAGTGTACCACCTTTGTATAGGTCGATCATAGCTGAAGATGCCTCTTTTCTTTCATTATACCTTTATGAAATTCCACTCTTTCCTTGTAATCATCATAGGAAATGGTTTTAAAAATGTGTTCATTTGACTTATAACTCCCCTTATTCATTTCCATTCACCTTGTAGTCCTTAATGCATTCACCTTAGCAAACAACAACTTATGTCTCCAAAAAAACAGAGCATTGTATAGCTCAAAACAATGTGTTTGTATAATCAGTTTGATAACATTGTTTTGAAAATGTTTGTAAAGTTTTTTAGGTTAAAAACCATAAAAAAAAAATTACAAAAAGAACCTCTTTACTGACCATTCTCTTGTTGTTTGAATTTGAAAACCTGATCTTTTCCTTATAGCTCCCTTGAAGACCAAAATTGGTTACTTTGAGTACCATTTTTTATGCTTTGAGGGTGTATGAGATGAAGTGATGAAAATATGATGCAGGGGAAGGGAAAGATAGGATTTTTATCATTGCTTTAGCTTATGAAGAATTTTTCCAAATTTTTAAAGCATTAAAAAGAAAAAATTATACTAACTTGTTTGTTGCTCATTGTGTTGGTGAT
>SNQJ01S0011380.1:105867-118895 GCA_010110895.2 Picea sitchensis
CCAAAGGCATTTAGTTAATTAGGTAATCAACACTTGTAAGGACCAAGCAAAGTCCACATGCAGCAAGGTGACACCTAATTCATTAAAACATTGGCACACTTTCACTCATTCACACACAAAAGTCACTTATCACTCACATAGTTGTCCTCTCGAAATGTGGAGGTCAAAGTAGGTTTCCTCCAACGGGATTCCGAAACATCCCCCCCTTTTCTTGAAAAAACTATCCACTCCCACTTAATTTCAACGAGATTGGCTCACACCCCCAATCTCTCAAACAACCACATCTAATTTTTTTTTACTAACTCACTAAATTTTCCTCCACAGGAAGTGCCAAAATAAATCTTTTAGTCTAGGTAGGATTTCGGGGATAGGCATCCAAATAACTCCCTGTTATCTGGTTCTCACATTGTCAAAACAATAGCAGTTGTCAAATAGGGAACTGTAAATCCTCCAAGTCAAGTGTTCCTAACACCATAAGGAAGGGAGATACCCGTGAAGGGTTGAAGGCCGAGGTCCGGTTCTTCTGCATGTCCCCCCTTGAGGCACCCACCTCTTGGATGGGATCTAGCCCGTGACCCATTTCTTAGGCCGAAAATCTAAATGCCACACTTTGACCGAGGTACCTAGTGACCAAATTTTAGGACATCTACCTAGGTGGCAATTGTGGGCTGCAATTGCACCTTGATCGGATTTTGTGTGGCTATTGGGAAATATCACCAGTTCTTTTTGGATATTCCCCCTCTACCCCTCATTATAACTGATCACTTCATCCTTCACTAGTTTCTCTTCTGGTGGCTTCAGAACCCACAGCCGAGTGTTATTGGAAGGTCCAATGCTATTTTGAGAGGAAGGACATTACGTCTTTTAGGACACGAACATTTGTTTTCTTTGTTTCCCCACATGAACAAAATCCACTTACCCACATATATGCTTCTTTATCAAAACACTTTATGTATGATGCACTTCTAATTACATTTGATTTAGATATATATCGTGTAAAGTTCAAAAAATTGAAAACAAAGGCTCTTGTTTATTTATTACTCTCACTACCATTCACACACATCCACTTAGCTAGTCAGACATCATAGGGGACCCATAGAACCCTCGTTGTTCCAGATGCTTGCTAAACCTCCCTCCTATTCTAGGGGGAGTTCCTAGTCTTGCCAACTCATCGGCCCCACCTTCTCACACTCCAGTGAGTGCCACTGTCTTAGGATCAGCTTTCCTTGGTTCCACCTTACTTGGGTCCAATTTCCAAGGCGTACCGTCCACTTTCTATCCTTTACATGGAAGCGGGGGGCCAACTTCCTCTCACAGAGGAAGCAAAAACCCACCTAGTCCCCCCCAAGGGTCAGGTTCACAGACCACTCACACCATGGTAGGAACTAACCCTTCACCACCACTACAGATGCCATACTTGGCCTCTCTCAACATACTAGATTTAAGAAAACTCACAAATGATACTATATTGCATGACCCCACATGGCCTTCAATGCCTACCAAACTACCCTCATATATCCCCAAGTTTGAAGGAAAGGCAAGAGATGACCCTACTAACCATTTCATGACTTTCCACTTATGGTTCTCTTCCAACAGCATTATGGATGATTCCATTCGTCTACGATTATTTCAATGCACACTCATTGGCCCATCAACCAAATGGTATGTAGAAGAAAAATCGAGATCCCATTTCGAGTCCTTGGCCAAAGCATTTTTGACCTTCTTCCAGTTACCAATCCTCCATGACAATGGTCTTGAACTGCTTTCTAATTTTAAACAAACCTCAGCCACACACATCGCTGATCACATTCATGAGTGGCATCAACGACGTAGTTTGTGCAAAGTAGAAACCACCAAACAACAACGTCTTGATTGGTTTCTCAGATCACTTGTCTCTCTCCTCGGTAAAGATGTGGCTTCCACCTTCCCTCAATCAGAAGAAGAATCCATCAATAAGGCTCAACAATATGACCTCATCTATTCACAATCAGGGTACTTGTACACAGTACTTCCTGATCTCCCAAAACCTATGCCATTTGGCCAAGATAAACCCAGGATGTCTCACTCAACAGACGGATTGATTGGCAACACCACGCACCACGCATCACAACCCCAACAACCACCAATGTATGGCACACCTCAATATCTGTCGACCTATGAAGGAACCCCTTATTATCCCCCACCCCCTTATCAACAACCATACCATGTTGCCCTTCCTCCACCCATTAGTGGGCCACTGCCGACACCCACAATACACCGACCTATCCAAACAAGTTCTGGTACTCCCTCTACCTCAGCTTATACTCTAAGTACTAGCAAAAGCGCCACACCTTCCTATGTACCTTACGGATCATTACCCTAACAAAATCCGTACTTTCCATTTCCTGGTCCTCGATAGCCCATGGCTCCACCACAAGGATACCCTCATGCTGGGGTGAATTTTGTTCAACCCTCTCCCATTCAGCAATATCAAAATTTTGAACAGCTGAATACGGCAAATCCGACCCATCAGTCGAATAATGCCAAAAAGAAAGGAAAAAATTAGAACAATAACAACCCAGGTCAAAGCAGGAATCACCCCCAACAGAACCAACCTACTGGGGGAAACCAAAATCAAGGGAATCAGAACCCCCAAGGGGGCAACAACAACATGCATCAAGGGAAAAATAACAATAATCTTTGAACCAACTTCCCTTGTGACCTTTGTGGCGAGTTCGGTCATTATACTCATCATTTCCCCCAAATCGCTGATTTTAAACGGATGAAAGACTCAGGAAATGGACCACATCCTCTAGCACCGCCTACCCCTCAGCAGGCCCCACAACAATATGTGCAACAAGCTCCCCCAGCAGTGTTGCAGAACCCCATTCTACACCAGGGTGTGATGAACACCCAACAGGACATGCAGCCTACCCCACCACAGTTGGGACAATATCTCAACCCGAACAATCCCGTAGATCGTACTATCCTCCTCACTAGTGAGGAAGAAGTCCTTCTACAAACATGTAGTCTTCAATATCATGCACCCGCTGAGTCTCCTCCCATTCCCCCCAAAAAAATCCCAGCACCAACAGGACCCCCATTGGTGATTCCTCGCCCTAACACGGAAACACCTCTTCGTGTCCCTCGCATCCCATTGTGAAGGAATGTCCACAACATGCAGGCTAGGGAGGCTCATAATTACAGTTTGGTCAATGAATTAGCACAGTCCCCAGCCACCATGTCAGTCTTAGAAGTACTTCAAACTTGTCCCACTCAGCGAAATTCATTACTTTCTGCCTTGGGGGTAGTTGACCCTGTGGATATCCAACTTATCACATTTGATCTCGACAATGGAGAACCTCGCCTCCCCATTCTCATCACTTTTCAAATCCTCATTAAAATTCATAACATTACAGTTCATCGGTGCATCATCGATTAAGGCACATCCACATGCATCATGTCCAAGTCTGTATGGCAGAAACTTGGTTCCCCTGAACTCATACCATCTGTGATTACCTTAAGAGCTTATGACGGACGACCATCTTCTCCCGAAGGTTTCTTCCAAAATGTCCCTGTAGAACTCAGGAGCAAGACCATTCTCATTGACATTGAAGTTATCGATGCCCCACTCGATTACAATATCTTGTTCGGTCGTAGCTACATGTACGCTATGAAGGCAGTTTCCTCCTCCGTCTTTTGAACCATGATGTTTCCCCATAACGGGAAGATCATTACAATTGATAAAGTTTCACATTATGAGCCTAACCCTTCTGCCAACATTGATAACATTCTCCCCCTTGTCCACACTAATCCTCAAGCATACCCACTCATCAAAATGGCCCCCAGAATTTTCAAAGACCCATCATTGTTAGGAACTTACCATGGCGCCCCATCATTCCTTTATCCTTCCAATCAGGTATGTGTCATATCATCCAAAGGAAATGACATTGAGGATACCCTTCCTCCTAGGGAGGCTTCTCTCATAAATGACGTCCCACTAGTCACAGAGCCCCTCCCTCATGAGCCTCCTGCGAACTCATCAACTCCACTAGTTCACGATTTCACCTCCCCCCAAGGCCATATCCCAGTTTGGGAGACAGTTCCCCAAGCAATTACTCAAATCCCCTTCTTTTACCCTCCACCAGGTGTACAAGCTTTCCAAGTAGCCACAACGCTTACTCTCCCTAATATGGTGTTGGCAATCCCAATTTGGTATTTACATCCACCAGAGATGGTTCCTCAACCATCCCTTCCCACCCAAACAGAAGGAACCCCAATGAAAATTCCCATACTCACTCCCACCATACCCTCTACACCTCCACTCACTAACCTCCCTGCCACAGCTGGGGGCAGGCGAAAGAAGAAGGAGCCCATAGCTCCATTTCCCCCATGTGTCCAACTTCTGTGCGTGCTATGTGAGAAATATGGACACCCAACCAACAAATTCCCATCTCTACCCGAGTTATGTAACCTAATTCAACTCAATAAAACACCATCATCGTTCATCACTTTAGCAAGTACTGCCACTACCTCCCCTATCGTAAGTAGCAAAGGGCTGGGAACCAAATTCTCTTGTGCCATATGTTTAGAATATGGCCATTATACACACCATTTCCTAGTGTTACCTCAATTCCGACAGACATTAATAGTAGTACACCAAAGCTTCTAGCATGAACCCAGTCCAGCTACATCATCCCCACCAAACATCACTGACATCCATTATGTCACAACTTCAGTCAACGAACACATGAGATGCCCTTTCTCTCTCTGCGAATCCTTAGATCATTGTACATATCAATGTCCTATGATCATTGAATACAGGCAACTCCAAATGACCCTGATTCAAACCCCTAAACCCCCTATAGAATCGATGATTAACCTTACCCCATCAGTAGAGATTCTTCACATTATTTCTCCTGAACTAGAAGCACTCCCTATTCCTCCATGGTTCTTGGATGACTTATACGAGGATTTACCCCCAAATCCCCCCAATTCTCCTGTTCATTTCCCCATGGAAATTTCACACCCAACTACCACTAATAATCCTCAATATCTCGATATTTTATTTATGTCGAGCGAACCATCACAATCTCATTGCATCATTCCCCCTGCATCTTCATCATTGAAAGACAACCACACGGTGACAATCACTGATATCACTCTTTTCGATGCCTTGTATTCCTGAAAATTCTACTGTGACGAGGACATACTCAAGGAGTTAACCACCCCCAATTACCCATGGGATGTGCTACACCACAGAGCACTCTTTTTTTCATAGGAAGCCTTCACGCCTCCTAGCCAGTGCCCCATATATGCAGTCGAAACTAAGGATTTTATCCCATCAGGACATATCAACTGGTTCAATAACCCCATCCTTGCACCTGATGCTTTTGAAGAAGGCAATATGGCCAACATCTCCCCCACCATCAAAATCGATATTTCCATCAAAAATGGAGTCGTTGAGGAAATCACCATTGGCACCGCATGCACTCCTCAAGAAATCACCGCCTGTAAATCCCTCTTCCAAGAATACTGAGATATTTTTTCCTGGTCATACACTAAGATGCTTGGCCTTGATCCCTCTATTGTCGAACATCACATAGACACTTGGCATGATATCACACCGGTTCACCAAAAACAATGACCGCTACACTTGTCCAAAGCCATGGCTATCAAAGACAAGATTGACAAATTATGCATTGTTGTGTTCATCTACCCCATTGCTTATACCTCATGGGTTTCCAACCCTATACCCGTTAACAAAAAACAGGGCACTATCCATGTATGTACAGAATTTCGCTATCTCAATCACACCTGTCCCAAAGACAACTTCCCAACACCTTTCATCGATCAAATTATCAATGACTGCGCAGGCCACGAGGCTTTATCCTTCATGGACGGTTTCTCTGGCTATAACCAAATCCAAATCCACCCAGCCGATCAATACAAAACCGCATTCACCACCCCTTGGGGTATTTTTTCATATCGTGTCATGCCTTTTGGCCTAAAAAACACTAGCGCAACTTTCCAATGGGCTATGACATACATTTTTCATGATCTAGCTCATATGATCCTTGCATACTTGGACGACCTCACAACTCGATCCAAAAAATGTGCCCAGCATCTTGATGATTTACGGATCATCTTCCAATGGTGTCGTCAGTACAACCTCCGTTTGAACCCCCTCAAGTGCATATTCTGCATCACTGCCGAGCACCTACTCGGATTCATTGTTTCCCAAAGCGGTATTATCATGGACCCCCTCAAAGTCCAGGCCATCACAAAAATTCCACCGCCCCAGAATTTATGCCAACTCTAGAACCTACAAGGAAAAGCTAACTTTCTACGGCGATTTGTACCAGACTATGCTACTCGAGCACACGGTTTCCTTCGCTTACTATGCCAAGACATCCCATTCAATTGGGATGAGCATGCCCAAAAAGAATTCGACGATCTTAAAATGGCACTCTCCAACACCCCTTTAATTAATTCACACGACTATAATCGCGACTATATCCTCTACATATCAACATCAACTGTCTCAGTAGCATGAGTTCTCTTCCAAATCGGTGATGACAATCGTGAGCATGTCATTTGCTACATTAGTAATAACCTCTCAGGGCCACCCTTGAAGTATAATCACGAAGAGAAACTATCCCTTGTAGTCATCCTCGCAGTCCAGAAACTACGCCATTACATTCTTCTTCGCACAACCAAAGTCATAGCAGATTCCAACCCCATGTAATACTTTTTCAATCGTCAGCAAATTAATGGCATATTTTCCCAATGGATCGTTATCCTCTAGGAGTAGGATCTTGAATTTTCAACACCCAATAGAAAGAAATTTATCATCCTTGCTGAACTTGTCATAGCCTTCCCCTCTGATACTACCAGTGCCCCCGTCAATACCGACTTCCCTGATGAACATCTCTTTTACATCACTTCGGATGATCCTTGGTATGGCGACCTCCTCGTCTAACTTCGAACCCAAAATTTTGGTAACCACCTCTCACGAGATGATCATCGTCATATTCACCACCAACCCCCCTACTATCTCCTCATCGGAGATATCTTATATTGGTAAGGGGTCGAAACCATACTCCGTCGATTCTTGACTATTGACAAGGCCGATAGAGTCTTCAACAACTGCCATAGTGGCGCATGTGGGGGCCATCTCTTGGGGATGTCCACTGCTCAAAAAATCATTCGTGCAGGTTACTTTTAGCCTACATTGTTTCATGATTGCATTCATGTCGTGAAGCGATGCGATAAATGTGAGCTTTAAGCCAACAAAGCATGAGCACCACCAAATCTTCTCCACCCAGTCATTACTACAGGCTCCTTTTGTAAATGGGACATTGACTTCATGACTTGTAATCCCCCATCTAGCAATGGAAACAAATACATCATTGTCCCAGTCAATTACTTCACAAAATGGGTTGAAGCCATGCCTACCTTCAACAACACCGCTGACACTATAGCACGCTTTTTCTTTAATCATGTCATATCTCGCTTTGGAGTACCACTCCAACTAGTCTCCGATCACAGGAAACATTTCGAGAATGAGATTTTCGTCGAACTCTCATCCCAGTTAGGATTATCCCACGAGTTTGCCTCACCATATTAACCTCAGTCCAATGGAAAAGTTGAAGCAGTTAACAAAGTCCTCAAGACCATGTTACAACGCACGGTTAATAAACATAAGACCAATTGGCATCTTATGTTATTTTCCGCGCTATGGGATTACCGTACGACCGTGAAAATAACCACTGATTTCACACCATTTCATCTAGTCCACGGGGTCGAGCCCACTCTTCCTATCGAGTGCGAAATTCCCGCCTTACGCACTGCAATTGAGCTATCACCCGAAACTGCTCCAATGGAGCAGCATTTGCTAAACTTAGAGTCCCTAGATGAAGATTGTCAATCGTCATTATTGAACAATGAAGTAGCCAAAAAATGGTCAAAGGCCACCTTTGATCGCCATGTCAACCTTCACTCCTTTTATGAAGGCGACCTCGTCCTACTTATGATATCTCTCACGATGCCCTTGGTCATGGAAAATTCGAGTCACTGTGGCATGGCCCCTACATTATCCAACATTGCCTCACCAAAGGCACATTCATCCTTAGCCCTTGGGGAGCCATTTTTTCCATACCCCATCCAGGTACACATGCTCATGTTCAAAATTATCAAATAAATGCTTGTATGTTCAATTCTCTTCAGATATTGTTCACGTCGGGTATTTAGTTTTCATGTGTTCAGGTACTTGGTCATCATACACCAGTGCAATCCCTTTAGTTATATAATCAACACTGGCATGTAATCATTCCCTCTGAATCTCAATTGCATCTCCAGTCACACCCTCTAAAATTTGCCTTTAGGGTCCCCATATCTGGCTCTGCAGTACTACCACCTCCATTTCATTTTGGGTATTATCACCTAGTAGCACTCTCCCCCACATGAGTTGTCCCATTCATAGACCCCTTGGAACTTTGCCACTCATGCTATTTTCAACCCTTTAGGAATGGGAGTCCCAATAGTCTTACATCATGTCGCGAATCAGCCACATATTCCTTCTCCTCATTTTGCTAGCCTACCCACTAGACTCCCAGGGCACTTCCTCATGGATTATTTTGACTGCACTCCCGCAACATCATTTACCATCCATTTCTCCCATCATCAGTCTGTACATCCTCACATTTCCCTTCATACATTACCCTACTACAGAAACCAACCTACGCCCCCCCCCACTCTCCACTTGTTTTTTACACCAACTTGCGCCATCCCCAGGCCAAGCCCTCCTACACTAGGGCACCCATTTATGTATCTGCATTATTATCCCCATGGATTTTTTAATTCTTTTTGTAATTAAGCCATTATTTCCAGCATGTTACATAGCTTTTTGTCGTCACCTTTGGTGACCTTCCTGGCAAGCGCAATCCATGTTTCCCTTGGTTGGGGAACTCCTTATCATCTACTCCTATTTACATCATCCATATACTCCAAGTATCCCATAGGCCACCTACCTCTTCTCTCTGAGTTTGTTCACTTTGTCCCGCCTCTGGCACAACTTATCCCACATCTTGTTGTCCCCTTGACACTCGACCTAGTTGAATGGTTGCAACCACTTATACTTCTCATATACCCCCAACCAAGGGTAGTCCTGAGTCTCCACACATATTGAATTTTTCCATGTACCTCCTCAGTTCCTAACCCCACCTAGTATATTTCACGAAGCCCTTTTCTTCTTGGAGTCGCATCCCCCTTTTGTCGACATCAACACAGTTTCCAGAAGGGCAATAGTATCTTGACTCTCATTTCCTTTCCAATGAGAGGTCTTAGACGGCACTGGGAGAACCATAATTTCTCTCTATTGTCATTGACCCCCATAAAATTCGACTTCAACACTTTCTCATGTTACGGTGGGTCTTACTTTATGACTATTGCAGTTGTTTCTTATATTTTTCAAAGACCTCTGAACTTGGCGGGGCTATCAATGCCTACAAAATCTGTCATACTTCTTACAAGTGTCATTGCCTACTGTTCAGAGTATGTTCCTCCTCAAAATTGTCCTCTGCCTTTATCACAACCACCCCTGAGGGTGATGCATTTGTCTACATCAACAGACAGTTTCAGTTACTATACAACACCCTTCTTTTTTGAGTTGCATGACACGAGCATGGGGCATGCCCACCTCATTTGTACACAATTTATTTTACATACCTTATGGAAGGTTGGGTCCTACAGGCTCCCTTCTCCCTCCAACGGGTCACTCTTGATACTCTCACTATCTCTCTTTCTTACAACGACACTCTCAATAGAAGAAACATTGATAAATTTTGGTTATACGTATGCTCCTAACCTCATCCATCAGGGGGCATCTGTTATCACTGAAATTTTGTTCACAAATGGTTACAGGAATCTAGCATCTTCAAACAGCTATGAGTTCACCCATGGACCAAAATTACCAAAAAAACGTTTCCAAAAGGTCCAAAACTATACAAACAATTATAAAATTAAGGTGCACTATGACTACAGAGGGAATGTTCACACATGCGCCATCCAGAAACACAAGAAAAACACACATGTGCATGATGCATGACTGTGGTCGCTAAAAGCTGCACACACCTGAGAAACGACGCATTTATGAGATTGGTCGGCCTCCCACCCACTTCTGGTTTAGCTTCCAAGTTGATTTGACATCCAAATCTCGGATGGATCCGACTAGGTGGCTGGTCAAAGACCTAAAAATGCCCTAAACAACCACTTTTCACACTAAAAGCTGGTTGCACAATACCTCAAAGTGGTGCTATAAAAAAAGGCCATGGGTGCACTACATTTTCAAGGAATTCATTTGCAAGGTTATGCTTCTGCTATTCTCTTGGGGAATCCTCTTTTCTCATCAAGAGAATACTAGCATCATTCCATTTGGGCAATCCACCTCACCTTTTGAGTGGATTAACTTGGGATTCCTTCACCATTTCTTTCAAAGTTTCAATGTTGTAAGAAGAGCTCGATTGTGGGGGTCCAAGAGCCCTCCCTTGGAGGAAGAAGGGACCCAAAGTCCTCTTTCTTCTCGGTGTTTTTTTTTCACTAATACAATCCTTTCCATTGGTGACATGAGTCTGATTGGTTTCTTGTTCTTATGTCCTTATGCTCAATAGTTTAGTTGTTCTTTCCTTTCTTAGTTTAAAATTTAGCTTAGTCTTTTATGTTTCTTTTTCTAACCCTTTCCTTCATTGTTGTCTTTCTTAGCTAACCCAACTAAGCTTGTAAGCACCTCTATTTTGTGCATTTATGTGACAAAAGAGGCGCAACACTAGGGTTATTATATTAAGGAAAATATTGGACAAGATTCCATGATGTTACCAAAATTTGATGGTTACACATTAGAAAATGGCGGATTGATGAGGTATAACAACAAAATTTACGTACCTCCTAATGACGAATTAAGAAATTTGATATTGAGCAAAGAACATCGAGCAGTGTACATGGCTCATCTAGGAGTCATGAAGATTAAGGAATACCTTAAGCCTTTATTATTCTAGAAGGGAATGAAAGAATACATTGTTATTTATGTGGCTAGATGTCTATAATGTCAAGAAGTGAAAGATGAACATAGACATCTGGCAAGATTATTACAGCCACACGTTATTCCGGAATTGAAATGGGAGGTCATTTTAATGGAATTTATTGTTCAATTTCCACTGATAGCAAGGAGACATGACTCAATTTTTGTGGTATTTGACACTTTGACAAAGAGTGCACACTTTATCCTTGTATGTACAATGTATCAGGCACTAAACATAGCCAACGTTTTTTTTAGTGAGGATGTGAGATTACATAGTTTACTAAGAAGGATCATATCCGATCGAGGATCGGTGTTTACAGGAAAATTTTGGACCAGTTTCCAAGAGGCTTTGGGAACACAACTGAACTTTAGTACAACATATCACCCTGAGACATATGGGAAGACAAAAAGAACAAAGCAAATTTTGGAAGATATGTTGTGTATGTATGTAATGGACCAACAAAAATCTTGGGAAGATTTATTTCCACTAATAGAGTTTGCTTACAACAACAACTATCAAAGCACCATTAAGATGGTATTGTTTGCGTTTCTTTATGAGTGACCATGTTGGATGTCGTTGAGTTGGGATCGACTCGAGGATTGGTTACTAGTAGGACCAGAAGTAATTAAAGAAATGGAATAACAAATGCAATCGATAAGACAAAGGATTAAAGAAGCGCAATATCGGTAGAAGAGTTATGCCTATGCGCATCATGTTGACTGTAGTTATAAAGTTGGTGACTGAGTTTTCTTGTGGGTGAAACCGCACAAGAGTTCGATCAATTTTGGAAAGGGTTTTAAACTCTCTCCTAGGTTTGTGGCACCTTTCGAAGTTATGGAAAAGAAAGAAACTATGGTTTATTGACTAGCCTTTCCTGATTCTTTGAGGCATATGCATGATGATTTTCATGTATATGTTTTGAGAAATTATGTTAGTGATCCTACACATGTGATTGACATGAGTTATTTGCAGGTGTCAGACAAGGGTGCTCTCACGGTGGAGCCAATCCTCATTTTGGACCATCGCATTTGACAGTTTTGGCGTCGAATAGTCAATCAGGTCAAGGTCTAGTGGGACAATTATAATCCACACTTGGCTACCTGGGAGGACGCATATGATATGTGTCAGCAATTTCCTTCCTTGTTTGATAGATTAGACATGAAGATCTATGCCAGATACTTTTAACTACTTGTGTTTTATATACTGTGCAACTTCGGGACAAATTTTAAAACAAGAGGGGGTGTATGTAACATCCCCATCTATGAACACACTTTTATCGACTTATTCTTCGAGGACACTTGTGTGCAATTGATCTGGTTACAATGCATGGTGATTTTGTTTCGGTTATGGATTGTACATGATGATGATGATGATGTGTTGTGACTTATTAAATATGTATCTATTAACAGATGTTATTGACGAGTTTACCTGAGTGTGTAGGACACTTGACAAATTATGGATGGTGATGGCATCAATGGCCCTCCTTGGACTCCGAGCTGAGTCAGGGAGTGGATTATATTTTTTTTTGAGTATTTCATTTTACGGATATATGACATGTGATAAATTATAGTATTATTATTTATATTGGTCATTGACAATGTTTTTTCAATGGATGCAAGCTAACGATGCTTGCTAATCTGACTCACATAAGGAGTAAAGGGGCCATGTAAACCAAACCATACATTGAGGGATAGGTGTGATAGAGTCCCTGTCACAACCTACTAGCACTCTCGTCATGGATTGAATCGTAATTTAATGATTACTTATTTTGAGAGGTCCATGATGTCGTCAGGGTAGACTGAGACAGTCTCTCATAAAGATTTCTAAGGTGTGTGCAATAAGGAAGAGTCCTTATTCCTGAGAAGACCTTACTCTCTCACAAGGTCGACTGAGTGGAGTGCTGAATCCAAGGGTTGGAAAAACTACCAAAACCAGTCAAAGGTGAGTGGCACCCTTAGAGCATGAAGGTGC
>SNQJ01S0011380.1:175570-186895 GCA_010110895.2 Picea sitchensis
ATGGAAGGTATTGGGGAACTCTGGAACTTCTTGGCCCCTCTCTTGCCGCAGTGTGGTCCATCTCATGTACTGGTCCTCATAGATGCCAATAGGGTAATACTATTCCTTTACCGCATCCACAAAAAAATATCAAGTGGGCTCGACCCCATATATTCCAGACTCCTCTATGGAACTATGGTCCTAGTAAGTTTCCCACCAATGTTTGACATGGGGGAGAGACTTAAGGAGTGCGAAGATGATCTTTTCTCTGTGAGAAAAATTGTGAACAAAGAAATAACCTTCTAACAGATTTAACCATTTATCTAGGGCATCCGCATCTATCTAACCTTCAAATATAGGAATATCAAAATTGACGTGTACCTTAAAAGGCGAGGTGCCTTCAAAGTGGATTCTTGATGAATATGTGCTTGATGCTATCATGATGCGTTGAAGGATGTGGGAAAAATTCTCCATCATTTCATCCCTCTGTCGCGTGAGAGCTTGCTCAAGCAACAGACTTATAGGATCGTCTGCTCCGTCGTTTTTATTTTCTTCCGCCATTGAGGATTTCTTGGGTATGAGAGAGAAATTGTCCTCAAAAGAGACAAGATCAAGACCCAAATTTCTATTCTCAAACCTCGTTGGGGACATGCACTGAAAAAACGATCAAGAACAACCTGTTATGATACCACTGATCTGGATTCTTTTTGGCACGAAATGATAGTGGAGATATAATAAAGAAATGCATAGAGATATCACAGATATTCAATAATATAACATAAATGTATTGTATATGCAACCATAAACACATATATACAATAGTACATAGTTTCTATTAATCAAAGAAATGTACAGAAACTAAAAAAAATAGAGAGTGCAAGACTCACTAGAATGGTGGCAGCTTATCTCTGAGAAGAGATGTGACGACTACTTGTATTTGCATGAAGATGATTACAATGAGGCTCTCAAGGCCTTTTTACAATAAAAAATGAATTCCAAAAACCATAGACATCTAAAAACCTAACCCTAGGAGATGAAGCGCCAAAATTCATGTGGGCCCCGTTTGGGTAAGTTAGTACATCAACTTCCCGGGGTCGTAACTTTTGCATACGATCTCCGTTTTAGGCGTGTGATAGATCATTGGAAAGGTATCGTCGAGGAGATTCATTTGAAATCTCAATTAGGCCTTTTACTATCATTGAGAACCTATATCTCAAAAAAAATTCATTTGGGCCCTCAAAATGGCCCCGGAAGTTAAAAACTGCTCAAAATAGTAAATTGCCTTAATTGCCAGAAAACTGTTTTGAGCCAATCGAAAAATATTGGTGGCCACCGATATCCATGTGGATCAATCCTCCCTCCTTGGGAAGTAATGGTATCCATTTCGTTGAGTACCTGGGGGAGAGGGAAAAGCATTTGTTGAATCTGCATCTTGGTGAGCTGCTTACCTTGCTGGAGACGTCGCATTGCTCAGCTTGTGGAAGTCTGTCACGAATATCTTGAGGTTGAGGCTGTTGAACAAGTCAGTCTACATGAGAGGACGAGTGAAGAATGAATATTTGCGCTCTGCTGCAACCTTGTCGAACTGCTTCTGTTGGATAGAAGGTGCAGGGGGGAGAGGTTGTAGTGGTTGCAGTGTCCTTCTGTTCCCCTTTTGAACAAATTGTGAAGAAGATAAATTTTACACTATGAGATACTACCTTGCAACAAGTTTTAGGTGGAACAATAGTCATAACTACCTCTGGTATTCTATAGAGATGACCTCCCAGAGAAACAATGACACTGCAGGGTCGAGACTCATAAAAAGCATGACGCTTCCACATATATGGTTGTCCCAAGAGAACATCACAAACATACAGTGGGGAAACATCACATAATACCTCATCCTTGAAGGGATGGATGCTGTATGAAAATATACACTGTTGTCTAACACGAAGATCGAGTCCTTGGCGAAGCCACCCGATGTTGTATGGTTATGGGTGTGGTGTTGTCGACAATCCCAACTATTTGATGAACTCTACTAAGATTAGGTTCTTCTGGCTTCCGCTATCAACAATAAAATGCAACGGGGTCCCCTTCACCCACATCTGTGAATGAAAAAGGTGCTCCCCCCCTTCAATATCTGTTGGTTCTTCTGGTTGAATTGATGTAGTCACAACAATAGCAGTGGGGTCTACGTCAATGATTTGTCCTTTACCAGTATTGTTAGAATCAGATTATGAATCAGGTTTTGGCTCCTTGTCTTTGATCTCGGCCACCAATGACTGTTTTGAGCGACATTCATCGGTGTTGTGCTAGGGGCTTTTGTGGAAATCACACCATTTTATGGTGTCCTTCTTTGTCTTCCTGTGACCCTTATTTTCCTGTGGCTTGGACTGGTTTTCAGGAGACTGTTTTTTAGGGTTGTCTTTGTCATACCTCGGTTGTTCCGTATTTGCAGACCTAGAATCCCATTTGTTCTAGTGCCTAAATTTCTACTCAATTTTAAAAGCATATCGATAGGCAACACTGAGTGATGAGATGTCCAAAAAATCCATTTCAGTTTGGATGTATCTGTGTAGAGCCCCACGTTATTTCAAAACAAAATGTCATTAAGATTCTTTGATACTCATCTTGGTGCACAAGGTATGGAAGGTATTGGTGAACTCTAGAACCTCTTGGCTCCTCTCTTTCTGCAGTGTGTTCCATCTCATGTACTAGTCCTCATAGTTGCCAACAGGGTAATACTGTTCCTTTACCGCATCCACAAAAAAATCCTAGGTGGGCTCGGCCCCATATATTTCAGACTCCTTTGTGGAAATCTTCTCCCAGTAAGTTTCCCACCAATGTTTGACATGGGGGAGAGCCTTAAGTAGTGAGAAGATGATATTTTCTCTGTCGGAAAAATTGTGAACAGAGAAATAACCTTCTAACATAATTAACCATTTATTTAGGGCATTCGCATCTATCTGAACTTCAAATATAGGAATATCAAAATTGACCTGTACCTTAAAAGAAGAGGTGCCCCCAAAGTGGCTGCTTGATGAAGATGCACCTGATTCTATCGGGAGGTGTTGAAGGATGTGGGAAAAATTCCCCATCATTTTGTCCCTCTGTCATGCGAGAGCTTGCTCAAGCAACAGACTTATAGGATCGTCTGCTCCATAGTTTTTATTTGCTTCCACCATTGAGGGTTTCTTGGGTGTGCGAGAGAAATTGTCCTCAAGAGAGACAAGCTCGAGACCCAAATTTCTATACTTGGACCTCATCGGGGACATGCACTAAAAAAAATGATCAAGAAGAGCCTATTCTGATAGCATTGATATGGATTCTTTTCGGCACGAAATGAGAGCGGAGATATAATAAATAAATGCACAGAGATATCGTAGATATTCAATAATATAACAGAAATACACCGGAGATGAAACCATAAACACAGATATACAGTAATACACAATTTCTATTAATCAAAGAAATGTACAGAGACTGTAAAAATACAAAGTTCAAGACTCGCTAGAATGGTGGCAATTTATCTCTAAGAAGAGATGTGACAGTTACTCCCATTCGCAAGAAGATGATTACAATGAGGCTCTCAAGGCCTTTTTACAATAAAATAGAAATTCCAAAGAACCTAGACATCCAAAAACTTAACCCTAGTAGATGAAGCACCAAAATTCATGTGGGCCCCGTTTGGGTAAGTTAGTACATCAACTTCCTGGGGTCGTAACTTTTGCATAGGATCTTTGTTTTAGGTGTGTTATAGATTGTTGGAAATGTATCATCGAGGAGATTCATTTTGGGGGATCAATCATTCCTTCAGCTATCAATGAGAACCTTTATCTCGAAAAACCTTCATTTGGGCCCTCAAAAAGGCCACAGAATTTAAAAGATGCTAAAAATAGTAAATTGCCAAAATTGCCAGAAAATTGTTTTTAGCCAGTCGAAAAAGGTGGCTGGTCACCGATATCCACCTGGATCAATCCTCCCTTATTAGGAAGAAATGGTCTCCATTTCTTTGAGTTCCAGGGGGGAAGAGGGAAAAGTGTTTGATGAATCTGCATCTTGGTGAGCTTCTTGCCTTGCTGGAGACGTTGCGTTGCTCAGTTTGTGGAAGTCTGTCATGAATCTGTTGAGGCTGAGGCTTTTCAACAAGTTGGGCTACATGAGAGGACGGTTTGCAGAAGGAATATTTGTGCTTTGCTATAACCTTGTCGGCCTGCTTCTATTGGATAGAAGGTGTAGGGGCTAAGGTTGTAGTGGTTGCAGTGTCCTTTTGTTCCCCTTTTGAAAAGATTGTGAAGAAGCTGAATTTTACAGTATGAAATACTACCTTGCAACACTTTTTAGGTGGAATAGTAGTCGAAACTACCATTGGTATTCTATAGGGATGACCCCCCAGAGAAACAATGAAACTGCGGGGTCGAGACTCATAAACAACATGGCACTTTCATATATATGGTTGGCCCAAGAGAACATCACAGACATCCAGTGGGGAAACATCACATAATGCCTCATCCTTGAAGGGATGGATGTTTTATGAAAATCTACATTGTTGGCTAATATGAAGATCATGTCCTTGGAGAAGCCACCCAATGTTGTATGGTTGCAGGTGTGGTGTTGTTGACAATCCCAAATGTTTGACGACCTCTGTTAAGATGGGGTTCTTCTGGCTTCCACTATCAACAATAAAATACAACGAGGTTCCCTTCACCCACATCTGTGAATGAAAAAGGTCCTCTCCCTCTTCAGGATCTGTTGGTTCTTCTGGTTGAATTGTTGCAGTCACGACAATAGCAGTGGGGTCTGTGTCAATGAGTTGTCCTTTACCAGTATTTTCATAATCATATTTTGAATCAGGGTTCAGCTCCTTGTATTTGATCTCGACCACCAATGGCTGTTTTGAGTGACATTCATCGGTGTTGTGCTAGGGGATTTTGTGGAAATCACACCATTTTCCGGTGTGCTTCTTCATCTTTCTGTGGCTTGGACTAGTGTTCGGGAGACTGTTTGTTAGGGTTGCCTTTGTCATACTTTGGTTGTTTCAGATTTTAAGACCCAAACTCCCATTTTTTCTGGTTCCTAATTTTTTGCTCGATTTTAACAACATATTGATAGGTAGCATTGAGTGATGAGATGTCCAAAAAATCCATTTTAGTTTGGATGTATCTGTGTAGAGCCCCACGGTATTTCGTAACTAAATGTCATTCGGAGTCTTTGATACCCATCTTGGTGTGCAAGGTATGAAAGGTATTGGTGAACTCTGCAACCACTTGGCCCCTCTCTTGCCGCAGTGTGGTCCATCTCATGTACTAGTCCTCATAGTTTCCAACAGGGTAATACTCTTCCGTTACCGCATCCACAAAAAAATCCCAAGTGGGCTTGGCCCCATATATTCCAAACTCCTCTGTGGAACTCTACTCCCAGTAAATTTCCCACCAATGTTTGACATGGGGGAGAGCCTTAAGGAGCATGAAGATGATCTTTTCTCTATCAAAAAAATTGTGAACAGAGAAATAACCTTCTAATAGATTTAACCACTTATCTAGGGCATCCACATCTATTTGACCTTCAAATATAGGAATATAAAAATTGAATTGTACCTTAAAAGGTAAGGTGCCTCCAAAGTGGCCTCTTGATGAATATGCGCCTGATGCTATCGGGAGGCATTGAAGAATGTGGGAAAAATTCTCCATCATTTTGTCCCTCTGTCGCGTGAGAGCTTGCTCAAGCAACAGACTTATAAGATCGCCTACTCTGTCGTTTTTATTTTCTTCCACCATTGAGGGTTTCTTTGGTGTGCGAGAGTGATTTTCCTCAAGAGAGACAAGCTTGAGAACCTACTTTCTATACTCTAACCTCTTTGGGGACATGCACTGAAAAAAATGATCAAGAACAACTTGTTATGATACCACTGATCTAGATTCTTTTGGGCATGAAATGAGAGCAGAGATATAATAAATAAATGCACAGATATATCAAATATATTCAATAATATAACATAAATGTATCGGAGATGCAACCATAAACACATATATACAGTAATACATGGTTTCTATTAATCAAATAAATGTACAGAGACTGTAAAAATACAGAGTGCAAGACTCACTAGGATGGTGGCAACTTATCTCTGAGAAGAGATATGACGGCTACTCACATTCACAAGAAGATGATTACAATGTGGCTCTCAAGGCATTTTTACAATAAAATAGGAATTCAAAAAAACCTATACATCCAAAAACCTAACCCTAGGAGATGAAGCACCAAAAGTCATGTGGGCCCCGTTTGGGTAAGTTAGTACATCAACTTCCCGGGGGCGTAACTTTTGCATACGATCTCTGTTTTAGGCGTGTGATAGCTCGTTGGAAAGGTATCATCGAGGAGATTCATTTTGGGGGATAAATAATGACTTTGGATATAATTTAGAACCTCTATCTTTAAAAACCTTCATTTGGGCCCTCAAGATGGCCCCGGAAGTTAAAAACTACTAAAAATAGTAAATTGACAAAATTGCGAGAAAACTGTTTTGAGCCAATCGGAAAAGGTGGGTGGCCATCGATATCCACCTGGATCAGACTCACTTAGGGTCATTGGATTCTCGGGTCAATGACCATTGGATCTAGGAGGGGTCTAGATAATGGATTGTCGTCGTAACCTTGGTTAAGGGACTATCAATGCATGGGAATGAAATTCCTAATGATGATGATGAGAGGTTCTGTAGAGTTGGAACTGTGGATCGATGAGACATATGGAAAGCACCATGTCAAATCCATGACTATGCCATGTTGGATGACACATGGGCTAGGTAGCCACGTGGTAGTGAGGTGGCACTTGGCCAATGAGTGCCAAGAACTTTGGAAGGCCATACCTTTTTATCCAAATCTTGGTTTGGAGCATGGAGACAGTCGTTGGAAATGTATTAACAAGCATAAGACAATGGTTCCCTTGAGAAGAGGTATTGAGATGATTGAGAAAAAAAGAAATTTTAATACCCCATCCCTTAAAAAGGTACTTAAGGGGTTGGGTGTCTTACATATCATAATCCTTTGATAAATATAATTTCATTACCATAGTTGAGATATTTTTAAGCTTGATAGAGTGCAATCCTTCTTGAGTTTATCCTAATGCATCATGAATCTACCTCCTTGTTAAGAATCCAAAGTTTTCTTGGAAGATTACCTTCGAGAATATCTTTTTGATTCTCACTGCTAATTTTTTATAGTATATTATATATAAAATTACATAATGATATTGTCCTAAACTCATCAAATCTTCCAAGATTATCCTTTTTTAGAATTAATTCTAATAAGGTAGTATTGAAAGCTCCAAGAATTTCCCCTGTACTTTTAACTTCCTATATTTCCCTTAAAAGATCCCCTTTTAGTAATTCATAAAACCCTAAATAAAATTCCACTAGACAACCATCTTTCCCTAGTCTAGTGTCTCTTTTAAAGGATGCTAGAATATATTAAGATCCTCTTTTGATTTTTCCTCCATTTAAATTTGGTTTCCTTCTTCAAGGACAAATCTAGGAAAAAATAAGGTAATTTCAAAATCTTTTCTATACTAACTATGGTTGTCTATGAATAAAATGAATGGAAGTATGAGACTCACACCTCTACTATGTCTTAAATTTTATTTTCCTTGCTTCCATTTTACATTCTAATTTCTCATATTGTATTCACCTTTTTTCCACTACAAGGAAAACACCACCTAGCAAAGGTTTTTGCAAATATTTTTGGTGTTACAAGATTGAACAAAATTATCAAAAACAAACTATACTAAAACTTTCGCAATTGGTAGCATAGGTTTTAATGGATTTTTATTATAACTAAAAATCCCGAGAAGTCGAAGGTTTTAGTGGATTTTTTTTGTCGGTGTTCTTATATTGATAATGTGCATTGGTACACCCAAATTTATACAATACACACTGGTGTGTTAATATTTTATATGTGCCAAAGCTTCAATATAAATTTTTAATACACACCATTGCATTAATATTTGATATGCATTGGGGATTCAATATGTGTGTGTGTGTGTGTATGTGTGCACATACACACACTAGTACATATTATTCATTTTTGAAGCCCTATTGCATATTTTAAATAATGAAACCCTCAAGACACTTATATTAATGATAAGCATTGGTGCACTAATGTTTGATAAGCATTAGGGATTTAAAAATATATAATACACACCAATGTGCATTATATCTTTTTGAAGCCACGATGCATATTTTATATAATGAAAACACTGATACATATTACATATGTAAAAACATAGGTGCATATATTACCTTGTGTACCATAATGTTTTGTAACAATTATGATAATATTTCGGATATTAACAATAATGATATTGATAAAGGGAAATGTGCTTTTTATTGTTGTTAGGATCACTAGTGCGTAAATATGTATGAATCACACCATTGCAATTTGATTTGACATGGATCTGAACCAATGAATGGGTAAGACTTGGTACTTTAAAGCCAATTCAGTAGTTAACAAAGGTTAGCAAACATTGTAAACCAATGCCTATGTAAAGTTGAATGAGACAAATGAATATGAGAGGGAAAAGTGGATTATTTGAGAGATAAAAATAAAATAAAAATAGGAGAGAAGGAAGAGGAAGGGGAAACGAAAGGTCATGGCTATTTTCCTTCCCCTTACCACCAACTCCCCATATTTCCTTCATGGTTTTCACTTCCAATGGGTGTTTTTGGCGAAGGAGAGAAGGATGAACAACATTGTAACTAGAGATAGATGAATGAAATGCTAAGCCCCATTCAAAGTTGGTTTTCCCATTTGGGTTTCCAGGGTAAATAATGTCTCCATGTCCATTGATTTTGGTATGTGTGTTATGTGTGTGGCTATGTTAATGTGCATTTATAGTCTATGAAGACACTGGTAACATTTTAATTATTTCTCTAAGGAGTTTTAATATTGTTGTGTTAGTTAATGCACTGAGAACTTATTATCTCTAGTGTGTAGAGGTGTTTCTTCATATTACAGTGGTTTAAATGGAAAACATACATTATGTAAAGATTCATTTGTTGGATACATGCCCATTTCTCATAACACCATGAATGGGAATGTGTTAGGGAGGTATACACCCACTAGTTACAAATTTGAGATCATAGTTCACTTGATCACAATTTTTCTCATAGTGGTCCAAGTGACCCAAGACATTATCCATATTGACTTCACCTACAATCTAGCTCATAGTGGTCAGGTGATTGATGAATTCTTATTCTTTTAAGTTTGTGAAGAGTTTTCTACATGTTGCAACAGGGTGAAACATTTCAAGATCACCCCATTTATGAATGTAATGATGATAATAAATGTTATGATGGAAACAAGATAAGATGAATATTTCTTGTTTCTAAGACAAAAGACACCATTTGAATCACAAAATTGATCGCCATACTTAGTTTAAAATGAAATGGAGTAGGATTGTGTGATACATTGAATAAAAACATAGGGAGAACTTTACCTGGAATAAATTTTTGGATTGAAATGTCAATGGTTGAACTAGATGGAAAATCGAAAGTTGGTGCTTCTAATGAATGTTTTATTTTAATAAATATATAAGAAAATAATTTATTGGTTTTCTCCCATTTGGGTTTCCACGTAAATATTTGTTTATTGTGTATCTATTGTGGTGTGATGTTATTTATGTTTATATTGTTTATGATCTATTTGAATGTTAAAGATAAACTGCTAATTATTGTTGAAGAATACAATGTGGTTAAGGGAATAAACTTTCTCATTACTAATCCACCCCTTTCTCAGTAATCCAATAGGGATCGTTGTCAAACTTCCCTTGGCCCGTAAACAATGGAATACAACCACCTCAACCTCTTGAGGATAGTATAAAATCACCTATGAGGGAATGTATGAGGAATACAACCTTGGTGCAAGATTATGCTGACAATTTGCAAGCTTCCTATTTCCTTGAGCCTCTGAGTAGCATTCCCTGATTTGGAAAATTATTTTATATCACTTCTTTCTCTATCATATATGAATATAGGTTATTTTCATATCCCTTCTTATTCATTTGAAGAAGATCCATCGTGCTGAGTTGATTCTTGAAGGACCAGTGGAGGAACCTGGGTGGTTGGGTACAAGGCAGTGCCAACAGTTAGAGTCATATTGTAACTACATACTTATATTGTTTTCAATAAAAGAGTTATATTTCCCTCCATAAATGTGTAAATTGATTCAATCTATTGATATATGTTAGTTTGCTTCATGTACTTAAATTTTTTCACATTACATGCATAATTTGAATTCATAACTACTTGGTTGCAGCATAGACTTGGTCTTCTTTTGCAGGTTGATTTCAGAGGAGATTAGGATAAAATCAAATACAGAGAGTGAGGATATACATCATACATAGGATACAAGGTGTGATACCTTTCCTTCTCTCCTTAAAGTAGTTATTTTGTCATAGCATTGGTGTGTTTGAGAGTAGGTTCTGTCTTTTACATATAGTCTCACTCTACTGTGACATGACCTAAGGTCACAGGGAAAAACTATCATAACACCAATTCAACCTAGCCAAGGAATAGGAGTGAATTTCATCCCGAAGGAAAAAAATTTCAAGGGAATATGAAGTGAAGAAGGGAAAAATTCCAAGGGAAGATGAAGTCTTGTGATGATTTGTTCTAAGGTTTTTCTTTGAAGGTTATCTTGGCGTTTTTGATATAACATTTTTTCTAGAATGATTAAATTATTGAAACTTGTAGGTGTTTTAGAAGAGATAGAGAAAAATATTGGGTACAAATTTCAGGTCTTGACTCGATACAAGTTTGGATTTATACTCAGTGGAAGTTTATGTTTCTAAAACTAGGGTTTTCTTCTTCAAAACGGGTCATCTTTCCATTTTCTCTATAATTTTTTTCTAGGACAATTCAAGCAGCAAAACATGGATTAAATTCATAGAAGATAGTGAATAAGATTGGGTACAAGTTTCATATCCTGATTCATTACATGTACGAATGTATACTTGTTGGAAGTTAGGGTTTGTGACTAATCCAGAAACTAGTCCCGAACAAGTGTTCAAGAGAAAATGGTTATATTTGAAGCTTGGTAGGTCCAAATTGAATTCCAGTTGTTTCATTATAACATGAAAAAATCCTAATATCCAAGGTCCAAGTTTAAGAATCAGAAATGGAAAATTAACCACGTGGTGAATCTTACAAGTTTTCATATTTGAGGTACATTTATGAACATTTTTTTATGCATATTTAAGAAGTGATTTTGGGATTGTATTTGAAGGTTGATTTGATCCTGTATCATAATTTAAATTATTCCAATGGGATGGATGTCTCCTTCCATTAGTTTTTGGAAAACTCAGGGAGTGGGTGTT
>SNQJ01S0011381.1:0-13152 GCA_010110895.2 Picea sitchensis
AACCTAACAATACAACCTTTGTTTTCTTACCACCATTAGGAGATCCTAACTTTGTGGACATCATCTTTGTGTGAACCAAGTTTTATCAAATGACAAGATGAATTCGAAGGTGACCATTAGTTTGGAAGAACTCTCTCAAATCCCAACAACAGATGGGATCTCTTCTTTTCAGGAAGAACACATCTTGACAATAGTTAAGAACTTATCTACCTCTCTGGAAATATTAGAAGAATCAAGGTCCTATGAGCTACAAAATGATTTTCCTTGCCAAAATGCGAAGGAAGCTGAAAAATTATGGACTACATCCAGTGGAGAGCAATCATTAAGACCTAAGATCGAGGAGTTCTCAACATCCATCTCAACAGATCCTTTATGTACTTCAAAAATCAATGATCCAAAAGAAGAGGATCTTCATAGCATGATGAAGCAGAGCATATAAATTATTGTTGATGAACATCAAGATTACATTGAAATTTGGTTTCAAGAGGTTAGCAGGCCACAATACTATTCTCTTCTTCAACACCTTCTGATGCCAAAACAAGTAGGTTGGTTGGTTCTTCATATCCAGGTAATCACTGCGATAATTTTTGCATATATGGATATGAGTATGTTTCTTATCTTGCTCCACACATGGTTACATTGGAAGAGTTCTTACACTTGAATACATGTTTTCACTTTCTTTTTAGGTAGGGTAGGACAATAAATAAAAGTTGCATGTTGTTAGTTTAGCTTAAGTCTAATGCAACCTCATTTTACATTTTCTTTTAATAAAATAACTATGAGATATATGTTCTAGTGACTTGATCTCATTGATCTCATTAGTCTTTGATATTTTAGAGTGTGGTTTTTTCTAGAGACTTCTGTAGGTATTTATTTCACTAGGAGTAGACAGTTTCAAGGAAATATAAAAGAAGGATTCTTCTTCAAAACATTGCTATACTTGAACCTTGTTGTTTGCTAAGCATCAAATGAATAATGACTCGCTGTAGTTAGCCATGTTTTTGCAAAATATTTTCATCTTATTTTTCTCAAGGCATCTTAAGAAACAGTTTCTCTTGAAAACCTTCACCACTATATAAGAAAGTGGCACCGTAACCATCAAGCTTAGAGGTCTCTCGTACAGTTTCCCAAGAAACCTAAGTAAGTGAGTAAAGTGTCTTTATTAAAGAGTAACAAAGAGGTATAATTAGCGGTTATTCATGGAAACATCACAATAACTACAAAAGAAGAAAGTGAGTTGAGCCTAGAGATACATTTCTGTTCTTTCTCAATGGTACCGTCCACTACACACTAAATAACTTAATTGTATCATATCTTTAGATAGGCCACGTCTTCTTAAGTACCCCTTACATCGGGACAATCACTAAGTAATATAATGGAAAGTCATCCTCTAACATAAATACCATCCCAATTGAAAAAAGAAAGAAATAGTTGTTTTCAAAGTTGTCTCCCCATCTTCTTGCATAAATAAACCTTATACTAAAATCTTAAAAGATGGAGGGCCAGTCTCTAAGGGTGTAAGAGGCTAACCCACCGGGATACTGAACAGGTCTGCTGGTAGCAGGTACCGTCCTGTGGTATGACTAGGTAAACCTGCCAGAGTACTGAACAAGCTTGCTGGAAGCGAGGCATTTTACCTAGCGAGGATGGTAATCTGACAAAAAATAAATAATAAATTTAAACCTGTCCTGATGTACGACATTACTTGTAGACAAAGCTGACATGAAGTACGTATGGTTAAGCTAAGGTTAATGAACTCCATAAAATTTTCATTGGGAACTAACTCTGAGACTATCTTGAAACTCTCCTGCCTACCTTTTCTTATCTATATATAGGATATCTTATCCTATAGGTGGGGCCATCTTTTAACCATCTCGTCATACCAACCTATGAAATTTATTTCTACACTTAACAAGCTGTAAATCTTCAGCTATTGGGAGAACTGACTGGTTTCCTATATTTTTTATTGTGAGGTGTCACGATACTTAGGTGTGGGGGAGGGGTTCATGAGTTGAAAAATAATAACATTTCCTAGAAGAAGTAAATATTTGTAAATATTTATGTGTATTGTTTTCATGATATAGGCTATTACATCAACAATTATTTTATTTTTGAAATGCTAATTCCCTATGTGTTATAAACTGCTCTACATTTCCTTAACAGACCACTTAACTGGTTTATTTTCATTACAAACTGTTCATTACAGAGTTATGATTACATACCTTATAGAATGCAAGATAGAGGTATGGATTGTGTGAGCACGATGGAAAAACAAATAATAATGGAACACTCGTATCCTGCCTCTTCTCCTATTCACTATGTTCATGGCCTCTGAGGAATCAATTGCCTCAACCATAAAGCTCCCAAGAGTTGGATACCGTTGGTTTAAACACCACCAGTTGCCAAGAGAAATCTATAACAAGGTTTTCAAAACCAAATTTCAGAACATCTCTAGAGCTAAAGAATACTCCAAGGAGTGGATAAAAGAGGAGCTAATCAACCCTCTCATAGTCATCACCAGATTGATCACATGTGAAGGTAGATATTACGTCTTTAAAGCCTGTCACTTTCGATTATTAGCTCACTTTCAGTTTAATAATCCATTGAATTTCCCCTTTTACTTCTTAAAGAGTATTGAGAGGAAGTCTTCCCAAGTGAGGAAGAATGTAACTAATCCCCATAACAACTTATTTCACCATGGCCTTATCAAACTATTTGTCTTATCCGAGTTGGGGAAAATGTGGGATGAGTTAATTTACCAATTTGCAAACCATCATCTTAAAATCAAGACTAGCAAGAAGACACTTGATATAGGGACTGTTAATCCACCCAAAACCTCATGCTCAAGCTATTCCTTTACCAAACCAAAAGTCCAAGAAACTTGTAGATACTCCTGTAGCCTCATCGGGCAAGAAGACGAAGAAGCCTATTGCTAACCCCCCTCTAAAAACAGTAAAGACCAATAAGCCTATTTCTAATTGATGGCACGAGGAAGTGCCATATCTTCGGTCTGGGGGGGAGTTTCCTAAGCTAAAACAACGCTAAGCACTGCCCATTTGTATAGCAAAACCCATGATATGAGGAAGTAGGATTTCTGTCAAAATTCTGTCATACTGTCTTTTTACAATGTCTTGGGATATTATATCAGCAATTGTTTGTATTGGTATGCTAAATTATATAATGCTGACATCATTGTGTATGTTATAAGATTGTTGTGCATTTTATGTTTATTCTATAGAAGATTTCTTATACTTAACTACTCTTTGTGACAAATACAGAGCGATAACAACTGCTAAATACTTATTGCCATATGTATTACAAGCTTATGAAAAGAGGAATAGTTGTTTGAATTGTTATAGATCGATGACAGGCAATAAAAATTCTCCTGTTTACCATGACTACCAGTAAAAACCAAGCCTTTTGTTAGTATTTCTCAGTTTTGTCAGTCACCAGTGATCAAATTTACTCTTTCATGTGATTGATAAGGTTAATAGGTCAAATTGTAATATTTTCAAAATAAAATTCTCAAATACAATTTGACATATCTTGGTTGTAAAATTGTCATTGGTGTGTCTAGGTGTCAATACTAATCCCTCCACTCATCCAAGGTCATAAATTTTCATCATGGTTATATCATCATTCCTTGTCATAAATTTTCAAATGATTGTCTTCGTAAAAGTTCTACTTCAAAATTGGTTTCTGAATTAAGGACAATGAATTTGACAAGAGTGAAAGAGGTTTTTGTTAATAATAGACCAAGAAACAAAAATCTTCTTCATTTTATGCACAGGTGTTATTATTTGAGAGAAATTCCCCAAATACAGTCTCTATAAGAGGGTTTCTACACATTTGGACAGCTTGACTTCAAGTCAGTTTTTTCAGGAGTTTTAAGAAGGTGTTTGCAGTTCTTGATGACTCCATTGTCTACAAGAAATCATAAAATTTCCAACCATACCACTTTCAACCCAAAAATACTACGGGAATGCCTCCAAAAACCCTCTCAAAGACCACACCACGTTTTTTCTAAGAGCACGTTGTGTTTCTGTAATTTGTGAGTAACCAACTTCAAGTTTGGATTATGAACAAATGAGAAATTATTTTTGAAAACTGGAGGAGGTTTGTGTTCATAAAATACCAAGAAACAATAAACTCTCTCATTTTTTGAATATACTTTATGATTGTGGATATATTCAATTCTCTTAGAGGCCTAGTTTTTCAGGAAATAAAACACTCTGTTTTAGTCATGTTTTGTTTTCGTGTTTTCCTAACAACTGGAAGTGAAGTTTAGAAAACCTAGAGAGGTTTGTATCAAGAACATATTTATAAACAAAAAACTCTCTCATTTTATACACAGGAGTTACTGTCTTGTAGTTACAGGTGTCACTTTGATACCTATTTTTCACAAGTTCGCCAGGCCAGAATTCTTGCACTTATGGGAAGTCACTTTTGAAACTAATTTTGTGGAGGTAAAATTGTTGTTTTGCATGGTTTAAAGGATCAAGGGTATAATATATATCTCAAGTCTTCCTCACATGTCATCAATAGCCTCCAAAAAAATCCAAACCCTCCAGTTCAAACTTAGAGAGCATGAAACACTGAGTTGTGATTTACGCAATGATAACGTTGTCCTACAAGCCAAGATGAATTCTCTACAACGTTAGGTTGATGATATTATTGCCACTAATAATATTTTCTAGATGCAATTGAAACACCACAAAATCCTAAGTCAAAATCCCTCGGGCAAGAGGGAGAAGCTTCTAAAACTAATCCACCCCCTCCTTCGCAACTTTAGTCATGAAGGGAAATTTATGTTTGTTTGCAGTGGGACCTGCAAAATCTTAGGTGTGGGGGTAATGTTGGGCCTGAGATATGATTGGTTTTATGACAGTAATTAGATACTTTTTCCAAATGTATATATGTATGTTTTGGAGAAGCTTTTTGAAGAATTTTGTGCCAAAACGCTATGATCTACACCAGGTATGCATAATTCGTGTTTTATGTCGATCTTGAGTATAATTCATTATGTTTTTATGTTTCCAAGAATCTAATTCACATTTTTTGGTGTTACAGGGAAAAATCACATCATGTTTCTACTTCCGGCACTCAGTCCGACACTCCATCCGGTACTCGGTTTGACACTCCATCCGACACAAAAATGATGGGCGATTTGGAGGTTATGGTATTGGCGGCCAGTGATGGGTGAATCGAGAACATGGGTTTTTCTCGTGATTTCCCTCTCTAGATACTAAACTCTTGAAAACTTGGTTTGAGTTGTTGAGCAGGGCGATTATTGGCTCTCTCCATTTCGACAGTTAGGGCATCATTAATGTAATTTGTTGTTTTTAGAAGTGGTTTGACCCTTCAATGGTCGACCACTTGGTCTGTAAAGCTTATAAATACCACCGTGGTGGTCATACAATGAGGAAGGAAGTGAATAAGTTGTGTGTTAGAGGGAAAATACAATTTCCCTCCGTTCTGCCATTTTCATTTTGTTAGAATTGTGTAAAACCTGGGTTTTTAGTTTTAATGGTAAATTTTGTGTTGCTGAAGTTCGTGGTGTGCCTTTGAAGAGTAACCACGACTGCTGGGGGGCCCACCAGTAGTCTGGGTAACTATTCTATGAATTTTCTTGTAGATTGAGTAGCACAAATGTCTTTTATTTTATTTCCTGTACATGAAATGTTATTTTACTTCTTTGTTATTTAATTTGTTGTTTATGATTTAATTGTTTTAATTTAGTTTTGTAGGTTATTATGAGGAATCTTGTTAATATGAAATGACTTTGTATATGATAGGAACAAGCTTGCAATCTTAGAGACTAACCGTGTGTGTAGTTAGATGATAAATTAAGTTTTCTTTTATGCTGGAATAGATGATAAAAACAAAGTTTTAGAACAGATTTTTAATTCGTGATTTCTTTGACAGGGCTTTGGTGGATGGATAGTGTTGGTTTTAGTTTTCATTTTTAGATTGATTATCTAATCACTGTTTAAGTTTTGCTCATTTAATTTTCCATTTAATTTGCTCAATTACTTACTTACTTTATGCTGGAATAGTATTTAAATTTCTGTTTTGTGAGTATTTTCCCTCTTTTTGCAATTTGAATTATTAAATAGAAATAGTTTAGTTTCCTTCATGCAATTTCTTTCTTAGATCTATGTTGCAATTTCAATTTGTAGTTAATGATTGAATTCAGTTATGAGCTTGCTTATATTAGTATATAATGCATTTGAATTTCATAGATTAGAAGATAGTTTCCTTGCTTTCATATATTAGAAAATAGTTTTATTGTTGTTGTAGGATAGATAATATTCTTTCTTTGGTAGATTAAAAGATAGTTTGCTATCATAGAGATTAGTTGTTAATTGCTTTTATCAACATAATAAGACAGGGAGGTACTTACTGGACAAGAGGATCTTAAAAAAAAGGCAAACAGATTTTATAAAATCTTTTTCGAGGGGTCGGGTCTTTCTAATATTAATGAACATATTACTGTAGCCAGTCTATTTCCCCGATTAGTCAAGGAGGAAAATTTACTTCTTTAAAGACCATGTACTAAGGAAGAGTTATGGGGAGTTCTCAAATCTTTTGCAAAGGACAAAATTCCGAGACCTGATGGTTGGATGGTCGAGTTCTTCATTCAATTCTTCGATTTGATTGGAGATGAGCTCCTCGAGGTGGTTGAGGACTCCATGATAAGAGGTTAAGTGATAAGAGCCATGAACTCAGAATTTTTGGCTCTTATACCCAAATTCAACAATCCATCCACTTTTGGTGACTACATACCCATTGATCCAGGTGGATATTGGTGGCCACCCACCTATTCCAACTAGCTCATCTTGTCCATTTTTGTTCAACACGTTCTTCTGTACTTATTTGTAACTATGGGTTATACACTTATAGGGATGTGTGAAGCCCCACACATCCTCTAGGTCGATACTGGTGGCCTCTCTCCTGATCCAACTGGCTTATTTTGTATGTTTTCATGTCAACACATCTTTTTGTACTTCCAGGGCTATTTTGCAGCCCTAAATGTTTTTTTTTAGCTCGTCATAGTCAAACTATAGACAAATTTAGATTTTGACAACATAATGTGTAGGTCTCTAAAATACATTTCCAACAGGCTATCACACACCTAAAACAGAGGTCGTATGCAAAAGTTACAACACTGGGAAGTTGAGGTACCAACTTACACCAACTTACCCATAGGGGCCCACATGAGTTTTGACGTTTCACCTTCTAGGGTTAGGTTTTTGGATGTCTAGGGTTTTTTAATTAATGAGTAATATCAAAAAGGCCTATGGAGCCTCATTGTAATCTATTCTACTCAATGGATGCGCATAGCATCCACATCTCTTCAAAGAGATAACTACCACCATTCGAGCAAGTGTTTTCAGTTCTGCAGTTTTACAGTTTCAACCTATTTCTTAATTCAATATAAGATATTGTTCCGTGGATATCTGTGTTATTCTTCATATCTCTATGTTTATTGTATTCAGTCTATTAATCAGTTCGTTCCGCTCCTAAATCCGGATCACCCATAGATTTATGTAATTTGTGTTACAAACGTATTGCAAAAATTGTGGCGAATAAGATTAAACCTATCCTCTCCTAGATTTTATCTGGTTAACAATTGGGTTTTTTAAAAGGAACATAGATCTTGGATGCCATTGGTACAACCCAAGAATTATTACATAGCATTAATTTGAAAAAATTTAAGGCTTTAATATTGAAACTTGACCTAAAAAAGGCATATGTTTGTATTAACTAGGATTTTCTAAGATTGACCTTACTACAAACAGGTTTTGGAATTTTGACTACCAAGTGGATAATGAGTTGTGTGACTAGTGCGACTATTGCAGTTTTGATAAATGAGGATACTACTTCTTTATTCCAGAGTGGTAGAGGTTTGAGACAAGGATGTCCTTTATCCCCATTACTATTCATACTAGTAATGGAAGGACTTAGTCTTCGTCTAAAGAAAGGTGAGGCAGAAGGGAAACTAACATGCATGAAGGTATTTAGATTAGTAAATATCCTACATTTGTTCTTTGTGGATGATGTACTTATAATGACTAAATATTCATTATAGGAATGTAGGGAGATTGATATTATCCTAAATAGTTTTTGCAGAGCATCGAGTATGTTGGTAAACTTGACAAAATCAACCTTTCATTATTCAGGTCTTCATGGGGAGGAATTAGAAATTTTCAAAGGTGCATTCCTTTATAACTTTGTTGACCTCTTCGAAGGTTTTATATATCTCGTCTATTTCCTAAATATTGGTAACTATAAGGTGGAATACTGGCAATGGTTAATTGCAAAATATGAAAAAAGGATCGGCCACTGGTGCAATATATGCCTTATTTTAGGTGGGCGATTTGTCCTTATTAAAGTTGTTTTAGAAAGTCTACCCGTGTATTGGATGAATTTGGTTTCCATTCCTGTTGTTGTCCTCAATAAGATTAGACAATTAATATTTAATTTTCTTTGGTCAGGCTGCAGTGAAAAGAAACATTTACATCTTTGTAGATGGGATTCTATTGTAATACCAAAACATTTAGGAGGATGGGTCTTGCAGAACATCTTCCTATCTAAAAAACCCTGGCAGAAAACTCTCGTTGGCGCGTTTTGATGAAAGAAATGATCTGGAATAGAGTCGTAAAGGACAAGTATCTCCCCCACTGCTTGGTAGTTACCTAGCTCAGGTCGGATTCACATAGTCTGACTACTGCTTCTCAGATCTGGAAAAAATTGTTAAAGTCTGTGCATATTATAACACATTGGTTGAGATGGAAGCCTGGCTCTGGTCATTTAGTTCTATTAGGAAATGATCTGATCTTGGTATTGGGGAATTCCTCTCTTCTATCTCAAGAACTATTATTTTCTTTAAAACAAAGAAACATAAGCTACCTCTTTCAGGCTAGAGGAGCTACTCGACTAGGGAAAATATTCTCACACTGGAAAGATAGTACATAACTAGGCCTCACTGGGAAATTGGAAATCAAATGGGATATTTTTTATAGGGCCTTAGTTGGGTCAGGGATTAAACTACAGGACAATATTGATGAACTTTACTGGATTGGGGGCGATAAGTCATGGTTACTTTTGGTCAAAAATGTCTACGGGGCCTTAGTTACAAAATTCTGGCAGCATAAAACTACAGGATGGAGGATAAATTAGTGTAGATGGGATGTATCTCTAAAAATTAAACTTTTTATTTGGTTAGCAATGAAAAAACAAATTCTTACCTGGGATAATATTCAAGGTAGAGGTTGGGAAGGACCCAATATCTATCATTTATGTCTAAGGGAACCTGAAACTGTTAATCATCTAATGGTAAATTGCTATTTTACCAAATAGGTATGGAACAAACTTCTAAGAGGGATTAACTTAAGGACTCATTGGGAGGGGAACACAATAATTGATAGTTTTGATTGTTGGACAAAGAAGGTACCTACATACTCTACTCTGCCTTGCATTGTTAGTTGGTACATTTGGTTGGAACACAATAAGACAATCTTTGAAAATGGGATCCCATCCATCAGCTCTGTAGTGTTCAATACCCTTGGGGGTATGAAAAATCAAACATTTACACAAAAAGCGCTAACCCAAAGACTCCTTAAGACTTCTCCCCAAGTCTCGATGATAGTGGGATGGTTTGATGGTGCAAAAAAATTAAACGGAAAATATAGTGGAGTAGGGGGTTTGATTAGGATCAATAAAAATACAGTATACAATTGGACTTTCAACTGTGGTGCAGGTACCAATACTAGATCAAAACTGTAATATTCCTCAATTTCATCATCAATTTTTTTTTTCCCTCTATGGCGCAATAATATCTAAACTTCGTAAAGTAGATTTATAAAAAGGAGACGACATCCTTATTAAATTTCTGTGATACCCATGTATTCAAACTTATTTCTATCATTACAAAGCCATAGACTAGCGTTTTCCTCTTTGTGAAGTCATACTAGAATTTGTGAAGGATTAAGGTGTAAATAACTTGTAATGCAAGGGAACCAGACATGGTCTAGTGCTTAAGAAATCATTCTCTTCTTTAGTACATGTTCCCTCTAAATGCGTGAAAGCCTAACTCTAAGGCCCATAATGGCTGTGTACATAAGGTAAAGGTGGTCGAACCTAAAGTTTAACTATTCTCGAATTACTTGAAGTGTTTCATGGTTTGTTTTCTGGACTATGAAGGCATCCTTGACCATTCTTTGGTTGGCTAAGGATCCTTTCCCACGTCTAAAGCTAACCAAATTTCTAACTAGAAACAAACCCCAATCAGAAAGTTAGATTGTAACTTACCAGGTTTTAACTAAACTAACCATTGGTGATAATTGGACTAGCAACGACTAGGGTTGATCAATACGATACATAGGTTCTTGAAAAGACTCGGACCGACCCTCATAAATAAGACTGGAGGTGTTGGACAATCGTGAGTAAATTCTCTGATCGACCATTAAAGGAGGTGGGTGAGAAACAAGATCAACCCTGTACCCTCAACCAACCCAAGCACGCCAAAACGCTCAGGTCACATGGCATACTTTTCCTATTGTACCCACTACATTCAACATGCATCGTTTCATGTTTAGGGTAGTCGCCAATATTCATTGTCTCATTAGCGAGTCTGGTTTGGAAGGGTTCTGCGTTTTCTTTGCATTGTTCGTGACTTTTACCAGCAAGGGGTTCGGTAGTATGGAGCACTTCACGTCTATTGCTACTATCGGTAAGTGACAGTCTTACTTTCATATTCAATACTCATTCATTAAAAAATATCATTTACTCTTCTTGATTTACTGTTCTCGCGATTTTCCCGAGCGTTTCACGCGAATGATGACTTTCCTGTGGCTCGTATGATCTCCCCTGAAATCGTTGTTGAATTTCCTCTTTGTGAAGTTCCCCACGGTGCTTCGTTGGAGTTATGGTCGGGGTTTATTTGACTAGGGTTTTGTAACAACCCCATGTATACCTATTTTTCGGTACTGAAATCTCACAGGTAGATAGTTGATGACTGTTCTTGTCGTCTACAAAGACAGGGGTTTTTCTTCGCTTTTCTCGGTTCCCAACTTATCAACAAGTTCTTAAGTCTGCAATTTCCTCGTTGAGAGTCTCCTCGAATAGTTTGTAATCAAACTATCCATTAGGTAATACTCAGACCCTAACTGTATCTAAAGAAAACTCGAGTTATTCTCTTCGTGCCCACTTACTCATAATCTGAATGAGGGCGAAGACGTATAAAACTGGAGTCTTCGTCGTGGTATTGTTCCTGCATGTTTCTCTAAGTTATTTGTATGGTATTGGATAGATTAAAGGTTCATTATAATTTTCTTTTCTTTGTCCTTTATCTAATTGACTTAAACCTCATATTTACGCCTATCATGCGGCTTGTATAAATCTCCAGAAATCATTATTTCTTTTTTTTCTCTATATTATTAGTTGGATTGATCTCGGATGCTTGTTACTAATGATGGGCCCCCCTTTTTTTTTGCGAGGGTACCCATCAGGGAGATTCAAGCTCCTCCTTCCCCTTTGGGTTTGGACGATACACGGTGGTTGCAGCAGAGAAGGTGTCGGATTTCCCCATCCAGAGTTAAGTGTTATTCCAGTTATACTTTTCTATTTCATTAAATCCTTTCCTATATGTAGAACGAGTTGTAATGGTTTTGCACCAATGTTTGCAGGGTTTTCGTTACGCGGATACTTGGAGGACAACCACTGTTGTCTGCGTGAAAGGCAATCGGGTTCCATTATTCCCTCCTCCAGAAGCTCCGACAATTTCAGTCACAAGGGTTTATTCTCTGTGATAGAGGTTATTTAATGTTGTGATACTTTGGTTGTTAAATTCCACAGCCCAAACGAGGGTTGATTTCAAAACTAAAGGATTGACCGAAAAGGCTCCATCGGATTTTATTATGTTCTAACTTTACATTTGAAGAAGTAAATACGATTATATTCTCTTGCTATCGGAGTAATATGAAGTTAGTTATTTCACTCCTATAGCTTCACTTTAAATCTTTAACTTTGTAGATCCTTGGAAGTATATGATATGTTGGGTGTATAGCCTTTTTATCTTACAATTGCAATATTTCAGACTAAACTCGAAATTAATTAGACAGACTGCTTATTTCCCTCCGAGATGTACCCAAGTTTTTCTCTTTCCCTATCTTACTTCTACGCAAATGGAATTCCTGAAACTATAATATTTCCTATCACTAATGGTATTGACTGGTCCATGTCTTAGGTAATTATATAGAGCTAGATTAAAAGTTTATGAATTCTGTCATTTATGCCTGGTTTAGTTTCTTTATAAAAAAATAATCATATGCAAAGGGCCATTCATTGAGGATGCCATATCCTACTTCTGTAACCTAAGGTAGTATTTATGTCAAACAAGAGGGAATATGTATATCAAACTACTTCTATGAGTTTCACAATAAATTTTCATAACTCCCTTCTTGTTTATACTTGTCCTCTTACTTTCGTTCTAAAAAAACGCATGTGTAACAGAGTTAAAATTTCGGCTTCACTAACAGGTTCCAAGAACTTTAATCTATAAGTCTGTACATATACTATCCATCAAGCCAAAATTTGGTACTATGATGAGACCTAGGAGGAGTCTCCAGACTCTCTGTTAGGAGTATTTTCTTTACTCAGAAAATAGTTGATTACTGATAGACAAATGAGTTTGCTGGTATAATAAAACAATCACTCTCTGTGTAAGAAATTTTTTTGTTAGAGTTACTAGATTCTCTTTTAATCAATGTTGATTGTACAAGACGCCAACAGTAAATTGATCTACACACACACACACACACACACACACACATATATAATTTCATTTTATCATATAAGTTCATAAATATATACCGATGTTCCGTAGGATCTATATTTGACTTTTTGGAAATTTTAATTATAGAATTGCATATAGTCTTGTTTACATATATATATATATATATATATACTTTCTCAATTCTAGTTATACATAGACAAATATGTCTACAATTTAATTACAGACAGGAGACACATAATTGAAGTTAATCTACTCCTTTCCACATTCAGTTATATGCATACTTATAGGTGCTTATGTCTAGCATTCTAATTATAGGAGGGACAACTCTAAAATTTGGTAGTCTATCACAACTT
>SNQJ01S0011381.1:13162-24726 GCA_010110895.2 Picea sitchensis
TCTTGCTAGTCTTGATTTTAAGATGATGGTTTGCAAATTGGTAAATTAACTCATCCCACATTTTCCCCAACTCGGATAAGACAAATAGTTTGATAAGGCCATGGTGAAATAAGTTGTTATGGGGATTAGTTACATTCTTCCTCACTTGGGAAGACTTCCTCTCAATACTCTTTAAGAAGTAAAAGGGGAAATTCAATGGATTATTAAACTGAAAGTGAGCTAATAATCGAAAGTGACAGGCTTTAAAGACGTAATATCTACCTTCACATGTGATCAATCTGGTGATGACTATGAGAGGGTTGATTAGCTCCTCTTTTATCCACTCCTTGGAGTATTCTTTAGCTCTAGAGATGTTCTGAAATTTGGTTTTGAAAACCTTGTTATAGATTTCTCTTGGCAACTGGTGGTGTTTAAACCAACGGTATCCAACTCTTGGGAGCTTTATGGTTGAGGCAATTGATTCCTCAGAGGCCATGAACATAGTGAATAGGAGAAGAGGCAGGATACGAGTGTTCCATTATTATTTGTTTTTCCATCGTGCTCACACAATCCATACCTCTATCTTGCATTCTATAAGGTATGTAATCATAACTCTGTAATGAACAGTTTGTAATGAAAATAAACCAGTTAAGTGGTCTGTTAAGGAAATGTAGAGCAGTTTATAACACATAGGGAATTAGCATTTCAAAAATAAAATAATTGTTGATGTAATAGCCTATATCATGAAAACAATACACATAAATATTTACAAATATTTACTTCTTCTAGGAAATGTTATTATTTTTCAACTCATGAACCCCTCCCCCACACCTAAGTATCGTGACACCTCACAATAAAAAATATAGGAAACCAGTCAGTTCTCCCAATAGCTGAAGATTTACAGCTTGTTAAGTGTAGAAATAAATTTCATAGGTTGGTATGACGAGATGGTTAAAAGATGGCCCCACCTATAGGATAAGATATCCTATATATAGATAAGAAAAGGTAGGCAGGAGAGTTTCAAGATAGTCTCAGAGTTAGTTCCCAATGAAAATTTTATGGAGTTCATTAACCTTAGCTTAACCATACGTACTTCATGTCAGCTTTGTCTACAAGTAATGTCGTACATCAGGACAGGTTTAAATTTATTATTTATTTTTTGTCAGATTACCATCCTCGCTAGGTAAAATGCCTCGCTTCCAGCAAGCTTGTTCAGTACTCTGGCAGGTTTACCTAGTCATACCACAGGACGGTACCTGCTACCAGCAGACCTGTTCAGTATCCCGGTGGGTTAGCCTCTTACACCCTTAGAGACTGGCCCTCCATCTTTTAAGATTTTAGTATAAGGTTTATTTATGCAAGAAGATGGGGAGACAACTTTGAAAACAACTATTTCTTTCTTTTTTCAATTGGGATGGTATTTATGTTAGAGGATGACTTTCCATTATATTACTTAGTGATTGTCCCGATGTAAGGGGTACTTAAGAAGACGTGGCCTATCTAAAGATATGATACAATTAAGTTATTTAGTGTGTAGTGGACGGTACCATTGAGAAAGAACAGAAATGTATCTCTAGGCTCAACTCACTTTCTTCTTTTGTAGTTATTGTGATGTTTCCATGAATAACCGCTAATTATACCTCTTTGTTACTCTTTAATAAAGACACTTTACTCACTTACTTAGGTTTCTTGGGAAACTGTACGAGAGACCTCTAAGCTTGATGGTTACAGTGCCACTTTCTTATATAGTGGTGAAGGTTTTCAAGAGAAACTGTTTCTTAAGATGCCTTGAGAAAAATAAGATGAAAATATTTTGCAAAAACATGGCTAACTACAGCGAGTCATTATTCATTTGATGCTTAGCARACAACAAGGTTCAAGTATAGCAATGTTTTGAAGAAGAATCCTTCTTTTATATTTCCTTGAAACTGTCTACTCCTAGTGAAATAAATACCTACAGAAGTCTCTAGAAAAAACCACACTCTAAAATATCAAAGACTAATGAGATCAATGAGATCAAGTCACTAGAACATATATCTCATAGTTATTTTATTAAAAGAAAATGTAAAATGAGGTTGCATTAGACTTAAGCTAAACTAACAACATGCAACTTTTATTTATTGTCCTACCCTACCTAAAAAGAAAGTGAAAACATGTATTCAAGTGTAAGAACTCTTCCAATGTAACCATGTGTGGAGCAAGATAAGAAACATACTCATATCCATATATGCAAAAATTATCGCAGTGATTACCTGGATATGAAGAACCAACCAACCTACTTGTTTTGGCATCAGAAGGTGTTGAAGAAGAGAATAGTATTGTGGCCTGCTAACCTCTTGAAACCAAATTTCAATGTAATCTTGATGTTCATCAACAATAATTTATATGCTCTGCTTCATCATGCTATGAAGATCCTCTTCTTTTGGATCATTGATTTTTGAAGTACATAAAGGATCTGTTGAGATGGATGTTGAGAACTCCTCGATCTTAGGTCTTAATGATTGCTCTCCACTGGATGTAGTCCATAATTTTTCAGCTTCCTTCGCATTTTGGCAAGGAAAATCATTTTGTAGCTCATAGGACCTTGATTCTTCTAATATTTCCAGAGAGGTAGATAAGTTCTTAACTATTGTCAAGATGTGTTCTTCCTGAAAAGAAGAGATCCCATCTGTTGTTGGGATTTGAGAGAGTTCTTCCAAACTAATGGTCACCTTCGAATTCATCTTGTCATTTGATAAAACTTGGTTCACACAAAGATGATGTCCACAAAGTTAGGATCTCCTAATGGTGGTAAGAAAACAAAGGTTGTATTGTTAGGTTCTGTTGAAGGCTCGAGTGGTCTTGCCTCATGTCCCACTATTACTGATGCTTCCATTTCTTGCTATATAGTGCTCCCTATTTTAATCTCTTTTAAAGACTTCTTTAGCTATTTGGGTTGAGCTAGCTCTTGTTTTTCGGTATTTGTCTGCGGAGCTTATGAGTGGAATGTACCTTCCCCAAAAAAAGGTTGAAAGGAACCTTGGTTGAAAGTTCTAATTTAGATTTAATGTATCTACCTTTTGGGTCTCTAGGTCTATTTATGAAATGAAACAAAAAGAAAAAAAAAACTACCATTGGGTTTGGGGGAACCTGCTATAGAAGATGCGCAGGTTCTTACCTCTCATCTTAAATTCCCCCCGCCACCAAACTAATGCTAAGGTTTAGAAATGATCTAATTCCTACCTATTTCCTACCTTGAGACAACTCCCTGACAACAACACCAAAAATGATGGGTGTTCTATATGTACTAAAAACCCTCAATTAATTTTTCAACCCGGGGTAAGTAAACTTAGAGTTGTAGAAAAATATATGCCAAGGTAGAAGGGTTGGTAGTAGTATAGTCTAATTAAGGAAGTGGCTATCTAAGAGCTAATCTACTCAAGCAAGGACTACTAATTATCAAACTCTACTAAGCAACTCAAACTATGTACCCTAAGTAACCATTGAACGAAAGATCGATGGATAGTTCTAGGAAAACAAATGAAAACCCTACCTAAAGCAAACTAGTTCAACAATAAGCAAAAGAAAACTATTTAAGCATAACAATAAGCAAAGGCAAACTATTCATCTAATAAGAAAATAACAACAACAAACTACTTCAACTAGCTTACTTAGATTCAATAAGAAACTATCCTATGAAAGCAAGTAAATAAACAAGCAAGCAACTATTCTATTAAAGCAAGTAAACAAGTAAGCAAAACAACTAGCTAACCTATTAAAGCAAGTTAACAACTAACTAACCTATGATAACTTCTAAACTAGTCAATAACCAACTAATTAAACTAAGAAACAAGTGAACTCTATTCTCAAACTAATCTTCACAACTATTTCTAATTCATATAAGGAAATCTACCGAATTGAAAGCATTATGATGATAAAAGAAATTAACAACTAATCTCTATGATAAGCAAACTATCATTTAATCTACCAAAGAAAGAAGACTATCTATCCTACAACAACAATAAAACTATCTTCTAATCTATGAAAGAAAGGAAACTATCTTCTAATCTATGAAATTCAAATGCATTCTATACTAATATAAGCAAGCTCATAATTGAATTCAATCATTAACTACAAATTGAAATTGCAACCTAGATCTAAGAAAGAAATTGCATGAAGGAAACTAAACTAGTTTTATTTAATAATTCAAATTGCAAAAAGAGGGAAAATACTCACAAAACAGAAATTTAAATACTATTCCAGCGTAAGGAAAGTAAGCAATTGAGAAAACTAAATGGAAAATTAAATGAGAAAAACTTAAACAACAATTAGATAATCAATCTAAAATTGAAAACTAAAACCAACACTATCCATCCATCAAAGCCCTGACAAAGAAAACGAATTGAAAATATGTTCTAAAACTCTATTTTTATCATCTATTCCAGCATAAAAGAAAACTTAATTTATCATCTAACTACACACACGGTTAGTCTCTAAGATTGCAAGCTTGTTCCTATCATCTACAAAGTCATTTCATATTGACAAGATTCCTCGTAATAACCTGCAAAACTAAATTAAAACAATTAAATCATAAATAGCAAATTAAATAACAAAGAAGTAAAATAACATTTCATGTAAGGAAATAAAATAAAAGACATTTATGCTACTCAATCTACAAGCAAATTCATAGAATAGTTACCCAGACTACTGGTGGGACCCCCAGCAGTCGTGGTTACTCTTCAAAGGCACACCACAAACTTCAGCAACACAAATTCACCATTAAAACTGAAAACGCAGGTTTTACATAATTCTGGCAAAATGAAAATGGAAGAACAGAGGGAAATTGTATTTTCCCTCTAACACACGACTTATTCACTTCCTTCCTCATTGTATGACCACCACAGTGGTATTTATAAGCTTTACAGACCAAGTGGTCGACCACTGGAGGGTCGAACCACTTCTAAAAACAACAAATTACATTAATGGTGCCCTAACTGCCGAAATGGAGCGAGACAATAATCGCCCTGCTCAACAACCCAAACCGAGTTGTCAAGAGTTCAGTAGCTGGAGGGGGCAAGCACGAGCAAAACCCATGTTCCCGATTCACCCATCATTGGCCACCAATTCCATAACCACCAAATCGCCCATCGTTTTTGTGCAGGACGGAGTGTCGAACCAGGTACCGGATTGAGTGTCGGACTGAGTGCCAGAAGCAAAAACATGATGCGATTTTTCCCTGTAACACCAAAAAACGCAAATTAGATTCTTGGAAACATAAAAACATAATGAATTATACTCAAGATCGACATAAAACACGAACTATGCATACCTGGTGTAGATCATAGTGTTTTGGCACAATTTTTTTTAAAAAGCTTCTCCAAAACATGAAAAACACATATATATATTCGGCAAAAGTATCTAATTACTGTCATAAAACCGATCATATCTCGGGCCCAATAGGAGTCAGTGACAAAGTCTCTCTATAAGTAGGGACCAGAGTGTCCAAAACAACACCCAAACAACTTTCTCTTAGCTCGCTCGGGTTCCCTAAAACCAGGGAGTATCCATAACTCCATATGCATATAATTTTCTCTGAGATTTATCAAACCTATGACTTGAGTACTTAACATGAATCATAAAACCCATTAAAAATAAACCATTTTTATATTAATGATTTTATGAGAATCTATACTAAAAAAAATAGGTGTTTTCTAATTGTTTTAAGTTTTGGCATTTTTTTAGCCCGAATCCAATGATATAAATCTGCCCCAAATCAAAATTTAGTGTTGTTTAAATTGCATTTCAAAATGTAGAAATGGATTGGGCGTGCTGAAAAACCTTGAAGCTCTTGGATTATACAAAATTAATCACTCAAATCTAAAGATCCAACAATTTCTAGACCACCAAAACTTACAACAATTAAACTGAAAAAAATATAAATCCAACAAAACTAAAACAAATTCAACAATTGACTTTTCCCCATACACTTTATCAAGATAAAAATACATCTTTAAGATTGTATCATTATACCCTTGAATTTGTAGGTGGCTTACAAAGTTACTTTCATCCATAAGATAAAAATGCCTCTTTAAGATTGTATCATAATACCCTTGAATTTGTAGGTGGCTTACAAAGTTACTTTCATCCATGCGCGTTGCATACCCTCATTACACTCTAAAATTTGTGGGTGGCTTACAATTCTTCGAATCTCTGCCTTTTCAAGGGGTGGCTTTCAACTTTTCGAATCTTTGCCTTTTCAAGGTCATTTCCAAGGGTTTATCATAGTGTCTCTTGGCCACAGATATACCCTCTCACACCAACTTGGTCTGTAATTAGTGGATATTCCACCTACAGTTCACCATAAAAGAGTTTTCCAAAAATATCTCACCGATCAAAATTCACCTACAGTTCACCATCACAGAGCTTTCCAAAAATATCTCGCCCATAAAAATTCACCAACAGTTCACCATCACATAGTTTTCCAAAAATATCTCGCAGATAAGAACACATACAGTTCACCATCACAGAGTTTTCCAAAAATATCTCGCCGATAACAATTAGTGCTTAATTCATAGGATTTGTACTGGGTACCTGCTGACAATGAATACACTTCACCATCACAGAGCTTTTCAAAACACCATCATAAAGTTTTTCAAAAATATCTTGTAGAAAAACAATTAAGGTTTTGTTTAACTGTTTTATGTTTTGTTTTTTTTTCCATAAAATTACAAGAAATTAGGGTTTTGTTTAACTGTTTTATGTTTGGTTTTTTTTTTCATAAAATTACAAGAAATTACAATTTGATGTTGTTAAAATTACATTTTTGAATTCAAAAATAAATTCAATGTGTTGATAAACATTTAGAACACTAAAATTATACAAAATAGATTCTATTCAATTCATTTATTTCACCAAAATTTATTTAACCAGATTAGGGTGAAAAAATTGAAAAAGTCCAATGTTTTTAACTTTTTATCAGTACTATTATTAAAATCCGGTAATACTTTTTAGTTTAGTCTAGGTTCTAAAAGTTTTATGTTTTCTATTGTCCTTCCAACTATCATCCAAATTTGGCAATGCTTAGTGAAATAGCAATTTTACATTGTATAAAATATGTTTTTGAATGCATAAATAGATTCAACATTCTAAAAAAAAAACACTTAAAATATGTAATCTCCATCACAGAAATCTACAATCCAGCTATCTTTTTAAATTTATGACAAAAATTTAAACAGAATTCATCATAAAAATGTTAGGATTTCTTCATGTACATTTCTAGGCGGTAGGCTAAAGATTCTACGAAATGAAGATTTTTTAGGCGGATATTTGTCGGTGAGAAATTGTTGGATTGTAGATTTAAGTGATTATTTCTGTAAAATCCTAGTACCTTGAAAGTTTTTCAGCATGCTGAATCCTTTTCTGCATTAAAAAAAAATTCTAAACAATAAAAAACAATGATTCATATAAATTTATATGGCCAAATTCCAACTGAAAAAACCGTTTTGTAAAACAACTAACCAACACCCCATTTTTACTTGTAAATTGTAACCCATTATTGCCATTATTGCTCATTATTGCTTATTGCTCTCGCTTCTCTTGTACTCTGTTCATAAGTGAATCCATCTAAAACCCGGTAACAATGAGCACAGAATAACAATGGCGTTTTGGGATACCTGTAACAATGAGCACAGAGTAACAATGGCGAATTCCAAAAGTTCACGTGGGTAGCCATGATTGCCCCGTAAACCGAAATTCGGTACTCGGAAAAGGTTGCCGAGGGTTGCAAGGCGGCATGGGAAACTGCAGGAATATACGGCAAGGTGGAAGCCGTGGCCATCGAATTATTTAAAGATCAGAATTTCCTCCCATGTTTCATCCATCCTCGTCACGATTTTACCCCAGGCCTGGCGGGAAGTAAGAGCAGCCGAATTCCGTGAAATTTTTTGTGTTTCGTTGATTGGCTAAGTCTGAGAAATGCATCTGGGCAATGTCAGATTGCTTTCTCAGTGGAGGACTGCAAGCCCATGGCAGTGGTAACGAGCCGAATGATTGTGGAAGGAGTGTTGGCTTCAATTATCGGTAAAAATCGGATATCTCCGTCCGACAGCCAAGGCTTCAATGGCAGCTCTGCCCTGTCCAGGCTTCAAAGCAATCGATTAATGTATGAAATCTGGCTCGGCTGTGGTAAAAAAATCCATCACGGCCATTAAAACGAGGCCTCTTTATAAGGGCATAACATATGCATCAAACAATTTAAAATATATCAATGTTGTATTTGATGGGGGTAAAATAATGAATTATATATATATATATATATAAGTTGGTGATTTAATGTTTATTATATATATATTTAAATAATATCAAATAAAAATTGGTTATTTAAATGTTTTTGTAAATATATAAATAATAATATAAATATATAAATATACATATATATTAATATAAATATGAATGATACAAAGTCTAAAAACAAATATAATAAATTTATTAATTTCAAATGTATTTTATTTTTATGTTGTCTTAAAATAATATCAAATAAAAATTCGTCATTTAAATTTTTTTTAAATATATAAATTTAAATGTTTTAATAAATATATAAATAATAATATAAGTATAATAATATAAATATATAAATATGATACAGTTTTAGTGGGCCTAATGGTTAAGAACATGTGTTTTCTCTTAAGAGGTCACAGGTTCAAATCCAAAGGAGGTAGGGTATGTATACTTTCATAGATTTTATCAGTGAAATCGTTGAGCGAAGGGGGGTCCTTTGTCCCACAAACAAGGGGGTCTCATACACCAATTTAGTGTGCTGGCTTGGCCGTGATCTTAAAAATAGATTATTATTATTATTATTATAAATATGAATGGTACAAAAGTCTAAAAGCAAATGTAATTAATTCATTAAATTCAAATGTACTTTATTTTTATGTTGTCAATGTGTAAGTGTATATTTTATTTTTATGTTATAAGTGTATTCTTTTATTTAAAAAATATATATGTATATATATTTATATCAAAGATAACATAATCTACTTTAAAAATATATATGTATATATATTATATCAAAGATAACATAATCTACTTTAAAGAAAAAGTGGGTATCAAATCTCAAAAGTATCCAGTAATAAATATAACTTTGTTCGTACAAAGTGAAACCCCTACTTTTAGAATTTTGTTGGTAGAAATGAAACCCCCACCCGTGAGAAAACTTAAGACAACAGAAAATTATTGGTGGCTATATCCATTGAAAAAACTAGAAACATGCAAACACTCTTCACAAAACTTAAAGCTAAAATATTTTCGGAAGATGCAAACTCTCGCAAAAGGTAAAACCTAAGTAGCCCGAAAAAATCCCATGCAAGGAATATGATTGCAACCCACAAGTAGGTTGAGTGTCCTGCTCTAGTCTCCCGTATCAAACTAGTATAAGAACCTCCCCCGACCACCGAGACACCCTATTTCAACATGACTGACATCCACATTTGGTTTTGAACTCATAATATCTTAGAGTCCATGGATTGGACGAGGCAAGGTGAACTATCTTTCCTATAGGCTTAAGCTTAACTAAGTCTAATTCACAATAGACTCTATCAATGTGGATCAAAGATTGATAAAAAAATATATGATAGAAAATACAATGAAGAGATGGATCTCCTTGATAATAGAGGGACACCCTATTACTTTAAATTTTATTGGAAAATTCATACTAGGATATGAATAGAAGGTGAGATGTTGCAAAATGTTAGATAATGCAGAGATAATTGGGTTGCAACACACACATAATTACAATACACGCCCTGTTATAGAATATATAGCAGAAAATAAAAACATAAACCATGAATTGCTCCTTGCTTGACTGAAAACCACTACAAAATCATCTAGAGAGTAATGGTGTGTATGGGTCGTGATTCTCTTTCGCCTTCCTATGTGCTCACCCAATTTGGAATCTTTCCCTCCAATCCACCTTCTACGATATCTTTGCTTTGTGGTTCACCAACTGCTTCAAAATCGTGCTCCATTTCTTTTTAAAACTCTTCCTTGGCTCTGAAACGATTTTCCTTCCCTCCAAGAACGAGATGTTACCCAAACCATCTCTTTTTCTTTCGAATTGCTTCAACTTCCTTTTAGCCTCGGGTCACATTTTGTCCTTTAGTCGCTGGTTCTTTTTTTTTTCTAACGATAGTTGTGACTCATCATGAATGCATACCAGCGTAGAAAAATAAAATGTGTATGACCACAGTGTTGCAAATAAAGAAATATCATGACACTTGTAAAATTTCATTATGACTGCATGTTTCAGCACAAGTTTCAACATGTGTTTCAACATGACACTTGTAAAATTTTTCTATACGTGGCAGTTTCAACACGAGTTTCAGTAATCAGCCATTCGAATTTACAACAAACTGACTAAATAAAATGGACCATTAACACAATCCTTATTCGACTTATTTACTATTTGCATAATGGAAATAATTTTTGAGTGATGCAGATTGCCCAAGCCCAAGGATGCCCATGCATCATTAGAGAAGAAGGAAAGAGTTGGAAAAGAGTCACATCCAAGTGCCTTTGTCCATGAATGTTGAAACTGCCACAACTTTGGTCTCCCAAAAGATACAAACAAGACAAAAAGAAAACATCAATTCCAAGCTTAAGAACCCCCATTCTAGAAATAAATATCATAATAGAGTGCTTGTAGTCAAAATTAGGGTTCCAAAAAAAACCCACAAATTTAGGTGACTACACTCTAAAGCTATCTAAATCCTAGATGACCATCATAACATAAAATCCCTAAAATCATAATATAAAATCAAGTAGAAAGCATTTATACCAACTAAAAATCACCAACCAAAAATACCAAGGTGTGAAACTACCTACAAAAACCTTCTAGAAATAAATGTCATAATAAATTGCTTGTAGTCAAAATTAGGGTTCAAAAAAAAAACCCACAAATTAAAGTGACTACACTCTAAAGCTATCTAAATCAGGATGACCATCAGAATATAAAATCCCTAAAACCATCAACTAAAAGCCATTTATACCAAATAAAAATCACCAACCAAAAATGCCAAAATGTAAAACTACCTACAAAAACCTTATTGTGAAACTATCTAGCAAAATTATAACTTTGTTGTACCTTCTAAAAATTCCATAAAAGACCATTCAAAAACCTACAAGAAAACCCTAATAGCATGCTATCCACCATACACTCTACTCCACCATCCTCTTTCACCAAAATTAACATGCCCATCCTCTTCCACCAAAATTAAATCAAAATTAAATCATGTTAATGGGAAAAACTTACAATAAGAAAACTATTACTCTTTGTCCTTTATTTTGTGTAAAATAAATTTTTAAAATAATATATTTTTAGTCTTAAAAAAATATTGATAATTTATAATGTAAAAGATTATAATATTTTTTTTATTTTTATATACATAATTATAATTTTAAAATTAAATAAATATTTTATTTTTATATGTAAAATTATGATTTTAAAAATAAATAAAAATATATTTATCATAATGCATATTATTAATTAAAATTTATACCTTTTTAATATCAATACCATATTTAATGAGAAAAATAGATTGACTAACTCT
>SNQJ01S0011381.1:31513-79966 GCA_010110895.2 Picea sitchensis
ATATATATATAAATACAGTTGGTGTTTACTTGGTTCTTGGTTGTATGCTTTGCTCTGGAAAATTATTAATACATTCAGGATCTTCGCATTTTTTCTATGATCTTATTGACTATAGAGAACATGTTTTCCCTTTGATATAAGTTCTGTGACGCAAAATGTGGTATGTGGCTCATTTTATCACTTTTGTTTGATTAATGAGGTTAACAAAATTAATCTCCTGGAATAATTTGAAATAAAAGAATATATACTATGCGAAGTCCAATGGAATTATCATATCAACGAGAGGACATTAAAATTAAAATTCGTTGTTTTTATACTTGCGATGAGAAATACAATAAGTTTAATTAGACATCCCAAAATTGATTTCCCTTGCGGCTTTTTGACGTTTCTCTTATAGAAGCAGATCCTGGAAACTATGAGCATCGCTCACTGTATCCATTCCTTCATTGAAGAACCTGTTGACATGTTTAATGCACTTCATAGTTACTGTTAAGACCATCAATGAAGCTTTGTTACATCAATTTTCGCTTTCGAAAATTTCCATCCCCTTTCTTTTTTACCCTCTGCTTTCCCTTTTTGGTTACTTACATGTTTTTAGGAAATTTTATCGGTGCAGAAGTTGGCAGATTCACGTGTTCATATTTCCACTTGCTTTTATATCACTAGCCCAACTGGTCGCTTCCTTGTTTCATATTGAACAAATTTTTTATATCGTGGGTTCCCGCATAGGCGGGTTACCGGATAGGTGGGTTCAACATTGCATTTCCATTGTTCCGCCACCTGCAAATAGAACTCAGACTTCCGCGATCTACAAATTAGCAAACAAATTCCCCTTTATCTTGTTTTTAGGACTTTTCCTTGGTCGATGAAGTGAGCAAAATTAATCTCGTGGAATAATTTGAAATAAAAGAATATATACCGTGCGAAGTCCAATGAAAGTATCATATCAACGAGAGGACATTAAAATTCGAATTCGTCGGTGTTATACTTGCAGTGAAGATGGCAGTACAATCACTTTACTTATACATCCCAAAATTGATTTTCTTGTAGCTTTCCGACTCTTCTCTTATACATACAGATCTTGGAAACTATAAGCATGGATCATTGTATCTATTCCTTGATTGAAGAACCTATTCACATGTTTATTTCACTTCATGGTTATTGTTAAGACCATCAATCTACTTTCTTACACCAATTCCCGCTTCCGAAAATTGCCATCCCCTTTTCTTTTTTCCCTCTGCTTTGCATTTATGGTTACTAACTCATTTTTCGAAAAATGTCTAGGTGTGGGAGTTGGTGGATTCATGTCTTCAGATTTCCACTTACTTTTCTATCACCAGCCCCACCAGCCGTTTCCCCATTTCATATTGAACAAACTTTTTTCATCATGGGTTCCTGGATAGGAGGGTTCAACATTGCGTTTTCATTGTTCCTTCGCCTGCAAACAGCACCCTGACTTCCACGATCTACAAATTAGCAAACAAATTCCCCTTTATGTCATTTTTAGCACTTTTCCTTGATCGATGAACTTAGCAAAATTCATCTCTTGGAATAATTTGAAATCAAACAATATACACTGTGCGAAGTCCAATGGAACTATCATATCAACGAGAGGACATTAAAATTAAAATTCGTTGTTGTTCTACTTGCGGTTAAGATAACAGTACAATAACTTTACTTAAAACATCCCAAAATTGGTTTTCTTGTATCTTTTTGACACTTCTCTTATACAAACAAATCCTAGAAACTATAACCATGCCTCAATTTCTTATACCAATTTCCATTAGTGGTCCTTTCTTATACCAATTCTCGCTTCCGAAAATTGCCATCCCCTTTATTTTTGCCCTCTGCTTTCCCTTTCTAGTTACTTACTCATTTTTTAGAAAATGTCTAGCTGCGGGAGTTGGCAGATTCACGTGTTCAGATTTACCCTGTTACTTTTATATCACCAGCCCGACCGACCGCTTTCCCGTTTCATATTGAACAAAATTTTTGAATCATAGGTTCCCAGATAGACAGGTTCAACATTGTGTTTCCATTGTTCTTGCACCTACAAACAACACCCGAAATTCTACATTCTACAAATTAGTAAACAAATTCCCCTTCATCTCTTTTGCTTTCAATCTCTGTTTACTTGGTCCTTTTTCCGTATGTCCCTTTTCCAAATGTCTCATGCTTTTATATACAGCACCCAAAGTTCAGCAATATACAAATTGACCCTCGAAATCTGTCATTGTCTCATGTTGCATGTTACGCAGTTTCCATTCAACAGTTTGGGTAGATTCAATTTGACCATCGGCCCCTCGCATCTCCTGAGTAAATATTGTGGGTTTGTTTTCAAGCCTGTCAATATTTCATGTTCTGACTATGTCTAATGATTTTATATCACAAGTCCGACCATATGCTTGTCCATTTCATACTTGGCCACTATTACCATCGTCAGTTCCTGGCCAGGCTTTCTCAACATTGTGTTTCCATTGTTCTACTATGTGCAAAGAGCACTCGCAATTCCGCGATATACAAATTGATGGCTGGAATCTGTTGTTGTGACGTGAAATTTGACCATCAGACCCTCACATCTCCTAGGCATATCTTTTGGATCATCAAAACTATAACCATGCCTCACTTTCTTATACCAATTCCCATCAATGGGCCTTTCTTATACCAATTCCCGCTTCCGAAAATTTCCATCCCCTTTATTTTTTCCCTCTTCCTTCCCTTTCTAGTTACTTACTCATTTTTTGGAAAATGTCTAGCTGCGGGAGTTGGCGGTTCACGTCTTTATATTTCCCCTGTTACTTTTATATCACCAGCCCGACCGACCGCTTCCCTGTTTCATATTGAACAAACTTTTTGAATCGTGGGTTCCTAGATAGACGGGTTCAACATTATGATTCCATTGTTCCACCACCTACAAACAATACTCGGACTTCCGCGATCTACAAATTAGCAAACAAATTCCCTTTATTTGTTTTTCTTTCAATTTCTGTTTACTTGGTCCTTTTTCCGAATGTCTCCTACTTTTACAAACAACACCTGAAGTTCCGCAATATACAAATTGACCCTTGCAACAGTTGGGGTAGATACAATTTGACCATCGACCCCTCATGTCTCCTAGGTAAAGCTTGTGGGCTTGTTTTCAAGCCTATCAATATTTCTTGTTCTGACTATGTCTAATGCTTTTATATCACGAGTCTGACCAACCGCTTGTCCATTGCATACTTGGCCACTATTACCATCACCAGTTCTTGGCTAGGCTTGCTCAACATTGCACTTCCACTATTCCACTACATACAAAGAGCACCCAAAATTCTTTGATCTACAAATTGCTGGCCAAAATCTGTCGTTGTGACGTGCAATTTGACCATCGACCCCTCATGTCTCCTGGGTATATATTGTGGCCCTATTTTTGAAACTCGCCTAACCGCTTTGCATACTTAGTAATTTCTTGAAATATGTTTCGCGGATTGGAAGGACGACGAAATGTGCAATGCTTTCTCTCTCTTCACCATGCTTGCTACTTTCGTACTTTCTAGATATGGAATTAAATCTTTAATGCTAGTAGTTCATCATGCAAGAACCATTAAGATTGTCATTAATGTCCAGAAGGCCGCATAATATTTGTCATTAATACGAATTAAACCAAGATTTGCAGAGAAGACTGTTATCCTTTCCAAGTATTCATTTCAAACATGATGCAATATTTCATGCGTGGGTTGGTTGGCGCCTTTACGAAATCTCTAATTCTTAATCATTCTTCACCATCACCACCACCTTCGCACTTTTTTCTAAATATTCAATTAGTAAGCTTTAATGGTAACAACTTATTACATACGAACCTTGGAGATTGTCATTGATCAACAAAAGGCTCAAGGATATCTTCCATTGATACACATTAAACCAAGATTTGCGGATAGTTATATTATCCCTCCTCAATTTTCATTTCAAACATAATCTGAAGAAAATGGAAATTCTCGTTAACTTATGGAAGCAGTTCTGTCCAGATACAGTAAACACCTTCGGACATGATGGGCATAGATACCAGTATTCCAGGGTATAGTCTTACTACTCATCTCCCTCTACCTAGGATAAAAAGAGGAGATGGTCCCTTGGTGCACCGAGAGATATATTTCAAGCAAAACAATTCCAATGCAACCCTACCTACTCAGACAACTTTCTGACTTGCATTGATACCTGGCGTAGATATTGATGGGATGGATTTTGAGATGAAAGAAGATGATCTGATGGACGATGATATGATAATGGATAATGGAAATGTAGAGACTGGTCCCACTACTATCCCCAAATTGAAATCAACTATAATGGGCGACACTTCCCATCTCGACGATGGCAGTCCTGACAACACCAAAAGAATGGGTTACAGAAAATAAACCGACGTTGAATGCAATAGCCACTTTGCAGCCTGAAAGTAGGAATTCCAGAGGCCCAGATTAGTCTGTTCTGGGTGGAAGTCTTTCACTGTAAGGAAATGATCTGTTGATTCTCCCAGAGATATATTTCGAGCCAAAAAACTAGTCAATTGTGGGATCACTGCCCTGTTCTCTGGATATGAAATTAACATCTTAGGGAATGAGGACTAGAACTCCCAATGGTGCAAGGAATATTCCTAATAGTCATCTCCTTCTGCCCAGAATGGATTAATTTTGGCCTTTGGAATTGCACGTGCAATCTGTGTCCCTGAAGTTTTCAAATGTGAGGAGTTGGTTTCTTGGTGTGTCCTAAATTTCAGTTTTGGGCTATTCTTTTTTCCTTGCAACATTTTTCATCTTCTTCCTCACGGGAAGCTTGTGAGAACTATGAATTTTTCCACATGGCTTTTGTTCATCTGCTTCAAACCAAGGATTTACCCCACTATGGACCCATTTCCTATTTCTTTGTCAGCTCAGGTCTTCTGCAAAATATTGAGATCGGGGCACCAAACATTGATCCAATGAAGAGAAGGCTACAAGGATTTCCTGAAGAAAAAAAAATCCATGGTAATCAGTTTTCTATGCATGTTGAATAGCATCTCGATGGCTCCTACATGTTGAAGATCATGTGCCTGTGTCTAGGAAAAATATGTTCAGTGTTTTGGCCCAAAGAACTCAGTCCAATTTCTAAGCATAGATATACAATGCTCAGTATTGTTTCAAATTAATGGATTTACTACTAAAAAAATTTCCTTGGGAGTCTTGTTTGTTGCTTCTTTTATGGATTTAACGCCTCTTCTCATTGGCATGGTTCGATAGTCTCGTAGTTCTTCAATATTGTATTTGCTTACATAATTTGTTCTAAAATGGAACATTTAACAATTATATGGCAATGCACTGTGTCATTCCATCAGGATTTTATGGAAACAAAAATAATAATTCCAGACAGTTTTCAAGCCAACGCTCAATTCTATTCATGATGCAAATAGAACATAGCAATACCAAATCACAATGTTGCAGCAAGATCGTCATTCTTGTTTCTAGACATGCAATTATTAAGCTTTATTGATAACAACCCATAATGCAAGAAGTTTAATACTTAAGTTAATATGTTACAGTCGTGGAAAAATGTATCTAATCTTCAAGAAATCATTTGCTAATAATTACTAGAAAAAAATGGTTTTGCAACAATGGGGCTTGTTTGAAACCAATTCCTGCTTACAAAAATTTCCCTACGCCTTTCTATTTTCCCACTCTTTTATCCCCTGTAGTTTTTGTTTCTGGTTATTTAGTCATTTTTTTTTTCTGAAAATGTCTTGTTGCACGGGTTGGCGAATTCACGCATTTCAACCGAGTGCTTCCACTTTGTCTAAATTGCACTTTCAATTGTTTCATGACCTGCAAACAACACTCTGGCTTCTGTGATATGCATATTTACTTCTGGACTCCCACATCATCCCCTCTTCCGTGTTACACATTTTTCACTCAAATGTTCCGATATATACAATTTGACAGTTGGGGACTTATGTCTATTTGGGAACCCGTCACCCTATTTTGAGGATCGTTCGACTGCTTTCCATACTTGACCATTTCTTGACATGTCTTTCCCGGATCGTCGAGTTTGCGGGTTCAAGAAATTTCAATTTTTTGGTTGCTCTTTCCTGTGCCTTCTACCTTCAGATTTCTTTCCAAGTATATGTAATATGTATACAACTTCTCCAACATCATACAGAAAAGATCTTTCCAGGAAATGGAATATTTATTGCAGATTTGAATATATTGGACCTTATTTTCCCTCTTCTATACTTGACCAAATCCACGTTTCCTTTTTCCCTCTACTCTCTTTCTTGTTACTTGGTCATTTTTCCAAAAATGTCTCAATGCGTAAGTTGGCCGACTAACGGGTTCACATTTGCACTCATTCTTTTATATCGTGAATCAGAGCAACCACCACCCATTCGATACGTAGGAACTTCTCATATCGCAGATTCTTGGGCAAGTTGCGTCTATATTTCACTTCTAATGTTTTGTTTCCTGCAAACAACACCCGGACCTCCACGTTATACAAATTTACTTCCACACTCCCACATCAAACCATGTTCTATGATACATATTTTACACACGACAGTTATGAGGCCTGCAAATGCGGATTCCCGAACAAGCAGAGTGCATTTCCAGTGTTCCTTGACTTGCAAAGAGTGATCCGACTTCCACGATATACAAATTGCCTTCTGGATTCCTACATCATCTCCTTTTCTGTCTTATGCACTCAAAAGTTTCGATCAATACAATTTGACTATCGGGGCCTCATGTCTCCTCGGGAACCCTTGTCATCCTATTTTGAAGCCCGCACATCTTCTTTCCATGGCCATTTCTTGCAATCTCTTCCACGGATCATTGGGTTGGCCTGTTCAAACAATTTCCATTTCCTAGTCGTTGTTGTAACATCCCGCTCTTGCGCACATTGAGTGAACTTATTCTTTGAGGACACTTTCTCACAAATGATCTGGATTATTATACTATTAAACATTTGATTTTGATTATGAGGCGTTATGGGTTGATGACATGTTGTTTTGTTGCATTGACTTAGACAGGTGCTATTGAATCAGTTTTACTGAGTGTGCAGGATTTTGGACCTCGAGGATGCAAAGGCATTGATGGAACCCCTTGTACTCTGGATCGAGTCGGGGAGTGAACCATTGGGGTTTGATTGTTTTATATGTGATATGGATATATTTCTGACATGATTCATTGATGATGCAAGCTGACGATAGTTTGGTCGACCAGACTCACATGTGGAGTAGAGGGGTCACACACAACTACCAGAGACATTGAGGGAGAGGTGTGGACAGTAACCCTGCCACAACCTACTAGCACTCTCGTTGTGTCTCGAACTATAGGTTAATGACTACCTAGTTCGATAAGACCCACAATGTCGTGAGGGCCGACTATGACAGTCGCTCACGATGATTCTAAGGGGTGTGCAATAAGGCAGGGGCCTTATTCCTTAGAGGCCCTTAGTCTCTCACAAAATCACCTGGAAAAGTATTGACTCTAGCGTTTTTTGATGTCTACCAAGTCATTCAAGAGGTGAATGACACCCTTGGAGCACGTAGTGCGTCCTTAAGGGCACGCCGCATAAGAAAAATGGAAAGAGGTGAGTGGCACCCTTGGAGCACGTGGTGTGTCCTGAAGGGCACGTCGCGTTGTTAATTAATAAATGAATAATCCTAGATGGCCTTAGGACAAATAACGTGATAAGAAAATTTTAAAACATTTTCCCTAATAAAATGTTGCCCAGCCTCGAAAATTAAAATCTAGGTCTAGGTGAAACTTGCAGTAAAAGAAAACTATGTTTAAATAAAAATAAAAATAAATAAAAATGATAATCATCATTAATATTGTTTCGAGAAGGGAGTGAGTAATTTTTTTTAATTTATAAAAATCTTTTGGGAAATAAATTTAAAAAAGGGGGGAAATAATTGTTTTGTCACTTATACTAATTAAAATTATTAATTAAAAAGGGAAAAGGAAAAAATTTAATTTTCTACACCTGCCAAATTGAGTTTTAAATAAAAAGGGGAAAGAGGGAAATCTAAAATAATTAGGAAACTAGGAAAAAGCGGGAAACATAAAAAGAAAGGGGAAACCCAAGGAAAAGAAGAAAGTCTAACTTAGTAAGATATCTAGCATTTAAGAACTTTCTAAATTAGACTCAACTAGTAAATTAATAAGGGGGAAAGTCATTAAAACTTGTAAGGGAATATGGGGACACCTAGGAGCGATTCTAGGAAGGATTTTAGGTGGGTGAGGGAAATAGGGGTAATTAATTAATTAAGGAAATTAATTTATGGAGAAATGAAGGGGATGGGTGACACATGTACAGGTAGGTTTTTTATGAATTAAATTATTAAAGATTAAATTAAATGGGATTTTGGGAAAGCAAGGGAATTCGAAACTCTATATAATGGAGGGAGGATAAGGATGATGGATCTATTATGTCATGTGTAATGTTATGTTGCAGAATTTTATACTTGAATGACTTGGGTTGTGAGAGTTGGGATACCCAGCTCAATGAGGAGTGGTAGCTCGACCTTGTGAGGCAAGCTCGGAGATAGTTGATTCTCTCATTAGTGTGTGTGGCCCCTTTGCGGCTCGGGGGATAAGGGGGAATAAGAGTACCCCTAGCGTTGGCTGGGAGGTATCGATGAAGTCTCACCGGTCAGCAAGCGGGATTTACACAGAGTGCGTGGGACATCAACTCAGAGAGGGCAACTTGGGATACGGTACGCTTCCTTTATTTCTGCATAGTATATTGTTAGTATGATTTATGCCTTTAGTTTTGTATGTTCAATTGGGTAAAGAAAATTATTGTCTTAGAATTCTAGTTAATGACTGAAATTTCCCAAATATCCTTTGGCTCGATGTTGATTGATTCTCATGGCCTTTGATCCCTGCATGTCTTGACCATCCTATGGTTTTATAGATTTGTGATGATTTGTGGTTTATATTTATGCCTTCATCCCTAACTCATCAGTCCATGCCTGAGCAATAAGCCAGGAGCCTGATCTAGGGTCGTCACTTCGGTGTTAATAGACCTATGGATCTAAATGCCCTGCTTTTTTGTGCGTGTATGACAAGCAAAGGAGGTTCTTTCCAGTCGTCTAGCCATGTTGGATGTTCCAGGTAGTGTGTTGTCTTGCGCCTTTATGTGATTAATTAACCCTGCAATTTATTGGTTGATGGCGAAGTTTTGTTTTTACTCTGCGTTTTTATTTCTTTCTAGATTTTCACTGGTTGTATTTTCCTCTGCACTCTACCTTGAAGACGATTGAGTCTGTTTTTTTCACCACTAGTCAAGAATGCGATTTTTCCATTGCCAGAATACATTTGTTTCTTGATTTAGTCTAATGTTCATTTGTTTGCCTAGCGATTTGCCACTTCTTCGGCTGCACTTCGTTGGATTTGGGGGTGAAATTTTGCCTAAGGATTTTTTTTTATTCTGATCAGTTTGTTTAGATTCCCAGATGCTCGACAAGCTACCCGCTTTTCGTTTTAGAAATGCCAGTGTATATTGATTAAGACAAATTTTATTTTTGTGTGTTTTATAAGGTTATAAACTCAATGAATTAAATTCTTGAATTTTTAACCTCAGTGAAATTATTTGATGCAAACAAGATTTTGTTGTAACACCTTACCTCTGTGATATGTAAACAATATTTTGTTGTAACACCTTACCTCTGCGATATGTAAACAAGATTTTGTTGTAATACATTACTTCTACGATATGTACCCACGAATTTGCTGTAACACCCTACCTCTGTGATTTGTAACCTTGATTTTTAATTCAGCGAATTTATAATCTGTGAATTGTAACCATGACTTGCGGTGACACCTTTACCATCTGCGATTGCAACCTTGAATTTACCTGTGCATTCTACCATGTAGAACAACAATCCTATATTCCAGTCTTTGGTGAGTAATGTACCACGTCTTCATTAATTGGCAATGCAATTACAGCTACTAGCAGTTACGATTTTGTAGATGGCAATGTAGTTATATTTACTTTCTCTTTGACAAATATTATGTATAATTCCATTCCGTAGTGAATAAGGTACAACGACATGCTTTAATAGCATTGCAATTGTATTTACTGGATTTACGATTATATGTTTTTAACCATAGCGGTTTTCTAGTTCCATTGGGTTGTGTGTAATGTGCACGATTTTTTCTTTTAATACAGCCTTAGTCACCTTTGTGTCGGTCACTTGGTCCCTTGGACTGCACTGCGTTCAGACTTACCTTGGGTCTGCTTTGTTACCATATTAGGAGTATGTTTCATTTATTGATGGTCTGATAGGACTGTGTTGTCATTTATACATTCCTGAGTTAATGGTATTTAACTCTTGCCTGTGCTTAATGCTTGTTACTTATTGACAACCCTTCTATAAATTGATTGAAACGCATTCTAATTCAGGTCATGTTTTACCTAGATGTCCTGGTGACTTCTCATCTACACGCCTTCTGTTTTTTTTAATTAACAACCCTTGAATAATGTACACAGTAGTTTGAAGCATTGGTAAATTATAATTACTTCTTACAACAAATCATTAGCATTTTGACGACCTCTTCATTGAATAGACAACCTTGAATTGTTTAGATCGCCTTTAACTAACTCAAACCAAAATTGTCCTTTAGTTTTAACCTTGATTAAACTAACTTGTCACATAGATGGCAACTGTAGTTTATGGTTTTAATATTGACTAAATTAGATTTGTCAATTAGATGGTAATGATGGACAAATGGTATTTAGACTTTGTAAATTGGTTGTATTTAATGTCAATTTGATTGTAAATTAATGACTAATTTATAATTTAGACATGCTAGTTAGATTATAATTAATGTTAATTAGATGGTAATTGTAATTTATGGTTTTAATATTGATTAAATTATATTTTCAATTAGATGTTAATGATGGACAAATGGTAATTAGACTTGCTAAATTGGTTGTATTTAATGTCAATTTGATTGTAAATTAATGACTAATTTATAATTTAGACATGCGAGTTAGATTATACTTAATGTTAATTAGATGGTAATTTTGACGAGTTTAGACTTGATGAACGAATGGGGTGTTGGCTAAGTCACATAACAATTGTATTTCTTTTTCTTTCTTTGAGTAGTGTCATCTAGAGTCGTGTCGACCAGATGCTTGGGGTGTGGGCATCATCTTCTTGTCATTTCTTTTGCATCCTAGCGCACTAGATTGTATTGAATCCTTGGTCCTGTTGGGATGTGTTTCGCCAAGGTTATTGACACGTCTATCATGTGGGGACAACATGATTCCTGATGAGGGGATCATGGCACACCCTATTCGATAGCAGAAAATGATAACTTGGCCGGAGTCGGTGCCTTCCGGGTGAGTGTTGTCGATCGTTGTAAGTTTTCTTTTGGTGCATGGGTTGAACGCCTTTAGGTGTGGGGTTCACGCACCTTGAGGTTCTAGTATTTGTTCGTCAAGGCCGTTGTGTTGGGATGGGGATGTTTTCCCTTAGCTTGTAGGCGTGATCGTGATTGTGTCGGGCGGGTAATCATTTATCCTTATTGTTCTATGCACATTTTGCCTCGTTTCTCTTGTGCCAGTGCGTGGAGCCATAGTTTCTTGTTGCCTGGACTGCATGCTTTCATTCGTCGTCAGTGGTGTGGTTAAACTGTTGTCGTCGTCACCTTCTTGCCTAAAAATAAAAATAAAAAAATTGCACTTTTGCTTCGCTTGTAGTCGTAACTAAGGGGTCATTACATCTGTTTTATGTGCCCTCCACCTTCGCACTTCTTTCCAAGTATATGAAATTAGTATATAACTTATCCAGAAACATGAAACAAATATCAACATCCATCTTCTATACTTAAAAAAACTCTCATTTCTCTTTTCCCTGTACTTTATCTTTCTCGTCACTTAGTCATTTTTCCAAAAATGTCTAGTTGTGCGGGTTGGCAAAATTGCGGGTTCACATTTGCACTCGTTCTTTTATATCACGACTCTAACCACCCACTTCCCCATTCTATGTCCAGTGACTTCTCCGATCACGGATTCCCAGGTAGGAGGGCTCTAGGTTGTACTTTTATTGTTCTGTTACCTGCAAACAGTACCTTGACTTCCATGATATACATATTTACAACCGGACTCACATCACATCGTCTTCCATATAATAGTCTACCTGTCATGCCCTCTTCGGTGGTACACATTTTACACTGAAAACTTCCGACACATACAATTTTACCGTCGGGTCCGAACGTCTCCTGTGGAAATATTGTCACTCCATTTAGAACCTCATCCATCTTCTTTCCATACTTGACCATTTATTCGAATTTATTTTGTGGATCGTCGGGATTAGCGAGTTCAAGAAATATCCAATTCCTAATAACTATTTATTGTGCCCACACCCTTTGCAATTACCAATTGGAAATTATATATGCATTGTTATTTCTAAGTATGCACTTAGCAAGCGTTAATGCTAAACCAGGATTTGAGGAGATCTCCCATTAATACGCATAAAATTGAAATTTTTGGATGGTTGTATTATCCCTTCTGAGTGTTTATTTCAAACATCATGGAATGTCATTTGCGGGTCGTCGAGTTGGTCCGTCCATGAAATAATCAATCCTCGATTCTGAAAATGAGTCTGACCCACCGTTTCCCTATTCCATACTTAGCCACTTTCCCAGAATTCCTCAAATATACAAACCCATCGCTAAACTTCCCCATCATACTCTCTTCTGTTTTACACGTATTGTGGTAAAAAATTCCGATACATAAAATTTGACCCTCGGACAGTCACCTCTCTTGAGTATCCCTATAACCCTATTTTGAATCATGTCCAACCATTTTTTAGACCTTGCCATTCATTCCTTTTTCTTCCCCATCTTCGTGACCTTCACACTTGTTTATAATAAAACATTGTTTATATATATATATATTGTTTCTAAATATGCAATTAGTGACATTTAATCCTAACATATCATCATGTAGGAACTATATAGATTTCCATTGATGGGCGAAAGGCTTGAGGAGATCTCCTATTAATACGCATTATCCCAATATTTGCAGAGTCTTATATTATTCCTTCCAAGTGTCAATTTAAAATTCATGAAATGTCACTCACACCTTGTCGGGTTGGCACATTCACGAAACCTCCAACCCTTAATTTCTCTTTGTTGTACCCTCCACCTTCACACTTCTAAATATGAAATAAATAATCTTTATTGCTAACAATTCACCATACAACACCCATAGAGATTGTCATTAATCAGCGAAAGGCTCGAGAATCTTTCCCATTGATTAACATTGAACCAACATTTGCAGAGACTAATATTATCGCCTCCAATTATTCATTTAAATCATCGTCTGTAGCAAATGAAAATTCTCATAAACCTATGGCATCAACTCAATAATAGTTCTATGGAGATACAGTGAACATCTTCGGGTGCGAGGACCAGCACTTCCAGTGGTCCAGGGCATATTCTTATTACTCATCTCCAGGGCATATTCTTATTACTCATCTCCTGCTACCTAGAACAAAGTAATTTGGACTTCTGGGATAGCTCGTGTAAGCTGTGTCCCTGAATTTTTTGACTGTAAGGAGTTGGTCTCTTCGTGCACCGATAAATTTATCCCAGCCCAAAGAATTATTCCACTGCAAGATCACTCTTTTGTTTCTTTGTCGCCTCGGGTCTTCCGCCAGATGTAAAGATTTTCGGAACCAGCATTTACATTCAAAGGAGAAGATTCCAAGAAGTTCCTAAGAAATCATAATAACGGGTTGGACCTCTTTCGTGAGTTCTTGGAAGACCCAATGGTATTTCTCGAATATATCACAAGCTTCCAGGTTAGTTCATTTAGAAATCCATATCGGGAAATTTCCTGGATGTTTACGATAAAAATGGGACAGGACTCCACAACAACTGTTTCCCATATGGCTCTTTATATTTTGTATTTCACAGTCAAGGAACAAGCCATTTTTTATTGGGGCAAGATAATTTCCCATGAAATTTGTTCCCAATTGTCAAGCTTCAAAAAGGAGAAGATATTTTTTATGTCATCCTACTTAGTTTTTGTGATAGCACATTGCTGCCAGTTTCCAGAACTATCTCTGTCCAAGAAGGTCAATTGGGAATTCGACCCAATAACATTCTAGTACCAGGCCTTGTGGAAGCACAAGGCCTCCCACTATTTTTATGAGGTTTTTAATGGATTTGTGTTTGTTTTCAAAGTTTTGTTGTTGGGAGAAGATGCTCCTCGGATATCTGACCAGGAAACCAGTCTTTTGGACAGGAAGGGGTCAATTGAATATTTGGATAATTACACTATGATAAGTGTTTTTGGCTCCAAGGAAAAACCTTCTCTCCTTCCATGTCACATTATGGACATAATGTTTGTCACAGAAGTAGCAAGGAAATACAACTACTGGTTGCATCTATTCCAAGAGAAGAAGAAAAAACAGTTCATTCCTCCACCTTGGAAAGTCGGGGACTTCGTGTTAAGGAACGTCAAAAAGTTTGAAGAATTTGCAGCCCATTTTAGCAACCTAAACCTAAGATATGTTGAAATCCTAACAGGGTTCGACCCCGACAAAATGTTTTTACAACATTTACAAACACTTGGCTTGGGCAATTTATTTTTCAAAAAACACCCTACCGAAAAAGAGACACTGGCGACAACGATCCTCCTTATGATTTCGATGACCTAGACACACTCCAAAGAACCACTGAATTGAACAAGCAATAGGGAAAATACCCCAGTGAGAAGAGTGTTCAATTGGAAAATAACACTCCCAAAAGTACAACATCCCAAATCATCGCTCCAACGGCCCACCACAACAACAAAGAAACTCAGAGTTCTTCAAATGGAGGTTATAACGAACCTCCTCACCCTAAAATTGATACTTCTCACAAGATTCCAATGGACAATAAGAGAAAACAAATTGTGGGACATGCAGAAGAGCCCAGAATTTAGAGTGAGAACATGGAACTTGAACCTGATATGGATAGCATATTATGCTACCTTGATCATCCCACAATCACGATCCAACATAGTTGTCCAATGGACATATATAATACCAAACATTTAGAAAAATATGAATCCTTCGTGTTCCAGAGCGTTGTTTTTTACAGCCAATCCAAAAAAATAATTATTGAAAAAAATGATGTAAAAAATAAGAAAGGAAAATCTTGTTCATAGGTTAACCTTGCCAATATGCAGCCGTTCCAAATCTATCAACTTCACATAGTGACCAATATTCTCTTGATGACTCCATTGGAGGCATTGAATCCAAGAATGCAAGACTGAAGGACCGGGTCAAGGAATTGGAAGAATCTTTGATTCCTATGTCATTTCTTGTCAATCCTTTGGCAATAGCCATTCCAAAGACTCCTGCAACCAAGTTAAAAGGATACTCCAGTCTCCTCACATCCTGTAGAGGATATGTGGAGAATAATATCAAGAAAATAATGGAACTGATTGTTGAGGCCTGGGAAACATCGCAAACCATGACTTCCCTTGGAACGAGGGCACATAGGTTGCTAGAACATTTGTAGACAAAGCTAAAATATGAAGAACATTTCTATTTAAACATGGTCCTTCCTTTTGGCACCATTGTCAACAACATGACAGAAACAAAAATAAGAGAACAAGATCTCCCATCCAAAAACTGGATCGGTCAATTAAATGCACGCTGGAAAGAAAAAGTGAAGAACCTTCATCTCATTGTCCAGTCATGTGAACAAGCCATATAAAAAAAAGAAAAATTGTTCACAAAGCTAGCTAGAATAAACTTAGCCATAAGGACCAATGACTTCCAAGACCCCAACTTAATCGTCAACTCCTTACCCTTAACTAAAAAAGCCTTCGTTGAACAGGTTGATATTTTTAAGGATTTGTCTTTGAAGAAGTTTTACAGCATCCATGAATATGGTCAATATGACATCGACAACTGGCTAGTCAACTAGTCGGTACATAATAAGGAAATTGATCAGGCTCTGCATAATCTTTCAATCGATTTCAAGGAATTGGAAAATGAACTTTTCAACCTAAAAATATGGAATGAGATTAATGTCGCCCCAATGAGAAGCTACATTGAAGAATGGCTCGAAAGCGAATTGAAGCAGATCATCGACGAAAGGCAACAGGCACTTACCATGATTCCAATAGTCATCGACGCATCAATGAAAAGGCATCAGCAAGCAAATAGCAAAAGGGGTCATATGTACCATCGATGTAAGTCTATACTGATCACATCCTGCTTTGTTTATCAACCCAGTTATTCCACTTTTTTAAATACAAATGTCTAGACAAAGACGGATACATTTCAATTTATTATTTTCAGGTATTACACTCTATCATCGGCCGCTTGTTCTTTCTATAGTCCCGTTTCTTGTACATATTTCTCTTATGGTCCGCGGGAGCCCCAATCCCAGTCTATATGACAAACACATTTAAATTACAAGCAATTTGTAACAAACTATTATTTTTTGATATATTTCAAATAAAAAATATTTATGGCCTCATAAATTTTTATCTTCCACTATGCTTATGGTCTGCGCGAGCCCCAATCCTAGTCCATATGAAAAATGCATTTAAATTTCCAGGAAAATGTAACTTTTTTGATATACTTCAAGTTAAGATGATTTTTATCTCCTTTTATATTTATGTCGTCATAATTTTTTATCTTCCACTATGCAGAAATTGTATTTTCTTAATTTGAATATAACTATATTTTGTCCTACCACATATACAGACAAAATAGACACAATTTTTCAACATAGAAAAATATATTATATACTTTCAAAAAATAAATGATGCTCTAGACACCACATGTCATTTACTGCATGAATACCACATGTGCTTCATGCTACTTGCCACATCTCCACTATAGTTTCCATCTGCTTCCACTACTTTTTTCTATCCCTCTGCATTTATTCCCAATTCAAGCCAACAAGGACTACGCTGCCACACAACACTTGTTTTTAAAAGTGGTAATAAAAGTAGTCATTGAAATAATCCAACTATTATGATAAGCCCTCTTCAACATAAATTATATGGATTAATATTAAAAAAGAAAATTAGCTTGTAGTTTGAAACTCATGTTAAGACAGCTAAAGGGTGGGTTGGTTTACAAAAATATTATTTAATTTTAAACCACCAAATTACTTTGAGAATTATAGTTTGTTATCTTAAAAAAATCAAAGAGAATTCAAAATTTTTGTTTACAAATTATTAGATTATGAAAACAACTTAATAATTCAAAGTAATTAACTTAAATTTAAAAATATAATCAACCAAAACTGATTTTAGTGGATAGTAATCATCATTATTATTATAAAAAAATCTTAAATATACAAATAACCCTATTCCTTTATTTTTGTTTTGTTTGTTATTCATGATTTCCATCTTCTCATATTCATAATTCCTTGTTATTTCCAATACCTCTTGAAGTTGCAACACAGACATAGATATGCTACATGGTAGGATCTAAGTGAGTTTTGATTTATAAAGAATAGAACTTTATGCTAGTGAGTTGGATTGGATCAAAATGTTTTTTTTTGCTAATTTTTATTAGGAAGCGGACTACGAGACATTTTCAATGAGTGTCCAATTAGGCTCTATAAAGTAGCCTCGGGACAGTCCATATTCTAATCATATAAAATAAAAAATAAATAAAATTGATATGGTGACTAATCAATATAAAATATATTTTTTAAAATTGACATGGTGACTGAATAAAGTTCTATATAAAATATAAATAAAATTGATAAGGTGACTAAATAAAATTCTATATAAAATAGTGTTTAAATAATTGAATGATTCTATACAAAGTATAAACACATGTTGCAACCTTTGAATGTGTTATAATTATTAATACATTAAAAAAAATAACAAACTAATTTGAAATGTTGAACTGAGTTGCAACCATTGAATGTGTTATAATTATTAATACATTAAAAAAATAACAAACTAATTTGAAATGGTTAACGAAAATGAGTTATATTATTATTCAAATTTTTTCAACCAACATCTCTCACATAACAAAACATTAAATCTAATATGTTAAATTTTAATGGAATATTTTTACATCCAATTTTCTTTAAATTAAGGGAATGTTTTCTTTTTGGAGATCACAAATTCAAATTTAAAAGGATAAGATATGTAAGAAGAGTAAGGTAGGATATGTATACCTCTACTTTAAAAATGGATGACTATGATTATTATTATTATTATTAAAAAACACCTAAACAAGAGACATCATTTCTTACTTTTGCATTTCAAACATAAAGGTCAAAGTAGGAAGTCACTTATAAGCCTTGCACCTTCCACTAAATTCCACTAAATTTGTAAGAAAATAAATAAAAAACAATATTTATATAAAATATGTATTAAAATATTTATATTAATTAGTGTAATAAAATTTATCAAATATATAAAATGGGTATTTAATATATTTTAAATGAAATTGTTAAAAATAATTACAATATTTTTATGTAATATTTATATTAAAAATGAATATACATTTATATTCTTAGTAAATCTTTTAAGTGCATTGTATAACTTAATATTAATGAAAAACTCAATCTGTATTTGTTTAATTTATGATATATATATGTGTGTGAGAGAGAGAGAGTTTATGATATTTATAATAAATAATAATAAATGAGATATTTTTTTTTTCCCAAGTTACATTTTTTGGGAAAAACCGTGAGTGCTTTCATTTGTGGGAATTGAACCTAGGTGGGAAAGATAAAAATTCCTACCAACTACCCGAAATAAACTCAAATGACTCTAAATAAATCATACATAATATTTATATTTAAAATTAATTATGTATGTGTGTGTTGAGAGGGACAGATTATTAGATGCATTGTATAATTTAATATAAATGAGAATGTCAAATTTTTGTTTTTATTTTCATTTGAAAAGAAATCGTTATCTTGATATTTCATATTAGAATCAAAGATAAAAAAAATTACATAACTGCATATAGCCATGAGCTTTAAACTCCAAAAAAATGATCCTCCAAGAAATAACATACTTCTTGACCTATCCTCCTATAAAGACATGATTTATGTTCAAGAAATAAATACATAATGCTCCAAGAAGTATCTAATGTACAATAGTTACAAAAAAGAAGACCTTCTCCATAAAACAAAAGCTTTAAGTAAAGAACATTTAAAAAAGTTTAAAGTGGCCTCAAGACACCACTTCACCAACTCTGATCTATTCATAAAAGCAAGTGTCAGTGTCCCCTATGAGGGAATTGTTTGACATCAAATCAACTTCCACATTTAATTCCCTAAAAATGTGCATGAACTCAATACTATCAAAAACTACCACACACTCCTGGATTATTTTCCCCCAATGTTGATGAATAATGTTTCTCAATTTCCCTTTACCCATTGCCCAGTTAATGATGACCTGGGAATCCAAAAAAAACATGTAAACACTATAAATCCAACTTACATCCATTGTCAACAAATCCCATAAACCCAACATATTCATTTTTTTGTTTACATTGATTCCTCCACCCATCCCCCTGAAAAATCTTAAGTGATTATCTTCCAAGAAAAAACCAGCACCATAAACTCCCCCTTGGGTTGCTCCATCAAAAAATCCTTTGACGTGGATCTCTGACGATGTTAAATCATAAATAGTCCTAAAAATTTGCTCTCTGAGATGCTTTTGATATTCTTTGAAAGAGCTGATGATTTTAACAACACAGAGATCCAAGGAAAGTGTCTTATTATTGAACAGTATATTGTTCCTATAAGTCCAAATAACCCAACAGGTGAAACCATGGAGAGAATTTAATGTTTTTTTTTTTTTATCCATTGCTTCAAAAAAAATTCCACAGACCCCTCACCCCAATCAATAACAAAATTTAGTAAACTTTTCAGCAAGAACCAAATGTTCCTAGTAAAGGCACATTGAACTAAAAGATGTTTTATAGTTTCTTCGATAGATTTGCACAGATAACAAAAACCAGGACCCTTCCATCCTCTCTTTACTAGTGATTCCCATGTCAGTATATTCTTGTTCAAACAAAACCACAAAAAACACTTAATCTTAGTAGGGAGATTCCACCTCCACGTCTTCTCCATCCACCTGTGCATTGGTGCATCATTCAAGGAATTGAAGATCACAGAGTAAAGTGCATTTATTGTGATGTTTCTTGTTGGTTGACTTGTCCATACAAAACAATCCTCCTATGCATCTAATCTAATACCATCTCTATGCAATCCATTAATATATGATCTCCATAGTATAATCCAGTTTCCTGTGAACCCCAAAGTTCCATCCGAGAGCCAATCTGATGGTCTTCTAAGTAAAAGTGGGTGACACATGAAATGTTCCAAAGTAGTCAAGCCTAAATTGTTTAAATAAATCACCAACGATATAGGTAACATGTAATATTTCTCCCCTCTAATGAAAGGATCTACACCAACATTAATTGAGTGTACATTTCCCACTTTCCACGAAATCATATGACCAATTTGTTGAGAACTCAACACACCCTAAAAATACTTTATCAATTGTTTTACTTTTTGGGTACCACTTGATTTCTGCACTTTCTGATTCGATTTCATTTTGATAAAAATTTTGTCTTTGCTTATTTTCATGACTCTCATCACCTTTTCAAGTTTCTTGAACTTATGAAACCCCATGACTAAAAAGACCTTAACAAATGTCGGCAACCAAACACTTTGCCCAACGTGCTCAGGTTCGACATCGGAAGGAATTCAAAGAAGAAAAAGGAACCACTCAGAAAACTAGGGTCGTCGAGCGTCCATCTCCATCAACATCGGCAGAAGGAAGTTTTCGTTTGCATTAAGTGTTCCACAAAAATATACCGTTGATAGTCATTTTCCCTTTGGAGTCAATAAAGGACGGGAAGGGCTAGATGTTAACGAAGAACTAAAAGATATCACCAATACTCGATCCTCGATGCACTTTATCAAAATCAGGGAAAACCCAGGAGGATCACAACAAACATTTTGACCACGATAAATGGTATCCCTGATCGTCGATGCATTTTCAGCATTGGGACTTTTTCAAGGGAGCTTATTCGAAAGCACATTGATAGGTTTATCGTCGATCATCGATCCTGGACACTTTTTTGGCATCGGCGAGGTAAGGTTTGTTTTAGAATGAATAACTCAAGTAAAGTCCCAACTCTGATTAATACAAGATAATCAAGTCAATAGTCTTCAATGGCACGTGCCTTTACCAGGTAATAGGGTCGTACGATTTAGTTCTATCCAGAGTCATTTTTGGTTCACTAGGTCTAAGTCACACCTCCGAGTCATCTTTGTCGCATCAGCATTGTATGGAAAGATCAATCAATGTCAGATATTTTTGCATGTGGATATCTACGAAGACATTCATAGCACAACCCCGATCCCTGATCCACCCACTGATGGAGTGACACGACAGGACATTTTTTGGCATTAGATACGATTGGATTTTGAGCATTTAAGGAGATAATTAATACTCGATCTTGCATTAGTTTATACCTCATGTGACAATCAAAAAAGTTGTTTAAAATCACCTATATACTACATCACCACCCACGCCTCTGCCATCAACCCACGATGAATTTAAGTTCTAGAGATTTGGCCCCAGATTAATTAAAAATTCACTCATAACCAAAATTGAATGACTGACGCGACATGGTCAAATATTTCTTGTTTAAAATATCTTGAGTCATTGTGAAATAAATCATTCTGCATGCAAGATAATTCCAGAGCATATGAAGAAGAAAGATGAGCAATTTGAAGGCTGTATCGATCCTGTGATTGTCAAAATAACTAGGTTTTAACGAACTTCAGAGGTATGTATTCGAGTCTGTAAATTCACTCGCTGTAATTTTTTATATGTGTGTTTTTTGGTTTTTTACACAGTCCCTCAAATTCTGCTTAAGTTTCAGGAATGATGCCGCTAAGAAATCCAACCACCAGACACTCGCCGAGAGCACCAAAGTTGAAATAACCAGAGACGGGCAAATGTTCTTCTCCCGGAACCACAAGGCAGTTAGAGTACGTCCCTAGGCCAGATCTTGTCATGAAGACAAAAAAAAAGATGTTTTTATCCATCCCCTGGCCTTTGGCGATACAGAGGAAAGCACAGGGTCCAAATGGCACTCCCACATTGGGGGGATTTCTTTAACAGGATCAACCGAGAAGAGTACCCAGAATATGTCCTGCACAATGATCCGGATGTAAGAGTGTACGATGACCAGGTGTTCTCGAACATTCGACAGTCATATATACATATGGTGGCAAGAAGAACCCCCATTTTTCCCTGCATAGAAGTCTTGAAGTGGCTCACCAAACACACAGACACACAGAAATGTTTAATTAACTATGAAAATGGTGGGTGTGTCAAAGTGTTCCTCCTGGTAGAAGTTCAAAAATACTACAAACTTAGAGACCCCAAGGAGCGGCTAAACAGAGATCTTGTGGTGAATTTCTACGAAGACCACAACACCACCTAGGTAATGGCCTCATGGTGGAGGGAGGACAAGAAGTTTACCAACCAGAGCACTGGTTGGTATAGGAAAGATAACTTAAGGGATCCATATGTCTATTTGATGGCTCTCATCTGCCAATTGTCTGGAGAGAAATATTGCTCCAGGGTTTTAGAGGAATGGATGCTTTTTTTGTACACAGTCATGATCGTCGGGTGCAACTTCAACTGGGGAGAAATAATATCCAAGCAACTAAGCATCTGTGTGTAGCAGGCTCAGGCACCGAAGGAAGGGGAAGCACCAACTTTATACATGGATTCATACCTTCTCGATGTCATGTGCTCCATAAATGTCTTCGTCAACATGAATTTGAGCTAGCATGTTGCATAGCTCTCAGTCCATGTCTACTTCAACGTGCTATGGGAAAATAGGTATAATAAATCTTACTCACTCATTTGTATTGAATTCATCGCCCGAATTTATTTTATTCTTTTTAAGAAGGAATTCCCAAGGCTATTGGCGACAGCCAAGAAGATGATATCCAAGGTAGGCCATTGGTATTTGGACAAGCGCGCCACCTACATCAGGATGTTTAGGGCCACCGTAGCGCCACATCTCCTACTGGCTCATGTCCCAAACAGGCTTGTCGTAGGATAAATTTGTTATCGAACCATCTTGCAGGGATACAATGCCACCCTGGTCAAGGACAAGAAATGGGATTTCATCCCTATGGTTTACACGTAGTGTTCTACTTGGTAAAGGACACCTCTCAATATAAACAAGAGGGGTTGAGCCAACTCGAATTCAGAGTCCCTTTGGGTCGATTCCACAAGAACGATCGAAAGGGCCTAGTCCAGCAACATGCTTCACAGGTGTTGTCCTGTTGGTCGTATGCTCACGAAAAGTTTGAAGACAAAGTATTCACAGAGAACTCCTAGGACCGGGATAAGGTGGTGCAAAGGATGGTTGACCCAAAAATGAGCAGGTTCAAGGCCATGAGCATGGATGAACAGGTGGAAACAACAGAGCAGTTGAATCAAGAGGCCCTTGGAGCCAGGGAAGAAATCAGAGTGGGAGAGGCAATCGAGTTGTAGAACAGGGGACCATCTATGACACAGGAGGCACAGGCAAAGGGATTGCTCCTGATGAAATGGTAACATAGAGTAATCGATCTGCTGCAAAATGCCTTGGACCTTGTAGAAATGAAAAGGGTTCATGCCAATAACCCACTTGAAATTCGGGCAAGCCCAAGTGGCCCAGAGCTAATAAAAATTGAAGAAATCATCGGGTTAGATGACCCTGAAGTTACAATGCCACAGGCTAGATCACTAGGGGACATTTCAGCTTAGTCAAACGTAGCAAGGACATCAGAGATATAAAGTGCACCAAACCCCGTCCATGACTTAATAATTATATTTGATGATGAGGAGATTTCGTAGGTTTCCCTGGTGACTATGTTGCATATCATAGAGGAAAAGGAACCCGAGAAGGAATCATCCCTAGCTTTTGATGCTCAAATTCAAAGCTTTCCAAAGAGTGACCAGGAGGTTGAAACTGTCTTAGACACTGAGCTACTCTATGAACCAGGGACCCAAGTGGACAGCCCGAAGGACGAGCTAGGGTCGGGTGAACAAGAAGAAGAAGTTCCACAACAGGAAATTGGCATATTAACAATTGATTATCAAGTAAGTGTCGATCCTACCCCTGATGTTTCAATTTTAGCTGATACTTTACCTCCCGATGAGAAAAAACCAAAGGTCAAACTTTTAGAACACACAAAAGAGGCTCAAGAACCTAGTCTTGAACAAATATACACCATCGGGAGCCTAGGAAACATGCTTACTTGGGAAGAGTAGTGAATCCCCAAACCCGTGGATAAGGTAGTTGATATACAATATATCTCTTATGACGGAAAGAGGAAATCCATCATGAAAGGAACCACCAAGAAGAGGAGGCTTACTCTGGATCGCTCCATCCTTATCACCACAGAGGAGAAATTGATTAGCATGGAGCATGCCAAGACTTCTGATATTATCGGCACAGGGATGGAAATCACAAATGCCACCCTGGATAGAGAGAGGAAGGATAAAGAGGAGTTGGCCACTGCACTGAAGGAGTTGGAACATCTACGCCATTTGGTGAAATATTATCAAGACTCCACATAGGCCACGGTGTTCCTGAGAAGTGAATTCCAGGAGGCCTACAGTAAATGTACAAATGAGCGACACCTTTTCACTGCAGGGATAGCTGATTTCCAATAAGACACCCTCATGGCATTGGTGACGTGCAAGGATATGGAAATATGGTACGATAAAGAACAACAAGTAGTGGAAAGGATCAAGTACATCAGTATGGTTCAACAAGGTCAAGACGCTGAAGAACACAACATCCAGGTACTAAGGGATAACAACATCGACCCAATAAATAAGTCGTCCAAATACTAGGTGAAAATGGCCCGAGAACCTCATCAAGAAATCTAAGAGAAATGGGCTGAGTATGAAAAGAGTTGGACCAAGATCAACCGGGTGATGAGAGGCATCGACCTTCCATAATTTGGCACATCTGATGACTTTGTTGACTTGCATGACATAATCAAATCACATGTCGAACAAGACTCATCGTGGGCTGCTGAGATAGCAAAGGTGGTGAACATGGTGCCAATTCAAGTACAACAGTTCATGGAACACTCGATCAAGGCTTGAACTGTGTTGCAAAAATTAAGTGCTAGAATAGTAAAGTATCAGGCACTAGCAGTGGAGATAAAGGAGACCCTTTCAGCCCTAATGGACCCTCACAGATTCATGTATGCCAACACATGCGAGGATCTCTTCGTAAAATGGTCGAAGTATGAGAATATTCATCCACTTAAATGAAACCATTTGATGACTCTTAAAAGACTAAGAGATGAAAGCACCATGTGGAGATATTTTGTTTTACTTAGCTTACACTTTTATAGTTATTTTTAGTTAATAATATGTTATAAATAAGAGGATCTACCGGTTAGAAATGGTCAATGGTTTTGGAAAAGACCCTCATTTTTGGATTTGTAAAGAACTATTTCGGAGCTACCTTAATTGAGAAGTCTTGTTTAGGACCAGAGAAAAGTTTGTGTTTACATCAAAATTGTGTGTGATTGGATCTGAAGAAGAATTATTTCTGATTTTATCTCATGGATGGATGTTGTAATGATTAAGAGCCTCTGAATCTATTGATAAGTTATTTGATTCAATATTTTTATAGTTCTTGTCTTTAATGATGAATAGTAAATCGTTGTGTTAATGTGTGATCAATGATTAGAGCTAAGGAAACTATTTGTCTTGCCATTGTTTATTGCATGTATGTCTTTTTCTAATAATCGTATCTCAGTCAACAACTATAATACCATCAGGTTAACGTATTAGTACTAGGCTTGTTGTAGGTGTAATAATCATTGTCTGCATGCTTGAGTATGAGGGTTATCCCGAGCTCAGCCTTGTTCAATAGTTAAGTCCTTTCCCCTTCGTTACCCAATGTTGGTTTATACCAGCATTCATCTTGTATAGGTCCCACCTATAAGAGAGAATGTAAAAAAGAGAATGTTCGAACTGAAGGAGGAGATTTCACAAGAAGACATCCTATCAATCACTACGTAAATCCCATCGATTAATTGGCTGGATCGCAAGATCCGGAGAAATATTCCACCATTAAATGTTGCAGAGTCTAATTGCGCCTCGATGGTAGGTTTCGCTCCTACTTTTGAGTTAAAGGGATTTAGGACCCCTCAACAAAATTGGAGCTAGAAGGAGGGCCTGAGAATGAATGGTTGACGATATTTTTGACATATTATTTCACATGGCCTGTAGATTCAAAACAGACCACATGCATGGCTAGTCATTCCCAAGACAACCCACACACCCTGAATACTCATGAAACAAGTAACTCACCCCAACAAGAGGAATAACATCTATTCCATGAAATACCTTATTCTCTTCATGATGAGTAGTTGAATCGATTCAAAGGAATCACAAGAGCTTACACCCGACAAATCAGAGCACTGCCCTTAGCTCTGTTACTTTCTCATCGAAAACAAGTAAGAAGACTAGTGGTCGACACCCCCGACCAGGTTTTTGTGCACACCGTAGAAGATCTGATAGATTTCGTCCTCACCAAAATTGAACATCCTTTTAATCTAATCCCCGAAACACCAGTCGACAACTCCTCCGAGCCCGACGATTTTTTCGACAAAGAAGGGTTTAACTCAAAACGCTCATTTTCAAGATCGGACGACATGGAAGATAACAATGATCATAATTAAGAAAGGGGAAGCCCACCTTAGAATAATCAACCTTGGTTGGCCAGATATTCTCTAGCCATCCTTGGATGAGTACATAACCTTCCCCGACATCCAAAAAATTTACTCCCTAAATTTGACCCTGAAACCTCAGGATTTCCTGAAGACCATATCAAAAAATTCAGACTTGCTATTACACTGATGAATGTCCAACATGAAGACATATTATGTAGGATTTTTCCCTATACTTTTGAGAATTAGGCCTCCACTTGGTATTTTAATTTACCTGTAGGATTCGTAACTAGTTGGACAACGTTTCAAAAAGATTTTCTAGATAAATTTGCAGAAGAAACCACTACTGGATATTTGATGGTTGATTTGTTCGCCACCACCATGAGTTCAAAGGAAAAGGTTAAAGACTTTAATAAATAGTTCACCATTATCCTAAACAAATTTCAACCCGGAGCTAAACCCACTCAAGAGTTGCAAATCGAAGTATATGTTAATGCTCTCCCAACTTTTATTTCCATGTTTGTGAAGAGGGCTGCCAAAACAACCTTAACTGAGAATTTTGAAGAATCCAAAACAATAGAGTTCCAAATGAAGGGATGTAAAGAATGCCATGTCTCACTAGTTAAGAAGGAATTTCAACCTCCTCCCAGGAGAGGACTCCTATTAACTAGACCCCCAGGGAAACAAATAGAATAAGGTCCCTAAAAGGGAATTGGAGACATAGAATACCTACAACGCATGGTTAAGAAGTTGTCAAATGAAATCATAGACATGAAAATAAGTGTAGGGGAAGGAAACCAAGGCCAGAGGACCTATAAACCATTTTTTAAAATAAATCCACCTTTCAAAGCAATTGGACCCCCCTAGCCAACTTAAACATCGATCTGGGAAATGTAGCATCTGACTCTTTATGTACCTATCACCAAGAGAAAAACTCTGAAAGAGACTACCCACAATGGGTGCATGACATGAATTTGATGGCCAACCAGTTTCTAGATGAGGTTTCTGTAACTGAACAATCAAGTGGCTCAATTATGAATATTGTTGATCAGGAAGAATTTGATCCACCAGAAGAAGAAACCATGTTGATATGGGACCGTGACCTACCAATTCCTTCCAATGACCTATTTGAGGTTCAATAACCACCCGTGGAGGTCTTGGATGCGTAAACACGAAGTAAGGGTCAAACTGTCTCAAACGATCTTACTACAGCCCAAACTTTGGGAGGAAAACCAACTCATGATCACCCAAAATAACCTTTTGTGCCCCGAAGAAATCCTATAAGGATCTATACACAAGAATCACCCAAGCTAGACTAAAACATAGTAGAAGATTTGAAAAAGTTGAAGGCAAATATGTCGGTCATGGACATGTGTAGAATCCCTCAAGAAAATGACTTTCTGTTACAAGCATTGAAATCAGTAGAAAATCCTACAACGAGCACTGACAAAGGAGAAAATATGACTCCCACGGATCTAATAAATAAACTAACTGTGAACGTATGCTTTGAAGATAAGAAGGGAAAACCTTTTGTCCCACCGTTCCTTTTAACATTTGAAGACTTCAACAGAAACCTCCATAACTGTTTGTTTGACTTAGGAGCATCATCCAATTTTATGCCATTGTATATTTGCAAAAACTTAAATGTAGTCCCTGTTAAGAGTGTGTTGATGGGGCTTAATTCCCTTGACTCAACAGTAGGAACCAAACCTGCCACCGAGGCCCAATTAGACTCTGCAGTGTTTGAGATGGAATGGTTCTTTGGATCTTGCGATCCAACCAATTTATCGATGGGCTTTTTGTTTTCTTGTGAAGTCTCTTCCTTCAGTTAGGACTGTTCTTCTCTGTATTTTCTCTTGAGTGGGGATGGTATGAGAGACGCAAGCTAGTATAAACCAACTTGACTAGTAACAGGGTTGAGCTTTAACTACTGGGAAGAGGCTGAGCTTGGGATAACCCGCTGCTCAAACATGCAGACAGTGATTTTATGACAAAGGGCCTAGTACTAATACATTAACCAAATGAGCATCCAATTACTGTCTGGGAAACTAATTACCAGAAAGAAAGCACATATGTAATAAGATTATGACAAGAAAAATAATTCATCTACCATAACCATGAATCACATTATAACACAACGATTTATCTCCATCATGAAAGCAAAGAACATCAAGACATTGCACCAGATAACTTGACAACATAATTAATTGCTCTTACTCATTATTGCATCATTCATGAAATAGGATAGGAAGTAGTTCTTCTCCAAGTCCAATCACATTGGATCTAATGGAAATAGTTTGTCTCTGGTCCAGAAGGACTTCTAAATTCATAGCAGTATCAAAATAATTCTCCACAGCCAAAAAAAGAGTTCTTACAACAACCATCAACCTCTAACTAATTGGTCGATGTCCTTATTTATAATATAAAATTCAACCAAAATTAACGGCTAAGTATAGTTTGAACCAAACAAAAATATCCACGTGGCGTGATCATCCAACAGTTTCTTTAAAAGTCCACCCGAGATATTTCTTGAAAAGGATGACTTCTTTCGTATTCAAACCAATTGATAAATAGATCTTCACAGGTTTGGGCCCATGGGAATCTCTGTTGTTCCATTGGGGCTGCATATATTCCTCTGACATCTATTGCATGTGCTCAATACTTTACCAAACTGGAATTCAGTTGTTGCAGCATGGTTCGAGCTCTGATCGGCTGTCCCGCGAATTTTTTCACTTGCCCTGGCCTTGCATCGGTCAACTTTGCGCATCCTTTGGCCCATAGCAAGTCTTTTTCGGCATGCGTCTAGAACACATCGCTAAGGTTGATAAATTCATCGGTGGTGCCGAACTCGGGGAGCTCGACATCCTTCATTACTTTATTAATTTTACCCCAGTGTTTCTTGCACTTGGCCCATTGTTCTTGGATTTCTCGGTGTGGGTCCTGGGACATCTTAGCCCAGTACTTGGAAGATATCTTCATGCGGTTGAGACTACTTTTTCCTACCATCCGAATGCCATGTCTTTCCTGTTCTTGACCTTGCTGGACTGCCTCAATATATTCGAGTCTCTCTACCACTTGTTGTTCCTTTTCATGCCATCACTCCATCTCTTTGCACATCGTGAATGCCATGAGAGTGTCCTCCTGGAACTCGACTATGTTTTTAGTTAACAGGTTCCTTTCCTTCTTTAACTTGTTGTAAACTCCGTTGAACTCACCTTTCAGATACATAGTGGTCTGCATAGCGTTCTTGTAGTACTTGAATAGATGGCACATGTGCTCTAGCTCCTTTAGGGTGGTGGCTAATTCCTTTTCATCCCTCCTAGATCTATCTTGGGTGGCATCAGAGAGAGATTTTCCCACGCCGATCAATTCAGATGTACGATCTTTTGTTGTGTTGATTAATTTTTCTTCTGTGGTAACTAATATGGAGTGATCCAAGGTGATCCTTCTCTTCTTTGCAGTCCTTTGAATGATGGCCTTTATCTTTTGATCATAGCAGATCACATAGATGTCTACTACCTCATCTACTGGTTCTGGTATTTGGTGATCGCCCCATGTGAGCATGTTTCCCAGGCTCCCAACGGTGTGTATTTGTTCAAGAGTGGGATCTCGAACTTCTTCACTTTTCCTTGTAGATCTGACCTCTACTTGTCACTCATCAGGGATTTGAATATTGGGCAGAATAGAGGTGTCGGGTATAGACTCGTTATTTACTTGCTCGTCAGCTGTAGAAATGTCGATTTCCTTTTGTGGAGGTTCATCACTCGAACCCGCTTCTACTTCCTGTTCATCGAACTCTCTTGTGTCGAGGCCACCTTCGGCTCCTGTTTCCTTTTTTGAGACCTCTTTGTCTTGAACCTCGGGCTTAGGGGAAGAGGTTTTCTCAGGACCTTCTTCTTCTTGGACATGCACTGGGTAGCCACAAGCGGGTTCTGGACTTTCGTCGTCATTGTATATATGTATAAGTGTGCTCAAGGGATTGGGATCTTGTGTTTCTATCAACACCCAGCCTATCTCTGGTTGAGTTTCCCCTCCTTCCGAGGGATTGATCAGTGATGTTGTGGATTCATGGTTTCCTAACCCATTGGTGTTATCAGAAACTGTTTAACCAGGATCACTTGACTCTGTTGGGACACTTTGGACAATAGTTGAAATTGCAGGTCTTATGATAAGGTAAAGGTCATCCTGCATCCGCTTCATTAGTAGTTGGGTTTGTTGATATAAAATAACACCCCTCTCTTTTTAATCTTGTTATTTAGGGAGATCCCTGATTTGTACCGAGGATACATGATAAATAATTGTTGCCTCAATTCCCACTCGGAGATATCCTATTTCCTCGTTGGATTCATAAGCTACATTTCCTTCCTAAGCCCTGAGAATTTCTTGGGCTGACTGCTCCAAAGATGTCACTTGTTCTTCCAAACTCATAGCTTTGAATCTGGTCATTCGAGGATTAGCCCTTCTTGATGCCACTTCATCCCAATCTTGATCATTTTCAGTGAAGATTTCATCTACGAACCGATCATGGGCATAGGGCCAACAGGATGATACCTGCAATGCATGTTGCAATACCATTCCCTTGGGGTCATGCTTGCGAAATCGGTCATTCTGGAATTGAAATTCTAATAGATCTCCCCTAACACTAGTCGGTCAAGAACATAAATGGGTAATAAGTGGGGTTCCCCAGTAGCGTTGAAAACTCTGATGTAGGTTTCTTTCTCATCTAAATACCAGTGAACAACTTTGGCTATAACCTTCTTTGCTTCATCTCAAATCCTAGGGCATTCTTTCCTGAATAGAAATAAGTAAATGTGTGCAATAAACTGATCGCAAATAACATCATAGGACTTTTTGTACCTATTTTCCCATAAGATGTTGAAATATACATGGATCAGAAGCTTCAAAGAGTGTCAATTTAGGTTCATCCCAAAGAAAGCGTTCCTGGCGTAGACAATGTCTAGCAAATATGAAGCCATGTAGAAAGCGAGAGTATCTCCTTCCTTTGGCACCTGAGCTTACCTTATGCAAGTGCTCAACTGTTTGGAAATAATGGCATCCCAATTGAAGCCCATGCCAGAAATGGCGACTGTGAAAGCTAGAGGCATCCAAGCCTCTAAGAACTGGGAGCAATATTTCTCCCCATGCAACCTGCAGAGTAGGTACATGAGATATATGTATGGTTCTCTAAGATTGACCATCGGGTACCAGTTGACAGTCCGGTTCATCAATTTTTTGTCTTCTCTCCACCATGATGCCATGATTTTTCTGGTATCGTGCAATGCATATAAACTCAAAACGAAATCAATACTCAACTTTATCTCAAAATCCCTGAGCTTGTAATAACTCTGAACCTCTGATGGAAGGAAAACCCCAACGCATTCACCGTTATCATCATTAATCAAACATTTTTGTGCATCAAAATGGTCAATCATCCACTTCAGGAGCTCAATGCAAGGAAATACCAGAGACTGGCTTGCCATCATGTGAAAATAATCCCTGCAAATATTTTGGATAACCTCGTCATTGATCTTCCTTGTATCAGGGTCGTTGTGCAGGGTATATTCAAGGGGTTCTTCTTTCTTGATTTTCTTGAACACTTCTTCCCAACGAGGAAAAGTTTTCTTGGCTCCAATACTTTCCTTTGTGTCTCTGAAAGTTGGGGGCTGGACAAAGGGCTCCTTGGTGATCATCTTAATGATGGACACTGGCTTGGAAGAGAACTCTAATTGTCTTGCAATTGCTGGGGAGGAGCCTTCTCCTACTTCTTATTCTTGTAGTTTTGGAGCTCTTGGTGATTTCTTGGTGGAGGGATTCTTCGGAGGCATTGTCCCCTGTAATAAAAAATTCCCTTTAAACACATATACAGAATAGCGTTGGCTGAGTATATATAAAATGAAACGTAAGAACACCATTAGTAGATACGTACATGTAACTCTTACTAAGATAATTTTTTAATACTCACTAAACTTTGGGCGTTTCCTCTAGACTGTTAGCTTCGCTCTTCTGTTTGTTCTGAATTTATTATTGCACAGAATGGGATCATACACAATGAATCAAACAAGATATAACTGGAGAGGTACTACTAGTCATATCAATTAGTTAATACGAGTAATGAGTGCAGATTCAAAATAAACTACTATCGGATTTCTGCAGATAAATCTTAGTTGGTCGACGACAAAGGCGTGGAGGAAGATGAATTGTATCAATGATTTTAATGGTTCTTTTTTATTCGCGCACGAATTAGTAACTAATGCACAATCTATGAATTAACTACTAGCTTTGAATGTGGTGTATCTGACACATTTAGCGGTTAAACGTCTCGTCACATCACATCACTCTGGCATATAAATCGGGGATCGACTACTATCTGAGTGTATACTAATATTGATATACTCTTGATAAAACTTTCGAAGCCAATGATATCGGGGTTGGTGATTGGGGAAATTTCAGGTACGCAACTTGTCAGTGGGTCCTCATCTTCATGAGCCTTCATCATTGAAAACGTTTCGAACATCAACGGTCTGCGGTGCCAGTCTTCTTTATGCGCAGTGCTTATTGTTACACCTTTCCACTGAGACTGAAGGATTGTTCTTTGGAAAGATCCTTCCCAAGAGTTATTCATATAAAAGGAACACTTTCATCGACCAACACCGATGAATATCGGAACTTGGCTATTTTGACTTCTCAGACGATTTTCATCACCTTTAAGTTTTATCGATGTCGAACTTTTGAAGCGAGTCGGGGAAAATTATAGGTCGTCGATTCTTTGAGTAGTTGTTAAGTCTCCTTTAGAGTTAAGATGATTCTTTTTTGTATGTTCAAGTGAACGTTAATAAATTCAATGATGAAACATATAAGATAAGTGAAAGTATTAGTTTCATACCGAGGCGAAAACAATCAAATGCAAAAGATCGGGCGGTACCCAAAAAGGAAATGGTCACAGACTTTTTAGGGTGTGTTGAGTGCTCAACAGAGTGATAAACATGTAATACAACTATAAAGAACCCGGGTGAAGGTTATGGGAGAGCTCAAATATGTAATGATCAAAATAGTGACACACCCTAAATTGTTTCAAGTAATTGACATCATTGTAGTAGATATCCCATAAGCTTATGGATTGCTACTAAGTTGAGATTGGTCCAATAATTTAAATGGATACTTTAGTACAAACTGAGCTCACCTTTGGCTACCATTAAAGGGGCACATGAATATGATTAGAATCAATAGGGAAATATATCTAAAGCACACGGTCACCAACCTGGAAACCCTTAATGAGCCCTCATTGATAGATTTCCCCATGCTAGGAAATTATTCATGTGACTCCGATTTTGGGAATTTCTCCCCCCTCTCATATGATGTTCCTCCTACTCAAAACTTCGAAATACATTTTCAAGAAAATTTTCCAATGACAGTGGGGGAAACCCTCTTCTGTCAGGAACCGGTGTTAGAAATCACAGAACAGATAGGAGGAAAAGAGGAAAGTGGTATAAAGAAGGAAGCTGACGGTTTTCTCTCACAAATGTGGAACTTATACTTCGATGGATCTAAATAGCAAGAAGGGTTAGGGGAAGTATGCATCCTCATTGATCCAAAAGGTAAACGAAATTTCATGTCCTTTAGACTAGAATTTGAATGCACAAACAACATTGTCAAGTATGAAGATCTAGTACAAGGGCTAAAGAAAGCCATAGACTTAAACTTCAAAGAATTGAAGGTTTTCAGAGATTCTAAAATCATCGTTAGACAAGTAAGGAACATTATACATTACAACTCTCCCCACTCGAGGAATTTCCAAGAGGAAGTGCACAGACTAATAGAACATTTTGAAGCCTTCAACATTACACTGATCCCCAGAACAAAGAACACTCTTGTTGATTCTCTGGCCACCTTTTCCTCAAAACTATCATCTCTAGAAGACTATGAAGTGTCCCGGTTCACTATGGAGCTACACTACAAACCATCAGTGGCCAATAATATTTCTAATTGGAAGGTATTTGAAGGATATGAACAGATCATAAACGTTTTGACCAATCAAGATAATTTTAGAGACTTGGCTATTGACGATGAAGTATTTCAGGAGCAATTAGCAGAAATCGATCCTCATACAGATCAACCATCCGACAAACCAAGGTCTCACATGATACTGAAAGGGATATCCAATTTAGAAAATATTTTTGACTTAAGGGAAATATTCAAAGGGTCAACGAACGCAAAGACGGGGAATTCATGTCCCATGCATGAAACTATAAATCTAGGAACCCTGGAAAACCACAAGAAAAAAAATCTCGGCAAGACAGTATCTAAAGAGGAAAGGAAGGCTTATATAAAACTTTTCAAGAAATATCAAGATGTCTTTGCATGGTCCTACCGATATCGGAAAACTTATGACACTCGTATCATTCAACAAAAAATATCGTTAAATCCTAGAGTGAAACCCTTCCAATAGAAGCTTTGGAAGTACCACCCATCCCTGAAGCCTCTCATGTGTCAGGAGTTAAAGAAATTACTAGATGCCAAGATTATATTCCAGGTTAGACACTCTGCATGGGTAGAAAATTTAGTTCTTGTGAGGAAAAAGTTTGGGGAGATCCGCCTATGTGTAGATTTCAAAAACCTCAACAGAGCTTCAGAAAAGGACAACTACCCAGTCCCACCAATGGAGCAACTCTTACAGAATGTGTCTGTCTCTAAGATTTTCTCCCTGCTGGATGTTTTTTTAGGTTACAACCATGTTGTAGTTTCAGAGGAAGACCATTTGAAGACTACCTTCTGAACCAAGTGGGGAACCTTTGCTTATAAACGTATTCCCTTTGGGTTGATCAATACAGGGGAGACCTTCCAAAGGGCAATGGACGTAGCGTTTCGGGGACTAATCAACAAGTCTGTAGTAGTCTATTTGGATGATGTGACTGTGTATTCAAAGAACAGAGAATATCACACCCAAAACTTAGCCCATATTTTCGAAAGGTTTAGAAAATACGGTATATCCTTAAACCCTAAGAAAACTATTTTTGGTGTCAAGGAAGGTAAATTTCTAGGTCATATTATATCTCAAGTAGGAATTCACATACACCTTGAATGGATTAGGGCTATAGTTCATCTTTAATTACCCCACAACAGAAAGGATATGCAATCCTTCTTTGGGAAAATCAATTTTGTGAGGAAATTCACCCCCAATTTCGCTAAAACGATCAAACCCTTACAAAAAATGATATGCAAAGATGATGAATTTAAGTGGGATGATGAACGAAAAAGTTCTTTTAGCAATATTAACACTGCAATATCTCAAGCCCTGGTGTTGCAAAGTCCCGATTTTAGCAAAAAATTCTTCCTCTATACGTTTTCCTCCAACCAATCGTTAGTTGTAGTATTGACTCAAAAATATGATGACAACAACGAGGCCCCGATATCATTCATGAGAATTAATCTCCAAGGGGTTGAACTAAACTACCCTTCTATAGACAAGCAAGCTTATGTGGTATACAAGGCAGTGAAACACTTCAGACCTTATATCCTAAAGAACCATACCAAACTCATCATGCCTCACCCTGTAGTATGATCCCTATTCACTTAATAGGAGATGGGGAAAGAAGAGGAAAATTAATGGAAGTAGACCAAGAATTTGATATAGATATAAAACCTGCTAAACTGGTTAAGGGACAAGGGTTATGCAAACTTGTAGCTAAAACCCAGGACCAAATAAATGAAGACCCTGGATGGGAGAATGAATTGGCATTATGGTGTGGTGAAGCTTCATACGCCTCCCCAGGGAAAGAGACTTGGTATGAGAAAATGAATTATCTCCTGCATCATGGGACTTGCCCAGAAAACCTAAATCCTAGGGAAAGGAGAGCCCTCAGGTTAAAATCAGCACAATATCGCCCCATAAATTCTGTACTCTTATGTGTTAATTATGATGGGGTACTTTTTAGATGTCTCAAACATGAATATGCAGACAAGGTTCTAAAGGAGCTGCACGATGGTCCCACAGGTGAACATTTCATAGGAAACACCACCGCTCACAAAATACTGAGATTTGGCTATTATTGGTCTACTCTGTTCAAGGATGTTCACACATACGCTAAAAACTGTAAAACTTGTCAAATGAGTGCGGGGAGGGAAACGAGAGCAGTTGTCCCACTCCAACCCGTGGTTATTTCCAGGTCATTTGAGCAATGGGGGTTATACATCATAGGAGAAATTACACCAAGTTCTTCAAAAAAACATAGATACATATTGATTGCCACATACTATTTCACGAAATGGGCAGAGGCCATCCCTATGATTCATGTAAACGAAAAGGTGGTGATCCAATTCATAGAAAAACAACCAATCACAAGGTTTGGGATGCCTTCCTTCCTTTTCTTTGATAATGAAGCTTACTTTTATTCCACCCTATTAACAGATTTTTCTCTAGACAATGGAATCATAATCATATACTATGCAAACTATTATCCACAAGGGAACGGAGTGGCAGAATCAACCAATAAGAACCTAGTGAGGATATTAAAGAAAAAAGTTGCAGACAACTAGAGGAATTGGCATAGTTCACTCCATAACGACTTATGGGCTGATAGAGTAACACCCAAGGAAGATATAGGGAATTCCCCATACTTTATTGTACACAGAAAGGAATTCATTCTCTCTAATGACCTATATCTTCCATCTATTCAACTTTCTCATGATTCTAGAGGACAACGCTCATCAGTTATACAACAAATAATTGATACCCTCCTCATGCTAGAAGAAGAGAGGGAGAAAGAAAAATCAAATTTCATAGCTCATCAGTATATAGTTAAAAGGCGGTTTGATAATAATAAGGCCAAAGAGAAGAATTTTGAAGTAGGAGACTTAGTCCTAAAATGGGACAGAGAAAATGAGCCGAAGGGAAAACATTCGAAGTTTAAAAATTTATAGCTTGGACCTTTTCAGGTGCCCGAAAAAATTAGGGTAGGCATGTATCGGTTGAAAAATATGAGGGGGGGACCTGACGCCCTCTCAGTGAATGGCCAAGCCCTAAAACAATATTTTTGTTAAAAAAAAAAATGTGTGTTTTGATGTTGTTTTGTTTTTAGGTAGGTCAATTGCGGAATGCATTTTTTTTTTCTTTCTACATTACTTCTTCTCTTTTGAATATTGTGTTTGGAAATACATTGGTTGACCTCGATTCATGGGATATGATGAACTATGTTCCTAACTCGTCGCTTACATATAACACAAGAAGCGTTGGGAGACCTGCAATTGTTTTAAAGGGTTTTCTATCTAACCTGCAGATGAACAACCTTGGAAAAATGATGAAGTGTCTGCCTGGTGGTATGGTAAAACCTTAATGGAAAGGTAATAAGATGGAAAGGACTACATGTACCTCAAATATAGAGCTAGCAAAAAATTCACCGTAACCATGTCATTTTGCAAATAACAGAAGCTATCCTCTCCCACTCGCTCAAGGAATTCTGCCGAAATAAAATAAAATATATAAAATGAGTGCATAGTAGGAGAGGGTATGAAGATAACTTTGTCGGGGCTATGGAATCTTGTTGGAAGCAGAGAAAGGTATGTCACGTTGGGGTGACTCTGTCGGGGCTATGGACGCTCGCTGGCAGTGAAGCAACACCATAGAAAGTGAATGAGGATAACTAAAGGGCCTAGTGCCAGTGAATTCTTTACTCGACTCTTGTTAAAGGGGGTGTGAGTCAGGGTTATATGAAACAAAGGTGGAATAAAGGTTTAAAACCCCACAACCAAGCCTAGATGCACCAACCATGGAATTTCAAATGCAGGGATAAAAGAGGCTCTGATAAAAACCAGTTAAGTTCTTAAACAAATTTTTCATCACCTGAGCCCGAGGTTGGAAAAGAGATTCTCCTTTGGCCCAGTAAATCACCATTTGTTGAGAACTCAACACACCCTAAAAATCCTTTATCAATTTTTTAATTTTTGGGTACCACTTGATATTCTGCACTGTCTGATTCTATTTCATTTTGAGAAATGTTTTCTCTTTGCTTATTTTCATGACTCTCATCACCTTTTCAAGTTGCTTGAACTTATGAAACCCCATGACTAAAAATACCTTAACACCTATCGGTAGCCAAAAACTTCTCCCAACGCGCTCAGGTTCGGCATCGGAAGGAATTCAAAGAAGGAAAAGGAACCACTCGGAAAACCATAGTCCCCAAGTGTCGATCTCCATCGGCATCGGCAGAAGGAAGTTTTGGTTTGTGTTAAGTGTTCTACAAAATGATATCGTCGATAGTCATTTTCTTTTCAGCATTGGTAAAGGATGGGAAGGGCTAGACATTAACGAATAACTAAAAGATATCGTTGATACTCGATCTCTGATGCGCTTTATCGAAATTGGGGAAAACCTAGGAGGATCACAACAAAAATTATTTTGACCATGATAAAGGTTATCCCCAATCACCGATGCGTTTTTGACATCAAGACTTTTTCAAGGGAGCTGATCCAAAAGCACTTTGATAGGTTTATCACCAATCGTCGATCCTGGACACTTTTTCGACATCAGGGAGATAAGGTTTGTTTTAGAACAAATAACTCAATGAAAGTACCAACTCTGATTAATACAAGTGAACTAAGTCATTGGTATTCAATGCCACATGTCTTTACTAGGTAAGAGGTTCGTACGGTCTAGTTCTATCCTGAGTCATTTTGGGTTCCCTAGGTCCGATTCACACCTATGAGTCATCTTTGTCGTGTCAACATTGTATGGAAAGATCAATCAACATCAAAGATTTTTTGCAAGAGGATATATACGAAGACATTCCGAGAACAACCCTGATCCTTGATCCACCCACTGAAGGACTGACATGACAGGACATTTTTTAGCATTAGATACGATCATATTTTGAGCATTTAAGGAGATAATTAATAATTGATCTTGCATTAGTTGCTACCTCGTGCGCCAATCAAAATCGCTGTTTAAAATCACTAATATACCACATTACCACCCATGCCTTCGTCGTCAACCCATGATGAATTTAAGTTCTAGAGATTCGATGACAGATTTATTAAAAATTCACTCATAACCTGAATTGAATGGCTGATGCGACACGGTAAAATCTTTCATGTTTAAAATATCTTGAGCCATTGTGACTGAAATCAATCTGCACGCAAGAGAATTCCAGATCATCTGAAGGAGCAAGATGAGAAATTTGAAGGCTGTATCGATCCCATGATTGTCAAAATAACCAGGTTTTAACAAGCTTCAGAAGTATATATCCGAGTCTGTAAATTTGTTGGCTGTAATTTTTTATATCTGTGTTTTTTGGTTTTTTACACAGTCCCTAAAATTATGCTTAAGTTGCAGGAATGATGCTACCAATAAATCCAACCAAAAGGCACTCGCCAAGAGCACCAAAGTTGAAAAAACTAGATACGAGCGAAGGTTCTTCTCCCGGAACCATGAGGCAGTTGGAGTACATCCCTAGGCCAGAGCCTATCGTCAAGACAACAACAAAGAAGGTTTTTATCGATCCCCCAGCCTTTGGTGATATAGAGGAAAGCATAGGGTCCAAGATGGCACTCCCACATTGGAGGGATCTCTTTAAAAGGATCGGCCGAGAAGAGTACCCAGAATATGTCCCACACAGTGATCCAGACATAAGGTCGCTCGATGACCATGTGTTCACGAACATCTGAAGGTCGTATCTACATATGGTGGTAAGAAGAACCCCAATTTTTCCCTGCATAGAAGTCGTGAAGTGGCTCATCGACCACACAGACACACATAAATGTTTAAATAACAATGACAATGGTGGGTGTGTCCGAGTGTTACTCCAAGTAGAAGTTCAGAAATACTACAAACTTAGAGACCCTGAGGAGCGGCTAAACACAGACTTCATGGTGAATTTCTATGAATGCCATGACACTAGCCTGGTGATGGCCTCATGGTGGAGGGAGGAAAATAAATTTAGCAACTAGATCATTTGTTGGTATGGGAAAGCTAACTTAAGGGAGCCATACGTCTATTTGATGGATCTCATTTGCCGATTGTATAGAGAAAACGATTGCTCCATGTTTTTAGAGGCATGGATGCCTTTGGCATACGCAGTCATGATCGTCGGGTGTAGCTTAAACTGGGGAGAAATAATCTCCAAGCAGCTTAGCATCTATGTGCAACAAACCTGGGTGTCGAAGGAAGGGGAAGCACCAAATTTCTACTTGGCTTCATTCCTGCTCAATGTCATGTGTGCCAGAAACGTCTTTGCCAACATGAATATAAGATAGCATGTTGTAGAGCTCCCGGTCCACATCTACTTCAGTGTGCTATGGGAAAATAGGTATAAGAATTCTTACTCCCTCATCTACGATGAATTCATCACCCGAATTTATTTTATTCTTTTTAAGAAGGAATGCCCAAGGCTATCGATGACAACCAAGAAGATGATATCCAAGGTAGGCCATTAGGAGAGTTTGGAGGTTTCCCTGGTGACTTTGGTGCATATCACAAAGGAAAAGGAACCCAATAAGTCATCTTACCCAGCTCCTGATGCTCAAATTCAAAGCCTTCCACAGAGTGACTAGGAGGTCGAAAGTGTCTTAGAAATTGAGCTACTCGATGAACCGGAGACCCAATTGTACATCCCAAAGGATGAGCTAGGGTCAAGTGAACAAGAAGAAGAAGTTCCACAGCAAGAAATCGACATATTAACAGTCTATTACCATGTAAGCATCGAGCCTACCCCTGATGCTTCAATTTCAGCCTGTACTTTACTTCCCAATGAGAAACAACTAGAGGTCAAACTTTCGAAACAAACGAAAGAGGTTCAAGAACCTACTCTTGAAAATATATACATCTTTGGGAGCTTGGGAAACATGCTTATCTGGGGGGAGCAGGAAATCCTTGAACCCATGGATGAGGTCAATGATCTACAAGATATCTCTTATGACCGAAAGAGGAAATCCATCATGAAAAGAACCACCAAGAAGACGAGGCATACTTGGGATCACTCCATCCTCATCACCACAGAGGAGAAATTGATTAGCACGGAGCATGCAAAGACATCTGAGCTTATCAACGCAGTGAAAAAAATCACAGATGCCACCCTATATAGAGTGAGGAAGGATGAAGAGGAGTTGGTTAATGCACTGAAGGAGTTCAAACATATATTCCATTTGGTGAAATATTATCAAGACTCCACACAAGCCATAGTGTTCATGAGAAGTGAATTCCAGGAGGCCTAAAGTAAATTTACAAATGAGCGGCACCTTTTCACTGTAGGGATAGCCGATTTCCAAGAAGACACCCTTTGAGATGGCGACGTGCAAGGATATGGAAATATGGTATGATAAATCACACCAAGTAGTGGAAAGGATCGACTACATCAACACAGTTGAACAGGGCTGAGATGCCAAAGAACACATCATCCGGGTACTAAGGGAAAGCAACATCGACCGCATAAAGAAGTCGATCAAATACTGGGTGAAAATGGCCCAAGAACCTCACCAGGAAATCCAAGTGAAATGGGTTGAGTGTGAAAAGAGATGGACCAAGATGAATCGGGCAATGAGAGACATCATCCTTCCAGAATTTGGCACACCCGATGACTTTGTTGACTTGCATGACATAGTCAAATCACATGCTGAACAAGTGTCATCATGGGCTGCAGAGATAGAAAAGGTGGCAAACATGGCACCAGGTCAAGTAAAGTCATTCATGGAACACCTGATCAAGGCTCAGACTATGTTGCAGTAGTTAAGTTATAGAATAGTTAAGTATCGGGCATAGGGAATGGAGATAAAGGAGACCCTTTCGGCCCCAATGGACCAGCACAGATTCTCGTATGCCAACACATGCGAGGATATCTTCGTCAAATGGTCGGAGTACAAGAAGAGTCATCCACTTAGATGAAACCATTTGATGACTCTTAAAATACTGAGAGATAAAAGATCCATGTGGCAATGCTTTGTTTTACTTAGCTTGCACTTTGATAGTTATTTTTAGTTAATAATATGTTATAAATAAGAGGATTGACTGGTTAGAAATGGTCGATGGTTTTGGCAAAGACCCTCATTTTTTTATTTGTAAAGAACTATTTCGGAGCTACCTTAATTAACAAGTCATGTTTAGGACCAGAGAAAAGTTTTTGTTTTTCATCAAAAGCGTGTGTGATTTGATCTGAAGAAGAATTATTTATGATTTTATCTCATGGATGGATGTTGTAACGAGTAAGATCCTCTGAATCTCTTGATAAGTTATTTGATTCAATATTTTATAGTTCTTGTATTTAATGATGAATATTAAACCGTGGTGTTAATGTGTGATAAATGATTAGAGCTAAGGAAACTATTTTTCTTTCCATCGTTTATTGCATGTATGTCTTTTTCTAATAATTGTATCTTAGTCAACAATTGGAACACCAGCAGGTTAATGTTTTAGTACTAGGCTTGTTGTAGGTGCAATAATCATTGTCTTCATGATTGAGTATGAGAGTTATCCTGATCTCAACCTTATTTATCATTTAATTCCTTTCCCCTTCGTTACCCAATGTTGGTTTATACCAGCACTCATCTTGTATAGGTCCCACCTATAAGAGAAAATGTAAAAAAGAGAACGTTCGAACTAAAGGAGGATCTTTCACAAGAACACATCATGTCAATCACTATGTAAAGCCTCAGTGGTGAGTTTGGTTCCTACTATTGAGTTAAAGGGATTTAGGACCACTCAACATAATCCAGTGAAATTTTTTAGAAAAACCAAGCCAAAAAATAGATCCCTATATAGTCACCTTTCCATAATATTTGATACAATCCACCAAGGTTCTCTTGTGAAAATATTTAGCTTTGATTATATCTCCCCAGAGAACATAGCCACTAATTCCTTTCCAAATTGTCTTCATCATAAGAGCTATATTTAGAAAGTTAAGGTGCTTAATAACCCGACCTCCCAATTCCTTTGGCTTGGAGATCGACTCCCATTAAGACAGGTGAAGCTTGTTTCTATGGTTTACAACACCCAACCACGGGAAATTAAATATTTTCCATGAATATTCTTGATAATGGAGGCAGGAACCACTACCAGAGAGATACAATACATATGGATATTTTTTAACACAGAATTAACTAAATTAATCCTTCCACCGAGAGAAAGACACCTATAGTACCACACATTAATTCTAAATTCAACTTTTTTAATGAGCCGAGACCAGTCTCTAACAGAGTAATTTTTTGGCCTTAACCTGTATCCCATATATTTCAATCCCAACTCAAAATGTGTAACAACAAAGGGCAGGAAGACCTGGATCTGCTCAACAACCCCCTGAAAATTTCCATATCATAGAAAGGAGGATTTTGTTGGACTTACTTCCATGCCAAATGCTTCACAAAAAAAATTAATGATAGCTAAAAATTCCTGCCATTCATTGATGTTTCCCTTACCAAAAATTAAAACATCATCTACAAACAAAATATGAGTGAGGAATTTTCCAGAACAAATATTGATTCCATCTAGATTCCCATTTATTTTTTAGCTTGAAATAAGAATATTCAGCCCATCAATAACCAAGAGGAAAAGTAATGGGGACAAAAGACACCCCTGACAAATGCCTCTACCTCCCTTGAAAAAACTAGTGGGATTTCCATTGATTAAAATAGAGTAACAAGTTGAAGAGACACTTCCCATAATCCAATTTGTTACCTCCAAAGGAAGTCCAATTTGAAGTAGGATTAATCTCAAAAATTTCCAATTGACCCAGTCATATGATTTTAAAATATCCATTTTTAGGATCAAAGTGATGCAAGAGAATCGCTCCACCTCAACACACACCAGTTGGATTTCACACATGGTGTTCATTTAAGGGAAGAGAGTTGTCACCCTCTCATTTTTCCTCGAGAATCCAAAGCACGATCCAGGCATTTAAGGAGGACAAGTTGGAAGATCCAAGTTGTGCTATAGCACAAGCTAGAGATAAGGTCGTCATTAAGTGGTTGACAACAAAATGGATCTGCATCCGATTTGGAGTAGATTTCCATCATTGTAATTTTCCCTTTCGATAGGCATTTTCAATGGTGATTTGACACCACTGGTTTAGCTTGCGAGGGAAGCTCGTTGAGCCCCTCTTGTATAAATATTTGTTATGTTTCCAAGAAAGAGGGTTCGTAGTAGGTTTTAATGGGGGGAGAACCGAGACTCATTTGTAGCTCAGACTCGAACATTTGTAATTTGACATTCCACCATTAATAGAAAATGACAATTTTTCCTGTTTTACATTTCTGTGTAATGGATGTTGTGTTATGAATGTCATTTACATGAAATCAAGTTGTAGATGAATGTTAGAAATCGTCTATAGGGATGGAGATATAGTTTTCTATGTTTGAGTGTGTAGAGTTAAGTCTGGTTCTCTAGGCTAAGTGCAAGGAGTGCACGACAGAGCAAGGAAACTATGTTAGCCGATGCAAGGAGTGCATGTCTGAATTTAGTGGAGTCGGAAGATAATTTGCTAGGAGGGCACACTAGATTAATTCACGGACTCAGGGATAAATTTCAAGGTGGTTAAGTGCCTTGGAAGGAAAGACTGTGTGGGAGGAAACATAACTCAGAGTTACTGAACACTCTAAAATACTCTAACAAGAGGGAATCGAGCTAATGTGAGAGCACATAAGCAAAACACATTTGGAAGTGTTGCAATCCTTAGGAGAATGCCAGTATTACTGAACATTCTGAGGAAGGGAGGATTTGCAAGAGTGCATCGACAAAGGAAAGGAGATGCCTTAAACCTTTCCAAAAGGCTAAGGCAGAATCCATCGAAGAACTGAGACAAGTGCAAGGAGTGCACTGAGAAAGACTATCATTCCATATTACAAGATCAAGAGGAAGAGAGACACTCTACGAGGAGGGCAGGAGGGAGTCCACTAAAAGACACAAAGGAAGTGGAACCTTGGAGGTTTTCAAGCCGAAAAAATTCACAAAAGAGTCTATGCATAACTCTGCAAGGAGTGTAGAAGGAATTCAAGAACAGCCTAAGTTTCGAGAGGAGAATATGCGCTAAGTTTGCAAAGGATTCGAGAACTTGCCAAAGTCCCAAAGACAGTGAAATAATCCATCATCGAGTAGGATACAGGTGGCAGAAGATCGAGAGGTTTGGGAGAAAGAACTTTGGAAGGTTTGTCAAGAGAAAACAAAGGCCTTTGGGAATTCATGAAGAGATATTTCAATCTAGACCGTTGGATCTCGAAGGGTACTGGTAGAGATCCATGCACTTTGGAGGAAGAACCCTTCGGAGAAAATTCAAGGAGAGAATACCTGAAGAGCTGGAGTAATCCTAGACATCCAATGGGATAGGACGTGTGGTGAGAGATCAACATTTTTTTGACACACAAGTTGGGAAAAGAAGAGTCGGGAGAAGAGAGGACTCGCGAAGTCTAAACTCGCAAAGCTGGTCACAGTCGTTGATCGCAAGGAGAATGTGGATCATAGATCTAGTTCCGGAGAATTCGTTGATTCAAAAATCAAGGAAAAGGATAAAGCATCTCGCAAAAGTTCTGAAGTATGGGATCATGACAAGAGCTGGCCCACAGTCATAGTCCATGGTCACATCAAGTAGAAAGCCTAGCATGAGGAGCTAGTGGCGTTGGCGTTAAGAGTTGAAAAGCACTAAGGAGAGGGTCCACAGGTTCTATATAACCTGCATGGAAAAAGAAAAGGGCCTATGCCAAGTTAAATCGGTTCCATCAAGAGCCTGACAAACCATTTGGTTCAGTGATTTTGAACGATCCTAGATCGGGAGGTCGAGTCAAGCACGAAGGAGAGGAGGGGAGGTTGACATCAAAATTGGTATTAGAGATGTTTTTGTCTGCAGATCATAGGAAAAGAAGATATCATAGCTTGTTTTGTCTGTAGATCGTAGGCAAAGGAGATATCAGAGCTAATTCATAATAGATTTTTGTAAGAAAGGGATGCAGAGCGTAGTACTCTGGTGAAACAGTTGCAAGGTGTGCAACATATGTTAAAAAACCAGGTGGGCTACCGGAAAATAAATATGGTCATTGGAAGGCATGATCACGGTCAAGGGAGAGCCTACCCGTAGAAGAGCAGAGTGGATATGGACAAGGATCTCAGTAAAATTAGAGCACAGATGGAGAATCTAGCATTTAAGATGCAACAGGAGGCAAAGGTACACTGGAGGTATGATTGGCCTTTGAAGAGGACATCCAAATGGCATGTTCAAAAGTTGTTGGAGAGAGGGAAACAACAAATGTTAAAAAGGTGGTTGAGTCATGTTGAAAACCTCAATCATAAGGGAAAGATATCTTGCAAGAGTCTCATAGATTTCCAAGTGAGCAAGGTGAAGGGATCATTGGATCTCATAAACTGTTGGGTGGGCAGAGGATACATCCCATATTTCCAAGTGGGAAAGAGAGGAGAGATGGGCTCAGTTGATATTTCAGATCTGGAGGAGTTGACATATGAAGAGGAGGCAGAAGGGAGACCTCACCTAGATGGATATTCATGTGGAATTGTGAACCGTGTGAATGAAGATGATGAGAAGTTGAGAACTTCTATCATCAAGGAGAAGGATCAGAGGACCGTTCTAGGAATTAGAGGGGTCAAGATATTCCTACCAAGTAGATGAGGAATGTCTAGCACATGTGCTATAGATGCGACAGTAGGACAACAAGATGGTACTGCCATGAACACTACTACATATTGAAAATTTTGCGATGACCACTTGCGACGAAAGTACTCTTTCGTCTCAACATGCAAGAGAAAAAGTTCATGTTTTTTAATTCCACCCCGTATTTGTCACGATATCGACACAGGTAGTTTGACCAGATTATTATGTTCAATGTTCGTTGCAAAAGAGACGATGATACTTTTTCCGTCGCAATAGCGACGTGTGACTTAACCTTAAAATTGACCTTTAAAAATGACCTAAAATAAATAGGTAAAAAAATAAATATTTTTAGGTCACGTTCATCGCAATTGCGACGATAGTGACCAAAAATTGCATTATAAATATTTGATGATTCAAAGATGTTGTGACAATTTTGTTATGACAATGATGGTTCCAAAAGGGTATTTTTGTGCAGAAAAATGTCGCTGAATGTTGTTAGAGGTGGGGGAAAAAGTAAAGCGGGTGAAAAGGGTGATGGTAGATGTTATTTCCCTTGTAAAAAATGTTTCCTCAGACATCCCATAAGAATTTTAAGAGAAACAACTACAAAACATTGTAGGAAATATGGTCACATTGATGGTGGATCGAATGAATATCGTCCCATGGTAATTAGCTATATATTCATTATCTTTTTTTATTTTGTCAAATTTATATAAAACTATATATATGTATATATATTGTTTGAATGTTTGTTATCATATAAACTAATTTTGCATGATTTTTGGTAATTATAAAGTTAGGGTTTCCCTCTAACTTTCTGCAGAATATTGCACCAAGTATTAGTAGAAATGATGTTGTACAAGCTGAGGAACATCATCATTACCAAGAAAATGAGGATCTCATGGAAGAAGATGATGGGACAAATCAAGTTAACGATCCCATGGAATAAGATAATGGGACGAATCAAATGATCCAAGATTTGTTTTCGCAGCTGGATGAGGATGGGGAAAATGTTGGTATTTATGATGAACCTCTATTAGAAAAGGCAAATAAATGACTTTATGAAGGATCAAGAGCAAATCTTCTCTCTGCTACATTGTTGCTGGTGAACTTAAAGGTTATGAATAATTTGTCGAACACTTGTATGACACAGATAC
>SNQJ01S0011381.1:87781-99033 GCA_010110895.2 Picea sitchensis
AGGTTCAAGCAGTGGAAGATCACATCGAGAATCAACAACAAGTTCTCCAAATCTTAAAGGACAACCTGACCATGTCACAGAATCGCATGAAACAACAAGAAGATCAACATCATAGTGAAATAAGTTTTGAATTAGGGGATTGGGTGTTTTTAAGACTACAACCATACAAACAGATGTCCCTCAAGAAATCCAAGAAGGATAATAAATTATCACCAAAGTACTATGGCCCTTATAAGGTTTTTCAAAAGATTGGTACTATGGAATACAAATTGAAGATGTCTGCATCTTCATGAGTACACCCAGGTTTCCATGTTTCATGCTTAAAGAAGGGTATAGGAAACAAGATCCCAATTCAAACTATATTGCCAGAACTTGACGAGGAAGGAAAAATTATATAGGAGCCTAAAGCCATCACTGACACAAGAATTCGCCAGCTAAGGAATAGATCCATTTTAGAGTATCTCATTAAATGGACGAAACTACCAGCTGAAGATTCCACTTGGGAAGATGAGTCTTTTATACAGAAGCATCCATAGTTACTCAAGCATTGCGGACAACACTTGTGTCAAGGGGAGGGTCATGTTAAGCCCTATTATTGGCTCATTACCCTTTAATTGGGGCATATTGTACTAGTAATGTTATTTTATTTATGTCGGCTTTAGGCCATTAGTTGTAATTATACCTCCTAGTCTCCTATATATACCAAGGAGACATTTTCATTTTGAATCATCTTCTGCTTGAACATTTAAGTAGGGTAAAAGGAGGTTTCCCCCTCGAAGAGGCTTATTATCTGAAATTATCTCTTTTTCAAGGCGTTGATTACTTTTTCTAAGTATTTTCTATGCTATATTGATATTTGGTTCTTAACAAAAAACCACAAGGCTATGTGGTGCAATGGTCATAAATTTCTCATCAAACAATTGGATGAAACAAGGAAAACCTTTGATAGTGGGATAACTGCAGTATTCCAGGTTACTAATTTTTCCTCTAGGAGTGACAGACATCCCCGAGAGTCTGAAAATAGATACTATGGGTATTTAAACAATATACTTGAGTGTGGCTTTAATTCCTTCAAATTAGTTATACTTGATGTCAAATGTTATAGGTTATGAATGCATGAACGTGATGAGGAAAGAACTGTTATTCAACATGACAATGGATTTCCAATGATTAAAACATTGATGTTTGAAAGAGGACATGATCGCTATGTTTTTCCAAGCCAATATGAACAGGTCTTTTACTCAAATGTTCCAGGTGAAAGGGATTGATCATTTGTTGTTAGATGTGAACCAAGAGGAAGGCCAATTAAGTATACTCATTTACAGGAAGAAGATGATATTGAAGATCAAGAAGACGATTCGATAGAATATCAGACAGAGCCGAAAGATCATGGAGGGTCGACAGATGAAGAAGATGAAGAAGTTCATGATCTAGGCGTAGGAGACAATATTGCAATTCCTGATGATGATGTCGATGAAAATATGCTCGAAAATGACATTGATGATGATGATGATATCATCAATCCTTTCAACATCATTTCAGAACTAGATGATGATACAGATGTCGAGTTCGATGAAGAAGATAAAGATAGAGAATAAGGATGATTACACAAATGTTGATCTTGGATTAGGTACGTGACTATATAATATTTTAATTTGTATGCATTATTCTCTTAAAATAATTTACTTTTAATGTCATGGGTTAATTACATGTTTTTAAGTTTTATGCGACGTTTTTATATCCTAGGTTACATGTTGTTTAATTATTATTTGAAACCTGAAAATAGTTGTCAATATAGTAAAGTACGTGGTAAAATAAAAATATCATTTAGAAACACATAATTTCATGTACCTTCATTAATTTTTTCTTTTGTAGTTTTTATGCATGAATCTTAATAGGACGCTGCTTTCGATTATTTTATATTTTATAGATTGGGTTTTGGGGATCAATTGAGAGTGATGTGAGGGGGAGGGGAGGGTCCATGTGAGCTTCCACCTTCACGTGGTTGGCCTTGTTCAGTAGAGGATAAATTATTATTGAAACCAAGAGAAGCTCTTTCATTTTTATACCATCATGATCGTATAAGATTTCATCAATATTGTTACCTTTTTGAATCTTCTTAGAATTGAGATTCATTACATAGTTGTTGAAAAAAGAAAAAATACTTATGTATGCACTGAAATTTGTCATGGATAGACTATTGGCATGCCTTAATGATATCGGAGGGTTTCTGGACTCAAATTTGAGTGACACGCCCACTTTCTTCCATCATCAATTCATCATGGAAACCATAAACCCTATTTTTCATATGTTCTAGTAGATATGTTAATGATTCCAAGTTTCATATTGGTATTTGACTGAAGGTCCAGCTAGTGTGAAAAGTATCAAATTGAGATTTCAAGTTTATCAACCAAATATGAAATGAATCCACGCATCATTTGATATCATCGCAAGAGAGACAAATGCAAATAATCTTGCAATGAATTTGCTATACTATTGACGAAAAATGTTCGTCGATAATTTTATGCCATTAGTATGTAATTTTGTACAAAAATAATGGATATTTGGGACTACACCATGGTAAAGGAATGAGGAACGAGGAACGATGAAGGAGGAATAAAAATTGCACGAGGACTAGACACTGGCAACATGGACCTGCGAATGGGGCCTTTGTCATGGATAGACTATTCACATTCCTTAATGATATGGGAGGGTTTTTGGACTCAAATTTGAGTGACACACCCACTTTCTTCCATCATCAATTCATCATGGAAACCATAAACCCTATTTTCAATATGTTCTAGTAGATATGTTAATGATTCAAAGTTTCATATTTGTATTTGAATGAAGGTCCAGCTAGTGTGCAAAGTATCAAATTGAGATTTCAATTCGATAAACCAAATATGAAATTAATTCAAACATCATTTGATATTGTCGCAAGAGAGACGAATGTAAATAATCTTGCGATGACTTTTCTATACTATCGACGAAAAACGTTCGTCGATAATTTTATGCCATTAGTATGTAATTTTTTAAAAAACTAATGGATCTTGGGGACTACACCATGTTCAAGGAACGTGGAATGAGGAACGATGAAAGAGGAACGAAAATTGCACGAGGACTAGACACCGAAAACATGGACCTATGAATGGGGCCAACGTTGAAATGTTTTCAAACAGTTTCTGTAAGCACTAAAATTTGTCATGGATAGACTATTCACATGCCTTAATGATATGGGAGGACTTATGGACTCAAATTTGACTGACACACTCACTTTATTCCATCATCAATTCATCATGGAAACCATAAACCCTATTTTTCATATGTTCTAGTAGATATGTTAATGATTCCAAGTTTCATATTTGTATTTGACTGAAGGTCCATCTAGTGTGAAAAGTATCAAATTGAGATTTCAAGTTGATAAACCAAATACGAAATGAATCCAAGAATCATTTGATATCGTCGCAAGAGAGACAAATGTAAACAAGCTTGCGACGAATTTTCTATACTATCGACGAAAAAAATTCGTCGATAATTTTATGCCATTAGTATGTAATTTTTTACAAAAATAATGGATCTTTGGGACTACACCATTTTCAAGGAACTAGGAACGATGAAGGAGTAACGAAAATTGCACGAGGACTAGACACCGGCAACATGGACCTGTGAATGGCAACATGGACTTGCGAATGGGGCCAATGTTGAATTTTTTTCAAACAGTTTATGTAAGCACTAAAATTTTTCATGGATAGACTATTCGCATGCCTTAATGATATGGGAGGGTTTTTGGACTCAAATTTGACTGACACACCCACTTTATTCCATCATCAATTCATCATGGAAACCATAAACCCTATTTTTCATATGTTCCAGTAGATATGTTAATTATTCCAAGTTTCATATTTGTATTTGAAGGAAGGTCTAGCTAGCTTTCAAAGTATCAAATTGAGATTTCAAGTTGATAAACCAAATATGAAATGAATCCAAGCATCATTTGATATCATTGCAAGAGAGACAAATGTAAATAATCTTGCGACGAATTTGTTATACTATCGACGAAAAAAGTTCGTCGATAATTTTATGCCATTAGTATGTAATTTTGTACAAAAACAATGGATCTTGGGGACTACACCATGTTCAAGGAATGAAGAACGAGGAACGATGAAGGAGGAATGAAAACTGCATGAGGGCCAGACACCGGAAACATAGACCTACGAATGGGGTCAACATTGAAATTTTTTCAAACAGTTTCTGTAAGCACTGAAATTTTTCATGGATAGACTATTCGCATGCCTTAACGATATGGGAGGGTTTCTGGACTCAAATTTGACTGACACACCCACATTCTTCCATCATCAATTCATCATGGAAACCATAAACCCTATTTTTCATATGTTCTAGTAGATATGTTAATGATTCCAAGTTTCATATTTGTATTTGAATGAAGGTCCAACTAGCTTACAAAGTATCAAATTGAAATTTCAAGTTCTAAAAAAAACACTCTAATGTCTAACCCAGTAACCATTAACCTAATACCCATAACCACTAACTCATAATCCCTAACACACTAACATGTGACCCTTTGACTTCTAATCCCCAACACATTATCCACTAATCCATAACCCACTAATCCTTGATCCCCTAATGCACTAACCCCCTAATACCTAACTCACTAACCCTAAAGATACTAACACATAACCCTAACCCATTAACCATGGATGGAAATTATCCCACTAACCACTAACTGGATGACAAATAAGACATCTCTATTCAATCATTTCAACCAACAACACAAAATCATCAATAAGCACAAGATAACATAGTCAAGGGAGAGTAGAGTCTACCTGACGAGGCTCGTTAAAATTTTTAGGAGTGTCCCCAAGTCTAAATACTTGGGGCTGGTCAAGGCCTCAACTTGCCACATCTAGAAAACCCCATACAATGAAGAAGCATGCCTACTACAATGTAAACTTAGATCATTATTATAACAACTACTCCAATTTACCACTAAACCATAACCTAATAAACCAAATACACCTTATTTTTATTAGTAAAATCATATTTACACACAACATATTCCACTAAAAAATAAAAATAAAAATAAACATTACTCATACCAAAACATACGATCTAAACAATAATCACACTACTACATATCTTTATTACAAACTTATAACTACATTGTTTTGACATTAAACATATACCTAATGAAATATACCTAATTCATTATTTCATTCTAGCCTTTTCTTAGTAGAACCACACACATTATTGTCTTATATTCTTTTTGAAGTCATGATAGCTCAACGCTTTATAGTAAATAAAAAATACTAGCTTGATATTTAATATACATCATTATTCTTTGTTGTGAATATTTTATAGATTTATTATTTTCTAGTGCATTACAAAATAATTTGTCATCATATAATTACAAGGCGAGAAACATGCATTATGTTTTGAAAGGTTCAAGTGACGATACTTTACATATTGATACTTAAATGTCGCCACTACATATCTATAAAGTTATAAGTTATTTTTTCACACAAGATATATATCTAATTCAGGTGTTGTTTAACTATTCTATGAAATGGTTTTTTTTGTCGGAATATGACGAAACAAATATGTTCGAAATCATTATTTTTTGTTGTTTAAAATTTATTTATGAATGTAAAAATGGATTCAACATGCTGCAAAACTCTTGGGGCACTCGGATTATATAGAAATAATCACTCAAATATGCAGATCGAACAATTTCTTAATGGATTTTCTACACATATCCCTGGAAAATATCGTCGAAGAAGAGTCATTTCATAGAACGTTTAAACTACAACATTCATTATTTCGTTCTAACTTATTCTCACAAGAACAACACACATTCGATTCATGTATTGGCTTATTCTACTTTTGAGGTACATTTGAGTCATTTATTGTCTTATGCAGCTTTTGAGGTCATGATAGCTCATTGCTTTGTACTGAATAAAACAAATAGTTTATTTTTACTGAATAAAAAAAATAGCTTGGGTTTTAATATACATCATCATTCTTTTTTGTTGATATTTTATATATGATCACTTTTTGAAAAGTTCATGTGACCCTATTTTAAAAATTTATAACTATTATTGTAACTTTGTTTATTGCCTCCAAAAATTCTTTCTACATCTTAATGTGAGGGAGATGTGTAATTCCTTTCATACTCAACATGAAGTTGACATATGGTATTTAGAAAAAATGTTGATATATAACATATATATATATATATATATATATATAACTACTAAAAGTTGACAAGTGACATTTAAAAACAATATTAGTAACAATTAACTATTTCAATATCCCCCGGATGAGGTGCTACCAGGTACAATGCGTGGATAGGCCATGGGGAGGCCACCTGGCCAGACAATCAGCCAGTTGGTGCCCGATGGAACTCATCCCCCCAGCACATCACCTCAAGGATTAAACAGAATCGCCGCCACCCCTCAGACCACACTTGCAGCCAACTTGTCGCATGATCTGGAAGCCTTGCAGTGTGAGAAATCTCATAGCATCGTGCAAGTCACCTCACCTATCACTTCCTCTCTCCAGATATGGCGCCCCTATAGTCGAGCTCGGGAGTATTATAACTCCTTTGTTTCTGAGCACTCCCCCTCTACAGCCACCCCGTTTTCGTCTCTGTCTCCCTCTTTGGAGTGCTCTTCACTTGACCTCACAGAACCTTCTTCTTCTCCTTTGCATTTTCATCCCCAAACCATCGATATCCCCCACCATGCCCCATCTAAGAGGTACATCTAGGAGAGGAGCAACCTGGTACGCAACCAAGGGCAAGGAGGTGCCAAATTCTGACCCTCCACCTGATAACAATGATCTCCCTGTATTGGCTCCCATCATAGCTCCCCCTCCTGCAAATCCAATTCAAGAAGTCACCCAGGACCTATCACTGCTGTCAAACCCCTATGGTTGTCGGGTAGAGTGGTTTTACAACTTGGGGAATTCTCTGGGATATGAACCTCTCCCCCCTCTCCACCTCATCACTTTCCTCCTCATTTCTCCCCACCTCCCCACCACTTTGAAGCTACCTCTTCTCCCTCACCCCTTCCCTCCACCTCGTCTGACTCCCCACTTCGGTACTTGTAGAAGAAGGATGTCGAGCGATGGAGCAAGGTGGACATTCTGATGTCCTTTCTATGGGAGCTTTGGTAGGAAATTGCGGATTCATATGAACAATGGATATTGTGTAAGGATTCATATGAACAATGGAGATTGTGTAAGGATTCATGTGCCCAAAATTCCATTTAACACCAAATTAAAAGTGGTACGACAATAGCAGATGGCACGTGAAGAATAGGAAATCATGGACATAAAACATTTCTTAGGTGGGGTGTAATTATAGCAAATATTTCAACGTGAGGTCTGAATTCAAATCAAATTTGAAATCATTCAGACTCTGGTTCCTTAAATATAGATGTTAAATCCCATATTTGGTATATTTTCTGGTGCATCTTAAAATTGATTTTGGCAGGATATTTAAAAGGTTTCCCTTCTTTTGAAAGATTCTAATTAATTTCACACTTCCCATTGGATGTGTTAAATTTAATTCTTAACTTGTTTATGAAGGGAAAAAGTGGACAAACCCTTATATGACAAGTTGGAACCCTTTAGAAGGGCTAGGACGGGTTCAAATTTGATCGTTGGTTGACATCATTTATCTTTCACCAAAACAATCCCAATATACATGTTTTATAATGATGTGACAGTGACAAATGTTTTTTCATCGTTGGAATGTATGCATGTGAATGGGTAGATTAGTGGCTTGTTTTAGATTTGGATATGAGATCTATTGTAAAAATTCAATGTGAGATCCATTGACATTACTTCTGATAGAATCTAGGGAAAAGTGTGCAAGAGTAGCACACCTATTGGAGTAGGGAGTGATGGCCATTGGCTTAATTGGTGTGTAGGTACTGTCAAATAGCAGGGTTATTACTTTGTTGGAAAATTTACATGTGTTTTTGTTTTCAATGGGTAGAGAATCTTGTGAAAGTGCATCAATATGTATCTTAATAGAGTTTCATATTGCCTTGTTTAAGTTTAGCATTACAAATTGTCTCCTATTTAATTGGCATTGCAATAAAAATATCCAATTTTGAAATCAATTTTGAATAGGATAATTGTAGTGTGTTGTTGATTGGCATATTGCACAAAAGACTAATCTCAATATTGTTAGAGTGTACTTGAATGTTGTATTTTGAATTGGTCTTGGATTTGTATAACAAGCAAACCAAGAGTTAAAACCAATCCTAGAGCATAAACATTTTTTTACCTATTGATGATTAGAAGAAGAGAAGGTTTTCACTCAAAATTGCACAGAGAACAATGTCATTATTTCATCCTTGTTTGCAAGTAATTGTAGATTGCATACACATCAAACTCTATTTCTTCAAAATGATCCATGTTGGTGAGATGTATGGGCTATAAGTCTCTTGTTTAAAGATTATATTGGTATTAGATCAGTTGAATCCCTAACTTTAAAGTAGTTGATGCACTTTGAGGAGAAAATAGAGCCATCATGGGAAAAACACTGAAATTAAAAGAGAGGTTATAAGACTTAAGAGCCACAAATGTGCAGATCCAAGAAGAGAATCAACAGTTGAAAGAGAGGATCACAAGGCTGAAAAATGACATTGCTAAAATGTTACCTTTTTTAAAGGAGCACTTTGTTGAATGTTCAGGTTCTCTCACCATTATTATAGAAGATTGGGACAAGAGAAAAGTTCATCTCTTTCAAGTGGGAGAGAAGTTAATTCAACTAGATGAGTGACAAAAGGAAAGGCTCACTCAAATGATGGCTCAACTGCAACACCAAGAGTTGGAAAATAACTTGGAGGATACATTGGCAAAGTTATATGTAGTTTTCCAATAGACCAAGGAAGAAAATCAACCTTCCATTTCTACTACAGAAGCCAATACCATGAAAAATATGAGCATGATAAGTTCATCCTCCAAGGGCCTTTCTCAAGAACCCTTTGGTTTTTTTGAAAATCATACCAGAGACATCAATTCCAAGATCATGAAATAAATGGACTGCAATAATCAAGGGCTAGGAAATCCAAGGTATTATAATCCCCATTGTAGCTGACCATAGGGTCAAACATCAAGGCCTATGTTTTGGTGGACAAGAGAGAGTGAGTAATTGTAGCTTAGCTTAAGCTAGAAACACCAAGATAACCTTTGTTAAAGTAAGAGGAATTGAATAAGAAGCCATTTAAAATGTGGAAAATGGAATGGACAACAAACCATTCCAATATTCTTGTAAAAGCTTGAATAAGGGAAACAAAGGGATATTTCCACCACCCAAATATGTACCAATACTTGGGGGACCAAGAAAACAAGCCAACAAGCACAAATGAAAACCAAAGAGGCACGACTAGGAATTTTTGGTTTGAATATATTATAAGAAGAAAGGCCACAAGGATGATAATTGTTGGCACTCTAATGTACGTTCCTTTTGTAGCATGAAAGACCACCAAGTGGCTTCTTGCTGGAAGATGCAAGAAGAGAATGTCAAGCATCCTATGCAAGAAAATGTCAAGCATCCTATGCAAGGAAATTTCAAGCATCCCATGCAACCATAGAAATGTTTTTCATCATTGCAAGTTAACTAGATATTGTGAAGATAATTGTTGGAGGCTTCATCTAGAATAGCATCCTAGAAACCGTACATCCAAGAGACAAGTTTTCATAGTCAAGGTCAAGGGGAAAGAATGGATTTTTGCACTTGCAAACCATGGAGCATTCAATGCTCAAATAAATCTACCATGGAATACATTTCTTTAAGCTTGGGTAGAAATTTCGCAAGGATACCATGAATTAAGTGTGTTGGAATAGTATTTCCATCTTCAAGTTGAATCTTTAGGGACCAAAATCTTATGAAGGGAAGGTGTGGTCCAAACTAAAACCTCATTTTAAATTAACAAGATGGGTAGTTGTGAAAGCATGAAGGACTTGAGATAAGAAACTTTCTTGAACATTGAAGGTTGTCCATAATCCATATTTTGTTGAGAACGAAATGAAGGAAGATATCACTATTACATATTGAAAATTTTGCAACGACCACTTAGTGTTTTAATATTAAATGAGACAACATATTAAAACACTAGTATGAGCATTTTGGCATCATAAGTAGAGACCCAAAACATGCCTAGCATGCCTCATTTTCCATCAAGATCTTCTTTTGGTCACATGGTTCTCCATAATAACTTAAAATAACTACACAAATAAAACCTTTGATTAAAGTTTTTAACTAATATTAGTTTTTTAAATGTCAATTATTATTTTATGTTAATAACCTAGATTACATAACCCAATAACCTTTAAAAACTCTTAACCTACTAACCCACAACCTCTAAACTCATTAATACCTATTGGCCCTTAACCCACTAACTCTTGATCTACTAACCTACTTGAACTCCAAAACCATTAAGCCTACCCTACTAACTTTTAATTTCCTAACGCACTAATCCCTAACCCACTAACCCATTAAGAACTAATGCATTAAACCCTAACGCACTAACCCCTAACCCACTAAGTACCCATTATGAACTAATGAATTAAACCCTAATGCACTCATTTACTAACCCCTAACCTTTAATACACTGACCACTAACTCATTGACACTTACATTCCTACATATTAACACTCTAATACCTAACTTGAATGGTTGGGAGGCAGGTCTCTCACTCTCCTCACCCAGGTTCAAATCCACAATGCTATTTTGGTTTGTTGTGATAAGGATAGAAGGGTAGATTCCCCTCAGGAGTGGGACCCCCCTTGCGTGTGTGTCTTCTAACTTATTGACTCTTGTTATGTCATAAGTTTATTTCTAAGCATTGGATTACAAATTGTTGGCACTAATCTAGGGGTTATAGTGGAATCTAGCTAGATTTGAACTTGTGTCTCGCCTAGGTAATTCAGGGAAATTACAAATTCCTCTAGTTATAAAAAAAACACTCTAATGTCTAACCCACTAATCATTAACCTAATACCCATAACCACTAACTCCTAATCCCTAACATACTAACATGTGACCCTTTGACTTCTAATCCCCAACACATTATCCACTAACCCATAACTCACTAATCCTTGATCCCCTAATGCACTAACCCCCTAATACCTAACTCACTAACCCTAAAGATACTAACCCACTAACACATAACCCTAACCCATTAACCATGGATGGAAATTATCCCACTAACCACTAA
>SNQJ01S0011381.1:104568-117472 GCA_010110895.2 Picea sitchensis
GTGTGATCAATCAATCATTTGATTATTATGGAATTTATTTCTAATGTTAAATGATGAATAATATCAATACCCAGAATTGAGTTTTCTTTCGTTCTTAAATATTGATTATCTTAAGATCACACGATTTTTAATTAGTTGTCTTCCTGTTGTTATTAATTTACTCCAATATCAAATACTTCTTTGAATGTATTCTGGAAGTGCTAGTATTGTTCTGTTATAGGTTTCCCTTAACAACAGTACAGGCTGGAGCTCATACAACATAGAAAGATAAATACCAGTTTCGTTGATTAGAGACAAATTATTATGTGTGTTATTTAGTTAAGTTGTTTATGAATGAAATAGTGAATGTATGGTTCATCTTTCACTATCCACATGTTCATGTTTCATTAAAAGAAAATTGCAAGATTCTTTAAATTTTAAAAGAAAAACAATAAATATTTTTATGTGCTTTCTTTATCTGCTTCCTAGAAGAAATCATTTTTACATCGATTTTCGTAAGTTTTGATTAAAACTTGCAGCTTGTAAATCATGTAAATAAATGAGACTTGTATATCTTCTGCTTAAATACAACTACTACAGTTACATTAGAGCATATGTACATATATATAGTTTAGTAATTAGTTAGTCATTTCTCTATTTTATTTGTTTCTTTTGGGATTCTTAGATTGGCTAACGGAGCCATTAAACCCATCAGAACGAGTTACACCAAACGGCTTGGGTTATTTAGACAACCCCGGACCGGACTCGCTCTTCCAGTTGACGGACGGTCAATTTCGCTCGTCAACAAATGGCACTAGAAGGAGGGCCAGACTGACAGGTTGTCCTTATAGGAGTCTTTGTTTCGAATTTATTTAATTTTCCATGGCTCCCCAAATTACTGTGTTGGAACATGCTTTCCACTTCTCATTACCAGTTATTTCCAACAAGACAGCTGATCTATTTTCATAACTCACCTTTGATGATGAAGGGAACACATCTGTAGTAGACCATATTTCTATTTTTTTTTATATGTGTTTAAGACATAAGATCACCGATTCTAATGTTGCATGCAAATTGTTCGCTCTCACTTTCCGAGGTCGGGTAAGGTTTGGTTTGAATCTTTTCGGGCTAATTCTATTCATTCTTTGTCTGAGTTTATATTTGAGTTTTTATCGGATTTTAGCAACTATCATTATGATGAATTAAGTGAAGAATTAAGTTGCTTAAAGAAAGAAAATGGTGAATCATTCAATGATTTTGAAATTAGGTTCATTCATGTTGGTATTAGATTCCCTTTGAAAGAAATTTTTCTTATTAATGAATGTTTTGAATATCTCGTTTCTCTCTCAAACAAGCAAAATCAATTATTTTTTAACCAATCTAAATTGAGCACTAACACTCAATCTCAAGATGGTTCAAGTTTTCATGTTGATCTTGAATATTTTGAAGCACCACAATTTTTGTCGACTTCTTTCATTTTGGAAAATCATGAGCCACATAATGCAATTGTCACATCTAATCATTCTTTGCAAATAATGTCTCCTCCTGTCGAAGAAGGAACCTTTACTTTAAAACATGACAATTGTCCCACTCTCATAGATTTTATAATAGTTTCTAAAGTAAAAGAGGTCGAATGTGAAGTTGATAATCATGTGGATGATAAATCTTCCCCTAATTTAGTTGAACAGATCCATGATCAATCAGTGGGAGACAAAATCATTAGGCAGACTATTAATCAACCTTCTATCTCTAGTGATTTTCTCTCAAATTTTCCCTTACATAATGAACCAAATTGTCTCTTTGAAACTGTCTCGTATTCTTTAAAAGAGAATACAACAGAGGTTGATCAGTTTATACAAGGAGAGAGGACAAAACCATATTTCGAAATGTATATACCTATCATTTCAAGAGATGCATTCCATCTCCTTAATTCTTCTACATATTATTCCTTGTACCCTGATATTTTTGATCCTAATGTTGTGCGAATGCATGTTCCATATTACCTTGGAGAGAATTCAACATTATATAATCAAGTACAAAGAGATCATTGAATAGAAGATAAAGAGGGAAATAATTATGCCCATGAACATATTAATTTTTATTCTCATCAATTATTTGTGGGAAAATCAACAAATGACTTGAAAGAATCTCAAATTGCATCTTCCATTGATACATCTCAATTTGTGATTAAAGAAGAATCTAGATTTTTCCATGATCAATTATTTGAGGTTGAAAAGTATAATCAGCCAAATATTACTACCAATAATGTTTTATCGGTCATTCCATCTAGTTCACCTCAAATAGTTAACCTTGAAATATCTAAGCTCAATGCAAAGTTTCAAGAGAATGAAACACTTACTTTCCGATCGAGAAACATGATAAGTTATTTCCATCTTGGTTCGACCTTTTTAAAAGATTATTTCCTTGATAATCTAATATTTTACTCTCACCAGGAATATTTCTCGCATGTGAATTCTTTCAAACCATCCCATGTCAGCAATTGCATGTATCATGATAGTATTGCAGAATGGTTGGAGGATTCATACATCAAGAAGTTTCAAAAGAATGGTAAGGTCATGCTTTCTTTGTTTTTAAATGATGATGATAAAGGTAAGTATGATATATTTTTGTTATTTTTCGATATACTACCATTCTTGTTAGTAATATTTGATTTTGTTTTCATTGCAGGATTGGAGTTACTTCGATGGCTACATTGGAAGCATGACTTCACTTAGTATTTTTTATTTGTTTAGTAGTTAGAGTAGGTTTAGGAGTAGGTTTTATTTTAGTTTTATTTCACAGTTTTTCTCTTTGTAATAATGCAGTTATGAACACAAGCAGTCACACCAAGAGAACCATAATATGAATGTTGTCAGGGAAGTCCACTTTAAATCTTGTTCTCTTTGCTTTTCGTTGAATATTTCTTTTCAAAAATGCAGTATCATCATGAAAATTTTAAATGGAAAGTAAAGAGCTAAGTAAATTTGAACTATCAATTCAAACCTGACCCAAGTGCCACGAGTAGGACTGCATTCATATTAACAAGGATTTTTCTATTTTTCTTTTAGTCTCTTTTATTTTGAATAATAATGCTTGGTCAAAGTAACATCTTATGCATCACTATCTTAAGAAAAGAACTTGTTCGTACATGATATTTTATATGATTTAGTTATTCCTTTATTTTACAGTGAGATGATAGTGGATACAAAAAATCAAGTTTATCTTTGGCCAAAATCATTTCCTAAAAACTTTTCTTTTGTTGTTTTGATTTTGTGTACTTCTAATTTTGAATCCCATTAATAAAATTTGATTTGGTTTGTTGTGTGCTTTTGTTTTATTTGATTATTTTGAATGAGTTTTCTTCTTATCTTTGTTTTTGAATCAATATATTTCTGATCAAAGAATTATTGTTGAAGGAAGCATTTATTTTAAGACTTGTGTTTTTCAAGCAAATTGAAATAGTTCAAAGAGGTTCGGATATTAAGATATAGCTCAGACAATTGATTTTTAAGTCAATTGTCACTTTCATTTTGTCCTCAAAATATCTTTGCTAGAGTATTACACCAGAGATATGGTTTAAATCTTTGAGAATTATGATGATCTTTAAACTTTTTGTGTCGTCCATATTCTTAAGGAATCACTTTTAAGTGCTTCCCCATTCTCTAGATGATTTATTAAATGGAATCTAAAATCTCTAAACCATGATAAAACTTCCAGTTTTAAAAGCAAATAAATAACATGATCAACTATTCACCTATATTGCAATTAACCTCCAGTATCACCCCGCTCTCTTTGTCATCAAGAAATCTATAATTGTATTTAAAAGTGGCATAAGAGGGTTGAAAGCACTTATGTGTGGGAAGTGTGTGTAAACTGGTGCAGACGTCACCTGGGCACGTCCACGATCACTAGGACCTTCTCTGACTTTGGCCCGAAGAGCGTAAATGCTCCTCTAATTCCCTGTCGAAAATTCTTTACCCACAGTAACTCTCCATTGATCTCCCTTACCAATCGGGAAATCAGAATTCGCGAGTTCGAACAGCGTAGAACTCACACCTCTGGGACCTTCGATCCCCGAATCTCGATGCCACCTGTCCTCCACTCCAGGCTTAACCTCGTCAAGAAATCGCATATCGGGTTTTTGCGATTTTCATGGTCGATATTCACGGGACTTTCCAAACCCCGAACTTCGATGGCCTGACACCTGTCGATCTCCAAATGCTATCCCGTGGGGCCCGTCGCAATTCGTAGTTTCGCGGTTCCTCCAGCAGAAATTCTTACAACAACGGAAACCCCGAAAAGTCGATCCCCAACTCTTCGAAATCTCGTGCCATGTGTCCCCATGGTGATCAACGGTTCCAGTTACGTCGGAAAATCGCTAATCGCGATTTCAATAGGCAACAAACTCCTGTCTCCGCAAAACCCGATGAGCCGAATCCCGATGGCTCTTGGCTCCTCCTTGGTGCAATTAGACTTAACCCGTGTGAATCTCTTCAATATCTAACGGCCGACGAAATGTCAAAAGGCTTCTCTGTGAATCCTGGTCGTTGATTCCTCCTCTTCAAGGACTCCTCCCGATCTAAATCTCCTTCCTGCTCGATCCTTCTGCGAACCCCCTTCTGGGTTCTCCTCCGTGGTATCACGAAGGAACTGTCCCTCCTGAGCTTGTCAACTCTGATTCCTCCAGAGACTCCGCACACACTCCTCGTGTTCGACCTTCAAAAACTCCCAAAGTGTTGAGTCTTTCAGACTCTGTGCACCTCCGGCAACAGTAGTCTCTACCTTCTTTTGCTCAGAATCGCAACTCTAAGACTTTGTCTAGCCTGCGCATGCCTTGCACGGATCTGGTGCCAAATCTGCACTTCTGAGATGAATGGAAACAAAAGATTTCTCTAATTGAACCCTGCAGTCACACACTCCTTGTGGACAAATTCAACTGCACTCCTTGCAGGAATTCTCTGGCTCACTTAGAGAAACAATTGAAACTCATTCACTCATCTTCTCAGACTTCAATTCAATCATGAAATCACATACACAGCATATAATAGCAAATGTATGACAAGAAACAAACATTCATGAGCATAATGTCAACAATACACAGAGAATAACACAACCATGGAATTGAATCAAAGCTTTTCTATTAATTCAATATCTGTACATGGAGGTTCTTCATACATTTCTCTGTTGTTCTTCCCTTCCTGCTCCTGTTTGATAATCCAGAGTAATAATACAATGTACAAAGGAGGGTGTCTATATTCCGTTCTCCCTCTCGAATTCTATGCTATCAAATCTAGAATTAAATGTTCTACCTACTTTACATTAAGTTTATTAAATGCCTCATCTTCCTAAGGACGTGAGCTATCCGCTCAAAGTCCATTACAATATACAAGTGCGCCTCTTCCTTAAATGTCTTCATTAAAGACTCGCGCAACAATTCCAAAGTAAAGTTCAAAAAGAAATTTGCTGGCTCTTCCAGCTGTCTTCTGCTTTCATGCTGGCTCGCTTGACGTGGGCGATGCTCCTGCATCATACTCCTCGGCTAGAAAATTTTCATGGGCTCCTGTCCATGAGCTCCTGCATGATCTTTCCATGCTTTTGAATCACTGCTTCGCTCTCCTAGCTAGCATCTTCGACTGGATGATTTTTCCATTTGACCAGATACTCGAAATATTGCTTCCTCCTGGTTTTCTTGCCCATTCGCTTGTCCAGTATGCACTCCATCTGCGACTTCTCTGCAACTGGTAATTTCTTCTGCCACTGGACCACTGGTTCCTCAGTTCCAGTCTCTGCTTCTCCATCCCTATATGGGTATAAATCTGAAACATTAAATATCGGAGATATCCCGATGCCATCCGGCAACTCGATCTCATAAGCGTTCTCGCCAAATTTCTTCAGGACTCTACAAGGTCCGATTTTCTTCATTTTCAGTTTGTTATATGTCCCCCTTGGGAACCTCTCCTTTCTCAAGTGTGCGAGAACTAGATCGCCAACTTCAAATTGAAGTTGCCTTCGATGTTGATCTGCTCTGTGCTTATACTCTCGATTTGAATCGATCAGTCGCTGCTTCACCTTGCTGTGAATTTCCTTCATTGCCTCAGCAAACTCCTCTGCACTAGTGCTTCTAGTCTCAGTCTGTTCTGACTCCCTGAGTTAAGAAAATCCCCTCGGTTTTGTCCCATACACAATCTGAAATGGACTCTTTCCTGTGCTCCTATTTACAGAATCATTGTAAGCAAATTCTGCCTGTGGCAACACATTGTCCCAACTGCTATGGTGCTCTGTCACCAGGCTTCTTAATAAATCTCCCAGACTCCTGTTCACAACCTTTGTTTGCCCATCTGTCTGCGGATGATAATCAGAACTAAACGCCAAGTTAGTTCCTAGCTTCTTCCATAGCGTCCTCCAAAAATGACCTATGAATTTTGTATCCCTGTCCGATACAATGCTTCTCGGCAATCCATGGAGTCTAATAATCTCTTTGAAAAAAAAAATTGCGATGTGCGTCGCATCGTTGGTTTTCTGGCATGGAATGAAATGTGCCATCTTTGAAAACCTATCTACCACCACAAATATGGAATCACCACCTCTCTGCGTCCTTGGCAAACCCAATACGAAATCCATGCTTATTGCCTCCCATGGTCTCTCTGGTATGGGAAATGGCTGATAAAAACCTGCATTCTGCCTTCTTCCCTTTGAATGTTGACAAATTCGACACCTGTCAACAAACCTCTTCGCATCTGCTCACATGCCCAGCAAAAAATATGATTCGCTCAGCTTCGCAAACATTTTGTCATGTCCAAAATGACCTGCTAAGCCTCCACTGTGCTTCTCTTTCAACAAGTTCTCCCTCATGGAGAAAATTGGAATACACAGTTGATTGCCTCTGAACAACAATCCCTCTTGGATCATGTAGTATATCCATGGGCTTCTATCTCTAATAACTGGGTTCTCATCTGCTTCATACGCTTCTGCAAAATCTGCATCACCTGCATACATGTCCCTGAGATTTTCAAAACCCAATGTTTTGACTCGAAACTCCTGCAGCAACAAACATTTCCTTCTCAAAGCATCATCTACTTTGTTAGCAGTCCCTGAAATGTGTTTAATTACAAACGTGAAATTTTGCATATACTCTACCCATTTGGCATGTTTCTGATTCAACTTCTCTTGTTGACTCACAAACTGCAATGCATGATTATCATTGTACAGTACAAATTCTTTGGGTATCAAGTAATGCCTCCACTTCTTCAGCGCTTGTATGATAGCATAAATTTCCTTATCATACGTGGAGTATTTCAGCTTCGCCTCATCCATCTTCTCGCTGAAATATGAAACTGATATGTCTTCCTGACTCAAGACTGCTCCTATGGCACACCCGCTTGCATCACATTTCACCTGAAATGTCTTCTGAAAATCTAGCAACACCAACACTGGTTTCTCTGTGATCTTTCGCTTCAACAGATTGAAGCTCTTCTCAGCATCTGTTGTCCAATGAAAATTCTTATGCCACTTCTTCACTGTGTCCATCATTGCTGCGCTAATTCCACTGAAATTTTTTACGAACTTTCGGTAGAAACTAGCCAAACCATGGAAACTCCTCACCTCAAAAATATTTCTGGGTGATGGCCAATTCTTGATCACTTCCACCTTACTTGGATCCATCTTCAACTCATTCACCGATAGGACAAAACCCAAATAAATGAGCTCTATCTTCATAAATGAAGATTTCTTCATGTTGATCAACAACTTCTCTTGCTGTAGCTTCCTCATCACAATGGCCAAATGTTTCAAATGTTCAGCCTTCGTCTTGCTGAAAATCAATATATCATCCAGATATACGACGACAAATTTTCCTATGAATTCCCTCAGGACTTTATTCATCAGCCTCATGAATGTGCTCGACGCGTTTGTCAAACCAAACGACATGACCAGCCATTCGAGCAAACCTTCATTTGTCTTGAATGATGTCTTCCATTCATCACCTTCCCTCATGCGAATCTGATGATATCCGCCCTTCAGATCAATCTTTGAAAATAAATTTTCCCCACTCAGGCAATCCATCAGATCATCCATTCTCGACAGTGGAAACCTGTACCTGATGGTAATCTTGTTTATCACTCTTGAGTCGGTACACATCCTCCAGCCTCCGTCTTTTTTCGGACTAAGTACTGTCGGAACAACACATGGACTCAAGCTTTCTCTGACCAATCCTTTGTCCAACAAATCCTGGACCTGATTCTTGACCTCCTCATTTTCCTGCGGCGTCAATCTATACGCAGCTTTATTCGACAAACTAGCCCCTGGTATGAGGTCTATGTGGTGACTTACACTTCTCATTGGTGGCAACGAATGAGGTAGCTCATCCACGATGATATCAACGAACTCTCCCAGCAGTTCCTGAATCTCATATGGAAATTCGTCCACTCTTGTACTAGTCAGGACAATCCTCGGCTTCCTAACCACAAAGAATTGTGGATCTTCTTTCTTCTCCATCTCTGTGAGAAGTTCCTTCCCACTCATGAGAAGTATTGTGTTGTTTACTTCCGGTTTCACCTCCTTTTCTTTTATCGGAAGCAACCTGTGTGTTCTCCCATTCTTCTCTAAAGTGTACGTATTCATCCTCCCGTCATGAACTACATTTCTGTCATATTGCCATGGTATACCCAGTAACAAATGACATACATCCATGGGAATGAAATCACAGATAATTTTATCATTATATCCCCCAATTTTAAATTCGAATAAACATTGTTTAGTGACACTCACCTGATGTCCTTTCTGTAGCCATGAAACTTTATATGGACTCGAGTGATCAGTCGTTTCTAGCTCCATCTTTTCCACCATCTCGGTTGAAACGAGATTATCGGTGCTTTCGCTATCCACAATGACCTTGCATTTCTTGTCCTTGGTCTTGCAAGCTGTCCTGAATAGTCGACTCCTCTAAGTTGTGTCCTCCACCTTCTTCTCGGGTGTCAAAAGGACTTTATGAATTCCAAGCCACCTTCTACCTTCTTCATCTTCATTTATCTCAACATAACGCTTCTGAGCTTCTTCGATGTCCTTCTTTTTCTCTGGACACTCGAATGACTTGTGCCCATTCTTTACACATGTGAAACATGTGATTACTCCACCTCGGCCTCTTTCTCTGCCTCTGGTACGAGGAAAATCATTTGCGTCAGCATAATCTCCTCACTGATAATTCTGTTGTCCTCTTTGTTCAACATGTGGTTGTCCTCGTTGTGAGGTTCCACCTCTCTCAACTTTACCCTGAGGCTTCTTCCATTCCTCCTTGGGCTTCTGGAATTTATCCTGGGCAACTGCCTTGCCTCTGGGCTGACTTCTACCTCACCCTCGCTGTCCTTGCTTACGTCTCAGCTTTTCTTCAGCTTTCAGAGCCATCTGATAAGCATCCTCCACCGTCTTGATAGTTGTCATGCTTAATTCATCCTGAATGTCGTATCTTAGACCATTCAGATATCTGGAAACCTTCTCATCATCGCTCTCCTGATGACCTGCTCTGATATTGAGCTTGTAGAATTCTTCGGTGTATTCCTTCACCGTCATCAACTTCTGTCTCAGGTTCTGCATTCGCCTGAACAGAGTGATCTGATAGTCCCTTGGGATGAATTTTTCCTTCATCTTTGCAATCATTCGATCCCAACTTTTGATCTTCTGCTTGCCCTTGCAACGTATGTCAGCTTGTAGCTCGTCCAACCACAATGTTGCATGTCCTTTCAACTTAGTGACAGCATGTTTAACCTTCTTTTCCTCTTCAATATCCTCATAATCGAAGTAGGTGTCAAGAGATCTGATCCAATCTAGTAGCTCTTCTGCATACAGACTCCATTCATAAGTTTGAATGTCCATTTTCGTCTTTGAACTCATTCTGGAAATGGCTTTGATCAACCGCTCGATTGATGCATCCTCTGTTGTGACCTCTTTTGCATGTCCAGCTTCCTCTTCAACTTCGGAATCACTAAGATCCCCTGCACCAACTCCGCGTCTCTGCGCTGTCTCCATATCCTCGAGTCTTTCTCGGAGATCTCGCATTTGCCGCTCCATTTCTGGATTTCCTGCTGGTCTACCTCTTCTTCGCACCTCCCTGTCTTCGGGATCTGGTGACTACGTTTCTCTTCTGGGTGGCATGATGAAATCATGTTTCCCTCTGTTACAGAAAACAAAGAGTCTTCCTGCTCTGATACCACTCTGGCGCAGACGTCACCTGGGCACGTCCGCGATCACCAGGACCTTCTCTGACTTTGGCCCGAAGAGCGTAAATGCTCCTCTAATTCCCTGTCGGAAATTATTTACCCACAGTAACTATCCACTGATCTCCCTTACCAATCGGGAAATCAGAATTCACGAGTTCGAATAGCGTAGAACTCACACCTCTGGGACTTCCGATCCCCGAATCTCGATGCCACCTATCCTCCACTCCAGGCTAAACCTCGTCAAGAAATCGCGTATCAGGTTTTCGCGATTTTCATGGTCGATGTTCACGGGAATTTCCAAACCCCGAACTCCGATAGCCTGACACCTGTCGATCTCCAAATGCTATCCTGTGGGGCCCGTCACAATTCGGAGTTTCGCAGTTCCTCCGATAGAAATTCTTACAACAACGAAAACCCTGAAAAGTTGATCCCGACTCTCCGAAATCTCATGCCACGTGTCCCTGCGGAGATCAACGGCTCCAGTTACGTCGGGAAATCGCTAATCGCGATTTCAACAGGCAACAAACTCCTGTCTCCGCAAAACCCAATGAGCCGAATCCTGATGGCTCTTAGCTCCTCCTTGGCGCGCTTAGACTTAACCCGTGTGCATCTCTTCAAGATCTAACGGCCAACGGAATGTCACAAGGCTTCTCTACAAATCTTGGTCGTTGATTCCTCCTCTTCAAGGACTCCTCCCAATCTAAAGCTCCTTCCTGCTCGATCCTTCTGCGAACCCCCTTCTGGGTTCTCCTCTGCGGTATCACGAAGGAACTTTCCCTCTTGAGCTTGTCAACTCTGATTCCTCCAGAGACTCCGCACACACTCCTCGTGTTCGACCTTCAACAACTCCCAAAGTGTTGAGTCTTTCAGACTTTGTGCACCTCCGGAAACAATAGTCTTTGCCTTCTTTTGCTCAGAATCACAACTCTAAGACTTCATCTAGCCTGCGCACGCCTTGCACGGCTCCGGTGCCAAATCTGCACTTCTGAGATGAATGGAAACAAAATCTTTCTCTAATTGAACCCTGCAGTCACGCACTCCTTGTGGACAAATTCAATTGCACTCCTTGGAGGAATTCTCTGGCTCACTTAGAGAAACAATTGAAACTCATTCACTCATCTTCTCTGACTTCAATTCAATCATGAAATCACATACACAGCATATAAGAGCAAATGTATGACAAGAAACAAACATTCATGAGCATAATGTCAACAATACACAGAGAATAACACAACCATGGAATTGAATCAAAGCTTTTCTATTAATTCAATATATGTACATGGAGGTTCTTCATACATTTCTCTGTTGTTCTTCCCTTCCTGATCCTGTTTGATAATATAGAGTAATAATACAATGTACAAAGGAGGGTGTCTATATTCCGTTCTCCCTCTCGAATTCTATGCTATCAAATCTAGAATTAAATGTTCTACCTACTTTACATTAAGTCTATTAAATTCCTCATCTTCCTAAGGACGTGAGCTATCCTCTCAAAGTCCATTACAATATACAAGTGCGCCTCTTCCTTAAATGGCTTCATTAAAGACTCGCGCAACAATTCAAAAGTGAAGTTCAAAAAGAAATCTGTTGGCTCTTCCAGCTATCTTCTGCTTTCGTTCTGGCTCGCTTGACGTGGGCGATGCTCCTGCATCATAAACCCGTCGGGGTACTGAACAGGCTCGCTGGAAGTGGGTAAATGCACACATGATACCAAGTCAACTTCGTCAAGGTACTGAACAGGCCTGCTGGCCACGAAGCAATGTCGGGTAGAGAGGTAGCAGGTATATATTTTTAAATTAGCTTTTATGGAAGTATACATCATGTGGATACAACTATTGAATGGGATTAAAGCATTTGAGTGGGTTAAATGACATCCCTGTCGAGGCTATGGACGCTTGCTGGAAGCAATGGCTCTATCAACGGTATTGAAGTTCTTTTATAAACATCGTGACTCTTTGATTAAGACATTATTTCCGGTCATAATCTTCTGCAAAGAAAATTCTATTGTCTGATTATAACATTGAGCTTATCCTAATACCATATGGTCTCAGAGTGAATTTATTTCAGCAAGCTTAAATCCTTTTATCAGTCTTATTATTTTCTTCCTAAGATGAAATCTAACCAGATCAGAGATAACTGCTTCACCCAGTAAGTCGCCATTTGTTGGGCCCCAACAACTTCCCCTATATTTTTTACAAAATTTAAAGGGCCCCTATTAGAATCTTGATAATTAAATTGAGCTATAGAATCAACCTTTTCAAATAGTTCTATGCCTTGGCTTTCTTTGAGACAAACTTAAGACATTCACTATAGTATGAAACATTCATTACAAGAGTATATGTCAAAAGTTAGAAACGATCATAAAAATCTCAATTTAAACAAAAACGTTAATTTTTATCAAATGTTTACTTTCGTTTAAATTATGATTGTGTTCATTCTTTTGCTCATTAGCAAGTTTGACTATTTTGAATAATGTGTTCAATACTTCATCAAATTTTATCTTGGTTGGTTTCTCATTTTCATAAAATCATTTGGTGATATTAATTAATTAAATTCCGTTTTCATTTTCCATCCCATAATAATAATAAAAAATAAAAAAGAATTATCTATCATTTGTTTGATTTTGTAAAAAACCAAAATTAATATTTTTCTCTTCTCCATTAACTTGAAGCTTCTAGAATTTTAGGATTATTTTAAACAATGTTTGTTTAGAACTT
>SNQJ01S0011381.1:130996-153929 GCA_010110895.2 Picea sitchensis
ATATGAAAGAGAGAAACATATTTTAGTTATGCCTTTGAAACTTATCATGTGAATGATTGTGAACTTTCATATAATAGACTAGTCTTAAGTCTATTATGGTAATATTAATATTAATATCAAAATTGCAGCCCAAAATATTTTTTATTTATTTTTAAATAACATTGGTTCATCGCCTATGCGACGACAACTTCTATTGATGCCATGGTTTTTCTATATAAACAAAAAAAAGTTGTCGTTGCCTGTGTGATGACAACTTCTATTGATGCGACGGTTTTGCTATATAAACAACGAAAAGTTTTCATTGTCTGTGCAATGACAACTTCTATTAATGTGACGGTTTTGCTATATAAACAAAAAAAAGTTGTCGTCACATGTACGACGACAACTTCTATTGATGTGATGGTTTTGCTATATAAACAATGAAAAGTTGTCGTCGTCTCTACGACGACAAATTCTATTGATGCGACGATTTTTCTATATAAACAACGAAAAGTTTCTGTCACATATGCGACAACCACTTCTATTGATGCGACGGTTTTGCTATAAAAGTTGTTGTCACAATTTAGACAAAATGTTGGTTTCACATTGTATGCCTGTATTGTCTCGTTTGTGACATTTGTTCAAGTTCGTCGCAAATGCCACATCACATAAAAAGACGTTTCAGAGACTCCATATTCGTCCCAATATCAATGACATAGCGTCGCAATAGCATCGAAACAATCATCGTAAAATGACCCAAATATGCTAGTGGAAGGATGAACAAAAATGGATGTTTATCCCAATAGGAGGAGAATGCCCAATTGAGTTACTCACTTAGTGGGAATTGGAGTTAAGGGCACTGGAGGATTGGTTAGAAAGTCCGGGACCAGAAGATGGCTACCAAGAGATAGCCATGCTAGAGGAGACACACCAGCATGAGGAGCAGTTGGTGGAAGCTGGAATGGAACCAGCCAAAGAACTGACAGGAATCAATCCACTAGGAGAAGTGGTATCTGAGCAGTAGTTCAGTGATGTGAATTTTGTAGAGATTAAAGTTGTATAAGGATAGAAAGTTAATACCACAGGATACGGAGAAGACAATCTGGGGGATCAGTGTGATTTTCCCAAAGACAAGGGAGAAATGCAACAAGATAGTCTGCAATAGAAGAGCCAGTCGATAGAGAAGTTGGACGAAGCAGTTGAGGAGATGAGGAAGTTGATGTTGGAGTCAGCAAAGGACTTGGTCATCACGAGGAAGTTGGATGAAGGGAAACCTGCATGAGCAGCAAGGATGATGCAGGATCAGAGACAGCGAAGCAGAGGAGCTGAGAGATAGCTCCAAGAGAAAGTTTTGGATCCAGGAGGATTTCAACCACACTGGAAATCTCATGAGCAGGAGCTCATGATTTTTGTAACCATGGATTATGATGTAGGAGAATCACTCCACCTCATCACACGTCACTTGGATTTCACACATGGTGCGCATTTAAGGGAAGAGAGGTGCCACCCTCTCATTTTTCCTCTAGAATCCAAAGCACGATCCAAGAATTTAAGGACGACAAGCTGGAAGAGCCAAGTTTTTCTTTCACACAAGTTGAAGATAAGGTCGTCATTAACTGGTTGATGGTAGAATGGATCTGCATCCGATTTGGAGCAGATTTCCATCATTGTAATTTTCCCTTTCGATAGACATTTTGAATGGTGATTTGACACCACTAGTTTATCTTGCGAGGGAAGCTCATTCAGCCCCTCTTGTATAAATATTTGTATTGTTTCCAAGAAACAGGGTTAGTAGTAGGTTGTAAGTGGGGGAGAGCCGAGACTCAATTGAAGCTTAGACTCAAAAATTTGTAATTTGACATTCCACCATTAATAGAAAATGACAGTTTTTCCTGTTTTACATTTCTGTGCAATGGATGTTGTGTTATGAATGGCATTTACATGCAATCGAGTTGTAGATGAATGTTATAAATTGTATGTAGGGATAGAGATATGGTTTTCTATCTGTGAGTGTGTAGATTTAATTATGGTTCTCTAGGCTAAGTGCAAGGAGTGCATGACAGAGCAAGGAAACTCTGTTAGCCAATGCAATGAGTGCATGACAGAGCAAGGAAACTCTGTTAGCCAATGCAAGGAGTGTGTGTCTGAATTTAGTGCAGTCAGAAGAGAAGATGCTAGGAGGGAACACCAGATTAATTCATAGACTCAGGGAGAAATTTCAAGGTGGTTAAGTGCCTTGGAAGGAAAGACTGTGTGGGAGGAAACACAGCTCAGAGTTACTAGACACTCTAAAATACTCTTCCAGGAGGGCATCGAGCTAGTGCGAGAGCACACAAGAACAACACCTTTGTAAGTGTTGGAATCCTTACGAGAATCCCAGGATTACTGAACATTTTGAGGAAGGAAGGCTTTGCAAGACTGCATCGACAAATGAAAGGAGATTCCTTAAACCTTTCCATAAGGCTAAGGGAGAATTCATCGAAGAAATGAGACAAGTGCAAGGAGTGCATCAAGAGAGACTGTAAGTCCATCTTACAAGCTCAGGAGGAAGAGAGATACTCTACCAGGAGGGTAGGAGGGAGTCCACTGAAGGACACAAAGGAACTCAGAACCTTGGAGGTTTTCAAGCCAAGCAAAGTTGCAGAAGAGTCTGTGAAGAAATATACAAGGAGTGTAGAAGGCATTCGAGAACATCCTAAGTCTCGAAAGGATAATTTGCACTAAGTGTGAAAAGGAGTCGATAACTTTATGAAGTCCCAAAGACAGCAAAATAATCCATCGTCGAGTAGGAGATGGGTGGCAGAATATCGAGAGGTTCATGAGAAAGAACTTCAGAAGGTTTGTCGATATCAAACAAAGGTCTTCGCGAAGTCACGAAGAGCGATTTCAATCCAGACCATTGGATATGGAAGGGTATGTGGCAGATATCTAGGCACTTCATAGGAAGAACCCTTCAGAGAAAATTCGAGGAGAGAATACCCAAAGAGCTAGAGTAATCCTAGACATACATTGGGATAGGACGCATGGCGAGAGATCATCATTTCACTGACATGTAAGTCGGGAAAAGAAGATTCGGGAAAAGAAAAGATTGGAGAAGAGAGGACTCACGAAGTCCGAACTCATGAAGTTGGTCACAGTCATTGATCGTGAGGATAACATGGACCGTAGATCTGGTCCCGGAGAATTCTCCAATTCGAAAATCAGGGAAAAGGAGAAAGCAACCTGCAAAAGTTTCGAAGTATGGGATCACAATGAGAGTGGCCCATGGTGATAGTCCATGGTCACATCAAGGAGAAATCCTAGCACGTGGAGCTAGAGATGTTGGCGTTAATATTTGAAAAGCACTAAGGAGAGGGTTTGTAGGTGCTATATAACCTACGCTGAGAAAGAAAATGGCCCATGCCAAGTTAAATCGGTTCCATCAAGATCCTAACGAACCATTTAGTTTGGTTATTTTGAACTATCATAGACCGAGAGGTTGAGTCAGCCCTGAAGGAGAGGAGGGGAGGTTGATGTAACAAAGCCTCCAAGACCTTTTATTTGATTGAGTGTAATCCCTCCTACTCCATCCCAACAGCCTCCATGATTTGATGATCCTCTAGGAAACCAAATTATTCCTTTCTCAAATATCTATCCAAAAATTGTTTGAGTCTAATGGCAAGGATCTTTGTTATAATTTTATAGATAAGATTACATAAGGAAATAGGCCTAAAATCCTTAAACTATTTAGGTCTTATAATCTTCGAGATGATGAAAATGAAGGTAGAATTTATTGATCCTGCAATTTTCCCATGTCTCCTAGTCTCCTCAACCATATCAAACAAGTCTTCTCCAAGTAAATCAAAAAACCCCAGAAACAATTCCACTAGCCACCCATCCAGACTAGGACTCTTTGATTTTTTGAAACTCTTTAATACTACCTCAACTTCCTCCAAAGTGCCATTCTTTCCAATAGACCTACCTTCTTCTTCTGAAAAAACCTCGGATATTTTTGAAACACTCTAAGTTGTGATAAGATGTTATCAATACCAGGATCACTAAAAATACTAGAGAAATATTTGATAGCTTATGACTAAAAGACTTTTGAAGTACTTACCCAAAAACCATCTTCAGGTAGAATATCCCATATGGAATTATGTTTTCTCCTATAATTTGCATAGCATTGAAAAAAATTGGTATTGTTAACCTTCTTTTGTATCCAAACAACACGACTCTTTAAGCACCAAGTGTCCTCTTCAATTTTCAAAATACATGTTTTCCTGCTTCTCAAAACATTTATACGATCTAACTCCCTGATAGAGAAAACACCTTCAAATTTTCCAACAAATATAGAATCAACTTCATCCTCAATCTCTTCCAATTCCAATTGAAGATTCTTATTTTTATTTCTTTCGGAGAGGAGAAATTGTTTCTTTAAGGATGTCATATTCATGACTAATATAATCATGGGTGACTCCTCAAAATAAAATTTATTCTCTTCCCAATGATCTCTAACCAAATCATGAAATTCACAATATTCCAACCAAAACTCATTAAATTTAAAAGGATACCTCTAAGGTGTGGAATCAACCTCAAACTAAAATCACACCAGAAAGTGGTCAGAAATATCTGAGTTTACAACCCAAGATCGATACCTATCCAGCTTTCATGTCAAGTCTTCAGCTATTAAAATATTATCTAGTCTTTTGCCAATACCATTCGATTATTTCCTTCCATTCCTCCAAGTAGGATAAAGTTTCCCAGGAGTCATGTCAATAAATATAAATGCATTCTTCATTTGACAAGATTATCCATCCAAATCATCATGCCTATCCCGTCTCCCCCAAATATCATTTTAAGCCACATTAAAATTTAAGTCCCCACAAAAAATTAATCCAGGATAAAAAAGAATCCCACTCAACTGGATTTGATCCCAAAATCCCTATCTCCAAAATAAAGAGGCATGGAAATTGATTATCCTAATAACCACCTTCAAGCCCTTGATCCTCCCTTCAAGCAACGAACCTTCACAAAACATGTTGATTAATTGGGTTGGTTGTCATTGATGTCAACCCTTGAAGAAAGTTCGGTAGAGAATTATGGTAGCACAAAGGTTTGGGTAATGGACCCAAGTTTGTTTGATGTATAATGGTATAAGTTTTAATATATTTGAAGGTAATACTATTCTAGATGGATAGTACATGTCATTCCATTTATGTTGGTATGTGGAACCTCACATAACTCCTCACGGTTAGAGAGTTGTGTCCATGTGAAGTTGGAGAACCCTCATGAATCATCTAGAATCCCCAAAAGGTCAAAGTAGTCAAAGTGGTTGCAAAGAAGAAATTATTTAAATAATAAAGTGAAGTGACAAGTGTACTATAATTCAAAGTGGATAAAACAGAAATTATTTAAATAATAAATTTAATGGAGAAATTACTAAGTGGACAAGTGGTTAGAAGTGGCTTAGCCCTAAAATAAGGAAAGTGGTTTAAGATGGTTAGAAGGTAACCCCTTGAGGAAGCTACATAAAAGTATAAATAAGAGGCAAGGGTCTCTCATTTAATATCACTTGATCATATTGAATATCTACAAGTGACTGAGCTAACCAAAGGATATCTAAGGTGAATTTCAGATGGAAGGTGAAGTAAAGAAGGCCGAAATTCAAGGGAGGATAATTTGTTTTGATGATATTTTCTAAGGTATGTTATTTACAGGTCATCTCACCATTTTCGCAATAAATGTTTTTATAGAATGACTCAAAACACAAAATCTAGAGGTCATTGAGGAAACATATCCAAGTAGATGTGATAAAACTTTCATCTTGTGGGTCGTTTTATTTTTGGAGTTACACTCCGTGGAAAATAGGGTTTGTGGCTAGTCTTAAAACTACTCTAAAACAGGTGTTTCGGGTAAAAACGACATAACTTTCTCATAACAGATCAAACTTCAGTAAGAACACATGTATTGGTTAAAGTAAATTCTTTAGTATTCTTTGTACCATTTTTAGATCCATAAAACAAATATTTCATGTTAGGCACGCAATACAAGCTTTCTCTCTAGAATAAGCTAGAATTCAACAAGGTATGCCATTTTTCTATAACTCCTTTTTTGAGAGGTTCCAAGTAGTGTAACCTGGAGTTATTGCATAAAAGACACTGAAGAATATTGTGTACTATTTTTAGATCTTTATTCATTACAGGTACATAGTTATGATTATTTCAAGTTAGGGTTGTTGACTAATCCAAAATTAGTCATGTGAGACTAAAGTAAAGTTTGATGAAAATGCTAGTCTCTTGTTAAAGTTAAGGAAGGTTTGTAGGTATGTGATAATATACACCAGGTCTGTTATAGAGTTACAAATCATATTTGGATGATGAAATTGATGAGGGATTTTGGTTGAGGTACATGTTGGGTACATGGTTGAGACAGGTAGTTGATGAGTTGGAACATACATAAGGTGTATAGTTGATGATGTTGGTACATCTTGATGATTCATAGTTGATGAGTAGTTGATGCATGATTAGTACATACTTGGTACATGGTTGGAGGCACTTGTTAGTAGTATTGTTGACACATGGTTTATGGATGATGTAGCATACTTTTCTTGGTATATTATTAGAAGCACATATTGATCTTGGTGATGATTATGATTTGTTGTGTTATGCTTGGTTGATTCACATCTTGGTGATATTGTGCATATGGTTGAGAGTTGGCTTGGTGATTGATCGGTGAGTAGATCTAATTTGGTTGATAAGATTGATGAGACAGGTTGTTGTGATAGGTTTTTTAGACAGGTTATTGTGATAGGTTAGTTTGGTGCATGGTTGATGCATTTGTTTATGGTACATGTTGAGGTATAGGTTGATGTATGGTACATTTTGGCATAGGTTATTGGTACAGGTTGTTATAGGTTGTTTGGTGCAAGTTGATTTATACAAGTTTATAGCAGTATATCTCATAGTGATAGTGTGACAGTGGTTCCATCATTCTACTTATATTTTAGGGTGGTTGGTCAGGGAAAGGACGGGTGGTTGTAGCCACCTTCTCATTGTAGTTGGAGAACATAGGGGGTTGTAGCCTCTTTCTAGTTGTAGCCATAGAATTGGGGATTTAGAGATTCCATCGTGTTGTAACCTGAGAAACTAGGGGATTGGAGCCTCCTTCCAGTTGCATATGGAAAAAAAAAGGAAGTTGGTGCTTCCAATGAATGTAATTCTTAAAGACATATAAGAAAAAGCATTATGTGGTTTTCTCCCGCTTTGGGTTTCCACGTAAAAACACTGGTGTATTGTGCATGTGTATGATTGATCATTTGTTCATTGTTTATTTACTCTACAACTATTAGGTGATAATGCTACATTGATATAAAACTTGTATTTTGTGGTTAAAAATGATTAATTTTCTCTATTACTAATTCACCCCCCTCTTAGTAATCCAACAATTAGTATCAGAGCAAGTTCCTTCAGAAATCAGTTTAACCACTGGAACAAGATCATGGATTATTTTGAGAATGGAGTACCATTTTTTAATGGTCTGAATGGGTTAAAGTATGAGATATGGAGTAGAAGCACGAAATTATTTTTACAGGAACAGGGGAATTATATTTGGCTATCATTCGTTACAGGATATGATAGCTCAAAAAGGGAAAATACTGCATCCAATAAGGAATTGAATAAGAATAACAAAATAGCAATGGATTTCATCTAGGAAGGATTACCTAATCAGGTAAGAGAAAAGGTTGGTAAATGTTCATCAGCCAAAAAAATTTGGGATAAGTTAAATGACATATATTCTTCACCCATCATAGATTTAGAAAATGCCAAAGAAGATGTAGGTACAGATCAAGAAGAAATATGTCCACCATGTCAAACATATTCAGAAGATGAAGAGTACATAATCAACATAGGTATGTTGTTTTGCTTTAATTGTGAAAAAAACAGACATCTTGAAATAGAATGTCATGAAGGAAATGAGACAGAAAAATTAATTGAAGAAGAAGACAATTATGAAGCAGAATTGATTAGTTCTTTAGATGAACTAAGAAAAGAAAGAGAAGAAAACAAGTCACTCAAGAAAGAATTGATGAAACAAAAGGAAAGTGTTCACTTTTTTGAATAATCCCAACAGGTCATCGAGAACTTAATAACTCAGCTAGAAGAAGCCAGAAAGATAGAAGAAAATATTGAATATCAAAAGAAACATTTGGAAGCCAACATAGCAGCACAAAAGGAAGAAGCAAAAATAAGAGAGAACATATTGACAGATCATCTTAAGGAAAGAACTAACGATATAAACCGGCTTGAGGCAAAGTTTGGTCAAGAAGAGAAAGGACAGAAGAATTCATGAAGTCTCGGATAATGAAGAAAGAAGAAGAGGTTGAGAAGTGAGAAGTAAAATCGTCAAGCTCAACAAGAACATTGAAGAGATAGAAACATCCACATCAGTTATAGATAATGAAGAGAAGCACTCTAGGTTGCTAGAAAAGAAGAATGAAGATAGAAAGAGTTATGCAGAAGTACTCAAAGGAAGGAATCATGGTCAACTAGAATCTAAGAAAACTATTGAAGATACATCTTCAAGAAGACCATCCATGTTCAAGACACAAATAAGATTCAATCGTAATCATGATCAGTCAAGGCAAAAATTCAGAAGGATTACACCACAAATAATATCATTCACTCCCAGGTATGAAAATTTATTTTATGGTCATTGTTTTTATTGTACTAACTTTGGACATAAGGTTGCAGATTGCAGGGATTATAAAAGAAATGTTCAAGCAAGAAATGACTATGTGGCCCCACGTAAAATTGAATGTTACAAATGTCATAACTATGGACACATAGCTAGTGATTGTAGAAGCATGATAGATACTTCCATGAAACAGATCATTGATATCTAATATAGGAAAGTATGGATAAGAAAACACGAAGAACAGGTGAACAAAGACCAGGTCCCAAAGATCGTAAGATTGACAATAAAATGAGATGAATACAATTCTACAGAGAAAAGTAAAGATGTTAGATACAGAAAGGTTTGGAAAATAAATGACAGAAAATAAGGATAGATAAATAAGGAATGGGTTCAAGAGATTGTACTTTTAGGAATTGTAGTGAAAGACGAATCCGCAGACAGAAGGAAAGAAGTCAAAGATTAGAGAGATGATGAATCTACCAAAGAATGTGATGATGAATACACATCAGAGAATGAATTTTTTTGAGCCATCCATCTTAGATACTCCTAGATAATATGAATAATAGATAGGGGGAGTTTATGCAGAAGATGAGACAGACTAGAGAACCATCCTATGAGAAACTTGTAGAGTTTGAGTAGACATATTCAGTGCATTCAGTTAGCAGAAGTACAATATGATAGATTAATTAGTTGTAGTAGTACTTCATGATAGTACAGTGAAATATGAATCAAAACTATGGATAGTTGTGTAGAAGAGTGTTGGAAAGTATGGACAGAGATGGAATCGTAAGAACACTTAGCAGGTTTGGAAAGATATATGATAGTGGATGAGAGCATGGATTCCAAATAGACAGATATTTTTTATACACATGTAATGCATACAACAGTTCACATTCAAAACAGATTAATGATAAGAAACAACAATGAAAAAAATCCCACGAGCTATGGAAAGGAAGACCAACAAATGTGAAGCACTTCAGAGTATTTGGAAGAAAATGTTACATCAAAAGAGAAGATGGAAGAAAGAGAAATTTTGAATCTCATGTGGACAAAGGAGTGCTTGTTGGTTACTCAAGTACAAGGAAAACATACAAGTGTTACAATATGATATTGAAAAAATTTGTGGAAAGCATCAATGTAACAATTGATGAAACAAGTGGATGAGAATCAAAGGAAGAATAAAATGAATCACTGGAACAACTTTACGAAGAAGAAAAAAAAGATGAAGAAGAAGTAGAAGAGGAAGATAAAGAAGATCATACAGAAGTAGAAGAACAAGTTCAGCAAGTGCCTCCAAAGACACCTAGCAAACAAGTACAAAAGAATCATCCTTCAGATCAGATTATCGGAAACAAGGATGCAGGAGTTGAGACTATAAGAAGGGTTTTCATAAATAAATTGAATGAAGATGGACATGTTACAAGGAACAAAGCTATATTGGTATGTAAAGGATATGCACAGGTTTAAGGAATCAACTTTGAAGAGACATTTTCCCTAGTTGCCAGAATGGAAGAAATCTAATTTCTCTTAGCTTATGCATGCTCCAAGAATATTAAAGTGTATCAGATGGACGTGAAATCATTCTTTCTAAATGGGGAACTTGAAGAAGAAGTCTACATTGAACAACCAGAAGGATTTCAGTTGTCATAGAACATAGGTTACGTGTGCAAATTGAAGAAGGCCTTGTATGGTCTTAAACAAGATCCTAGAGCATGGTACTCTAGACTGGATAAATATCTACATTAAGCAGGGTTCAAAAAAGGAAGTGTAGACAACAACCTTGACATCAAGGTAACTCAAGATAGTATTTTATTAATTGAAGTTTATGTTGATGATATTATTTTTGGAAGTAATGATAGCATGTTAAGCCATAAATTTGCAAAGGATATTCAAAATGAATTTAAAATGACATTACTCGGAGAACTATCCTTCTTTCCGGGTCTTCAGATACGTCAAAGAAACCAAGGAATTTTTATTTCTCAAACTATGTATATTAGAGAAATGCTAAAGAGGTTTGGAATGGAAGATTGCAAACCATTTACCACTCCTATGCAAACTAGTTGCAAGTTGAGAAAAGATAATGATTCAAAGTATACATACCAGAGGCAATACAGGTCAATGATTTGTAGCTTACTATATGTAACAACATCCAGACCAGATGTAATGCAGGCAGTTGGGCAGGTGGAACAATTGCAAGCAACACCAAAGGAATCACATGTCTTAGCAGTGAAGAGGATATTTAGATATATCAAAGGAACATAAGAGTTTGGAATATGGTATCCAAAAGGAAAGGATATATCACTTATTGCCTAAAAATATGCAGATTGGGCAGGTTGCACAGATGACCAACAAAGCACTAGTGGATCAACATTCTACTTGGGTGAGTGTTTAGTATCTTGGTTGAGAAATAAACAATCATTAGTATCCTTATCTACAGCCGAAACAGAGTATATTTCAATGGTACGATGTTTTACATAGGTTCTATGGATGAAACAAACTCTGACAGATATACAAGTTGAGTATGATGAGCCCATTCCAATCTATTGTGATAATACAAGCGCCATCAGTATCTCAAAGAACCCAGTGATGCACTCCAAGATGAAGCACATTCCAATCAAGTATCACTTTCTACGGGAACGAGTTGTAGAGAAGAACATCAAAGTTGAATATGTGGGCACAAAACAACAAATGGAAAACATCTTTACAAAATTGCTTCCAATGGAAGCCTTTAAGTATCTTCACTAGAGACTCGGAGCGATTTCTACTCCAAAATGAATGTTTTTGAATGTTTATCTTATATGTCTTATATTTACACGAGGAATCACCATAAAGAGGTCAGTTCAGGTCAGGAGATCAATTTCAGGAAGAGTTCATCCAGGGGGAGTATCCCCAAGGATAGTTCAGTTAGGGGGAGCAACCCTAGATGGAAATATACCTTTGTCGTTGATGACAAAGGGGGAGAGATTTATCGAATGTAGGATAAAGAAAGAGCACATAGGCATTATTCCAAGGAGAGCATGAGTGATATGACTTCATTATTGCATGAGAGTGTTTCCATCAATTCCAAAGGGGGATATTTTTTATTAATTGGGTTGGTTTTCATTGATTTCAACCCTTGAAGAAAGTCGGGTAGCGAATTCTGGTCGCACAAAGGTTTGGGTAATGGACCCAAGTTTGTTTGATGTATAATTGTATGAGTTTTAATATATTTGAAGGTAAGACTATTCTAGATGGATAGTACATGTCACGCCATTTCTGGTGGTATGTAGAACTTCACATAACTCCTTGCGGTTAGAGAGTTATATCCATGTGAAGTTGGAGAACCCTCATGAGTCATCTAGAAGCCCCAAAAGGTCAAAGTAGTCAAAGTGGTTGCAAAGAAGAAATTATTTAAATAATAAAGTGAAGTGATGAGTATACTATAATTCAAAGTGGATACAAAATAAATTATTTAAATAAAATTTTAATGGAGAAATTACTAAGTGGACAAGTGGTTAGAAGTGGGTTAGCCCTAAAATAAAGAAAGTGGTTTAAGATGGTTAGAAGGTAACCCCTTTAGGAAGCTACATAAAAGTATAAATAAGAGGCGAGGGTCTCTCATTTAATCACACTTGAGAATATTGAATATCTACAAGTGACTGAGGTAACCAAAGGATATCTAAGGGAAATTTCAAAGGGAAGTTGAAGTAAAGAAGGCCGAAATTCAAGGAAGATAAAATTATTTTGATGATTCTTTCTAAGGTATGTTATTTATAGGTCATCTCACCATTTTCGCAATAACGTTTTTTATAGAATGATTCAAACTGAAAAATATGGAGGTCGTTTAGGAAATATATCCAAGTAGTTGTGATAAAAATTTCATCTTGTGGGTCATTGTATTTTTGGAGTTACACTCCGTAGAAAATAGGGTTTGTGGCTAGTCCTGAAACTAGTCTAAAACAGGTGTTTCAGGTAAAAACTCCATAAATTCTTCATAATAGATCCAAATTTAGTAAGACCAAATTTATTGGTTAGATTACAGTCTTTAGTATTCTTTGTATGATTTTCAGATCCATACAACAAATATTTCGTGTGGGGCACGCTATACAAATTCGCTCTCTAGAATAAGCCATAATTCAAAAAGGTGTGCCATTTTTGCTATAACTCATTTTATAAGAGGTTCCAAGTAGTGAAACCTAGAGGAATTGTATAAAAGACACTGAAGAACATTACATACTATTTTCAGATCTTTATTCATTACAAGTACATAGTTATGATTATTTCAAGTTAGGGTTGTTGACTAATCCAAAATTAGTCATGTGAGACTAAAGTAAAGTTTGATGAAAATGAGAGTCTCTTGTTGTTAAAGTTAAGGAAGGTTTGCAGGTATGTGATCATATACACCAGGTATTTTATAGAGTTATAAATCAGATTTGGATGATGAAATTGATGAGGGATTTTGGTTGAGGTACATGGTTGAGACAAATATTTGATGAGTTGGCACATACATGAGGCGTATATTTGATGATGTTGGTACATATTGATGAGTAGTTGATGCATGATTGATACATACTTGGTACATGGTTGGAGGCACTTGTTAGTAGTATTGTTGACACATGGTTTACGGATGATGTAGCATACTTGTCTTGGTATATTATTAGAAGCACATATTGATCTTGGTGATGATTATGAGTTGTTGTGTTATGATTGGTTGATGCACATCTTGGTGATCTTGTGCATATGGTTGATATTTATCTTGGTGATTGATATTGGTGAGTAGATATGATTTGGTTGATAAGATTGATGAGACAGGTTGTTGTGATAGGTTGTTTGGACAGGTTATTTGCACAGGTTTGGTGCATAGTTGATGAATTTGTTTATGGTATAGGTTGAGGTACAGGTTGATGTATGGTACATGTTGGCACAGGTTATTGGTATAGGTTGTTACATTTTTTTTGGTCTAGGTTGATTGGTACAGGTTTACAACAATATATCTCAAAGTGATAGTGTGACAGTGGTTCCATCATTCTACTTATATTTCAGGGTAGTTGAACGGGGCAAGGACAAGTGGTTTTAGCCACATTCTGGGTGTAGTCGGAGAACATAGGGGTTTGTAGCCTCCTTATGGTTGTAGCTGGAGAATTGGGGATTTGGAGCTTCCCTCAGGTTATATCCTGAGAAACTAGGTGGTTGGAGCCTCCCTCCAGTTGTAGCTAGAAAACAAAGGAATTTGGTGCTTCCATTGAATGTAATTCTTAAATACATATAAGAAAAGTCATTATGTGGTTTTCTCCTTCTTTGGGTTTCCACGTAAAAACACTTGTGTACTGTGTATGTGTATGATTGATCATTTGTTCATTGTTTATTTACTATGCAAATATTGGATAATAATGCTACATTGATATAACACTTGCATTTTGTGGTTAAAAAGGATTAAATTTATCTATTACTGATTCACCCCCCTCTCAGTAATCCAACAACATGAATAAGCTTTGAAATCAACAACAAGTAGATTCTATACTGCACATATACCACTAGACAAACCCTAAGATCCAATGTAGTAAACTTCCCATCCTAGAAAAATCTTCAAGAAAAATTCACAAGCCTTAAAATCTTCACACATCGTTTCCTGAATTAGTACAACATCAGGACGTATCTTCTTAAAATATATCTTGAGGGCTAGAAACTTGGGAGAACCCCCCCACTCCCCTGATATTGTAAGATACATTGATCATTGACACACACCCTTATGGGGATTTCTAGATCTAAGTGCCCTCGGATCAGTAATAGATGGGAAAGGAAAGGGAGAAAGATTTTTCAATCTATCAAATAGAGGAATGAAGCTAGAATCCTGAGAAGACATCACTTCATCCAAGGATCATGCCTTATTTTTACCTACTCCTTTTTTCTTTTTTTCGCATTGTCACATTTTGACAGTGAATAGAATTAATAGGTTGAATCCCATATTTTGTAGATTGTTTATCAAAGAAATCAATGAGAGGTACAAAATCCCCAACATGTGTGAGAGAAGGAGTGTGGTTTTGGACTTGTTTACTAACCTCCCAAACATCCTCACAGGTTTTCGGACAGCTCGACCTAATTTCCCCACCCAAACCCAAAATAGGAGGATTTTCTAGTCTACCAGTGGGAAGTGTCCCAACCAATCCACCATCCCAAGAATAAGTACATTGGGTAGTGGACAGATCCAAAACAATCCTTCCATACCTTTGTCCATCTAAAAGGTGATTCTTATCTAAAGCATCAATAAACTCCAAATCCTTCTCTCACAAATGACTAGAGAAGGCGGAGAAAAGAGGAATGGAATTACCACAAGTAACATCATGTGTATAAGTCACCACACCAGTGGCCACATGTCCATTTAGTTGATCCTCTAACCTCTCCAATTCTACCATTCCCTAGAAATTCGATGCCAAGAGAACACCATCCTACAAGCTGGGTTCTTGGTCGAAAGATGAAACCAAATATTTTGGAACATTATGGAGACCATTATACAAAACCCCCTTAGGAGAGGAATGATAATTTAGCTTACCAAAAGAACCCTTCTTCAATCCAAAATATACAACCATATCACTTGGACAAGAGTTCCTGAGATGTCATGTACATCGACAAAGATGACAACGGAACGAGATGCCTTGATAGTCCAACTTTTGAACATAAGCATGGTTACCCAGTGAATACCAATCTCTTCTCTAATATCCCCCACAACTTGGAATTCCACCAGAACCCTATCCATTTTCTGATCCAAGGAGCAAATGGCCTCCTCATCCACAAAAATAAATTTTCCAATTGAATTAGTGATTTCGGCTAAGACCTCTTGTTGACCACAGGTGTAAAGGGAGCCACGAGAGTAACATCCACATATTTCTCTTCAAAATGGGCTGAAAAAGGGTATTAAAGATCAAATGTCATCTTCGTAGAATCAGATAACCTTTTCCAAGAAACCACGCCCCATCCAAAACCCTCTGCAAATTTGATTCTTTCATAAATTGTAAGAAAAACCATCATTTCATCAAGGCAACATATATAGGGAAATAACCTAGGAATGGATTCCAAACTTCATTTATCCATCTAATAACCTCCACCCTAGTTGGTGCAATGTACTCGAATCTTCCAACTAATGCCCTTTTGGAGAGTGCTTCAACCTTTTTCAAACCAACGTCTCCCCTGAGGAGCATTGTAAATTTTTCTAAAGGAACTTTGAAAGCCTTCAAGGCACGTTTCCTATGAGATTTCTCACCAACCAGGTTCTTCTTTATCTCAAACTCCTTTTATGTTCACAAAAATCTATTCTACCTGACTCCAGTGTCCACACCTAGTTCTAAAACCCTCACAGAATCAGAAGCAGATTGTCCCTCAGAACCCTTCGTAAGAAAAAAAGAATTGCCAAGGTCACCCAGTTCCTAATGCTCTCAAACTGAAAAAAAAAGTTAATATGGGATGGTAAAGTTGATGCGACAACTCCATACCCCTTTTCTCTTGACACCTTTGTCCCATGTGTGGCCACACCATCTAGTCCCTTTGAAGGACCAAGTGGCAAGACCAACAGGAAATTACGACAATGTAAATGGTCCCCAGCTATAAAAATACTACTTCTACAACCATCCTCCTCATCCGCCCAACAAATTGGAAACTGATTCTCCATTCTTCATATCCAACCAATAAAAGGCCCAACCAAGTCATTTTCCAAAACCTGCAAAACCCTAGCCTCCCCCAAACCTCGATTCCCTACCCAACATCCCAACAAATATCTCTTATACAATCTAGTTGACTTTCAAACTTATATTTGTCAAAAAAAATTATGATACTTATAATAAATTATATATATATATATATACGAGAGATTTGAGAATTTTTTTGACACTTGTAATAAATAATATTACAATAATCATTTTTAATGATATTTATAATAATAAATAAAATGTGTTGCTTATGTATTATTTATTGGAGTTCTACGAATTTTGTGATCATTATTATAGTGTGATCGATGGTGGTTCACATTTTTCTGGAGATTTTAAAAAAGATATGATAAATCCATAAGAAGACTCATATTGTATTATTTGTATTAAAAATGAATATACATAGAGAGATATTTATGTATATCCTATAATTTAGGATAATTGAGATATTCAACTTATATTTATAAAAGAAAAAGTTATGATAGTAAGTTTTGATTAGCTTAATTGGTCTATAGCCATCTTGTTTTTTATCATAGGTTGAACTCACTTGATTCCCCTGGCTGCATCTTTGATAAAAGAAATATATCTTTATTAGATGACAAGATACATCACATGAATAAAAAAATAAAAATAAACATCTAATATTTAATATTTAATTTAAAAAAAATACATCGTCCATTTAATATTTAATAAATAAACACATAATATTAAAATTAAAAAGTTATGGTATTCATCGTCCATCTTCTTTCCCCTTCTTTCCCGAGGCCTTCATTTGGAAATCGATAGTGGGATGACCGCCAGCACTGCAAATTCTTCATAAACATCACTTTTGAAACTGGAATTCCTTGCAAGGAAATCACACTACCTATGGCATGTCTTGACACAAGGCTTAAAGAATTCATCATCTCATATCATTCCATTTAGTTCCACAAGGTATCTTGAATGTGCCCACATGTGCTAATTCAATCCCTCATCCATAGGCATAAGTAGCTTCTCCACCATGCCAAACACACTAGGAGAATCTAACCATGACCACCAGATACAAGACACATTAGGAGAATCGAATCATGGCCATTAGTGTATTTTTATTAATTATATTATTCAAGTGTGTATAAAGAAAAATTTCATTAAACATCTCATAGGTTCAAATCCATAGGGGGTTGGGTATGTATACCTTCTTAGACTTTAGCAGTCAAATCTCTACTCGAAGGGAGTCCCTTGTCCCACAAATGAGAGGATCTCATACACCAATTTAGTGTCTAGCCATAACCTTAAAATTAGATTATTATTATTATTATTATTATTAATTAAGTACTAAAAGTTCATAAATATATGATGTAGATTATGTGTATGCACATTGGATTTAACATCATTCTATTTTTACAATATTAAAAATTCCACCTAACTCCATCTATATTTTTTATATTTTTTTATTAAGGTTTTTTATCATTTGAAATATTTTATTTTAATACTATGTTACAGGATTTCTCCGGATAGGGTGATAACTGGAGAACATGTGTGTTGGGAGGTTAATAACCTATTCTTCCATCGTTTAACTCAATATCTTTCGCATGAGTAGAATTCACTCAATGGGAATGGTGGTGCTCCTATGTCAGAAGAAAGCTTTAATGGCACACTCAAAGCGAGGACTGAAATCTGTCTGTCCTAGTACAATTCGAATGTGAGTTGTCAACTCGACCTTAATGACGCTCTCTATTGTCTATTAGAAATCTATTATGGAGGTAAGAAATGGAAATTATCATCATGTTCTTGTTCTTGTTCTTGTTCTTGTTCAGGTCCAAACTCTGGCTTCCCCCTCCCATTCTGGTATTTTCTCCTTTGGGTTTCCTTTCCCCCTCCTGGTTGCCAATCTCACCCCAAATTTCCCAATTCCACGAGAAAGGGGAAAGCCAAAGTGAGGGAATGCCTATTACAACTTTTTTTCTTGACATTATCGTCGAGGCCTCTCCTCTACTCCAATTCAACCTCCCATCTCTAATGTTCACCCTATTGGTCCTTCTTTGGATAATTCACCCTTCTCTATTCAAAATTAGTTGATCGATGATAAATTTGTGGCTTATGTTAAGGAAGAGTTCCCTCGGGATCCTCCTCGGGCACCTCCAGAGTCCTTTCTTTTCTCATCCTCCAACATACTGATTATGCCCCACACTTCTAGACAACATTCTCTGGAAGGTGATTTCTCTCTTGAAACAGAAAACGGCCTCATCGAAGAAGAGATCCCTATTGTTGGGAAATATGAGGAGGCTCAACCAGTCAGTGAGTCTCAAATCTTCAATACCAAATATTCCTAGCATTTTTTGTTTCTCATAGGAGCATCTACAACTTATCTTTGGCATGAGACGAGATGCAACAGATCATCTTCACCACTAAACTATTATTTGTCGTTGTCTGGATGCTCTGTTTGACTCCCTTTCAAGCGAGTCTGTCAAACACAGATTCCCAACCTGTTGTCAACCTTATGTGTTTTCTCCTCAACCTCCTAATGGTGACAACAATCCAGGTTCTCCCACAATTTAATTTCTTTTTTTGTTATTATGAATCTATGTTCAGAACAACCATTGTTGTAGATTTGTTTTTGCATAGTTTTTGGTTTACAACTTTTATCAAACTTCAACAAAAAATTGAAAGTCTTCCACCTATTCTCGTTTACATATGTATGGCGGAACAAGTGGCTAGTTTTTCCATGTATACTGGTTTGCTGACTATTTAAGGAAATGCAAATTTTTTATTTACAAAAAAAAATGTTACAAGATTTTTACAAGGTTTTCTATATCCAATCTCCTTTTTTTAAAAAACAAATTTAAGTTTTTCATCAATTTCATGCACTCAACTTTATCCTTTTTTAAAACTAAAATAAAAAGTCCAATCCCTTTTCTTTTAAATAATGATGATATTTTTATTTTGACTATTTTTTTAATATTTCATATTTAATCTTATGTTTTAAATAATATTAAAATTTATATGATTTTAATTTCCTTTTTAATTATCTAAATACTTAGATTTAACTTCATTTTTTAATGGATAAAAAATAAAAATATCTATTTTATTGATGTAATTAAATCTATCTTTATTATATCTTTAGTTGTGTCTCGTTTATATTTATATTTACTTGTGTTCCAATTATTTCATCATGTTTGTGATAATAAAATTTGGAAAACTATCTTATTATATTTTAGTTGACATGTATCTTACATGGATTTGTATCTTACTTATGTAATGTCTCTACATTCTAAACCAATTTATCTTAAATTAAACTCATATTAACAAGTGTTAGAATTTCACATTTAAAATTCATTAATATTTAAAACTTAATAGAATGTAAATGTTACATATAAGCATATGAAAATTATACATTATTTTTAAAAATTCTTTGTCTAAAATTCAAGTTTTAAATGAATTTCAAAATTTAGTATAACACCTTTATTTATCTAATCATATAAATATATTATATTGTTGAATTAAAATTAATTAAATGATGTCCCCGAGGTGTAGGACAGTCAGTGACGGAGTGTGTTGTTAAGACACTCCGTGTTGTTAAAGTCACCGGTTCGAAACCTGCGGGGACAAAAAATCCAACCATGTTAAGGGTTGGTGTGGCTCAAGCCGGGTGCGATCCTCGGGTGATTTTGACGGCTTAGATGCCCCTGAGTCGCGGTTTCTCAAGCCACAGGTTAATCGCGTAACCAACAGGTACCGCACAAATTAACAAACAAAAAAAATTAAAATTAAATGATATTAAATAGTTTTGAAAAGTTCTTACTTAAAGTTTAGAAGAGCTCATGTATTTGAATTCAATCATACTTTGGAGTCTAATTGATGGACCTAATATGCCACAATTTTTATTTATCAATCTATTTTAAAAGAGTTTTAAATACTTCGATTTACACATATGACATTGTTAATGGTTATTAACACCTAGATTTGTCAAATTGTACTTCAACTTTTAAAAGCATGGAGTAGTCGTTGTCATTTCTATTTTTGTTTTAGATTATGTATAAGTCATAGATTATTACAAGTTTCAAGTGTGTTATAATTAATTTATCTTTTAGCTTTAGGCTATATACAACTACCACTTTAAAATATTTTTAAAAGGAAGGTCTAAGCAGTTTTGCTGCTAATTTCACTTGTTTAAATTTGATATCAAATGTTGAAAGTTAAGTAATTAAGTATTAAAAGTTTAGAAGTATGTGGTGCATGTTGTTAAGTTATAGATATTGAGATATTATATTTTTATTATTATATTAGTGTTGTTTTTATTGGTTGACTAGTTCTCTTAATTATAATCGTACCATTTATCTCATATATATATATATATATATATATATATATATCATGGAGGCTTAATTTTAGACATCATATCATCTTTGTGTATTTGTTATATTGTAAAAGGAGGTTGCCCCCTCGAAGGTTCTTCTCATTCATTCTTTATATTTTATTATTAAGGTGTGGAATTACTACTTGTTTTTGTTTTTATGTTATTTGAGGTATTGGGGGCATAACATTTGGTATTAGAGCATAAAGTCCTTGGTTCGACTCATTCAAAATGAGTCATATTTCCATTAGCAATGATTTTTTATTTTTGAATCTTCAGATGGCTAAATTTTCAAGACATTTAGAAAAAATATCAAAGTATTTGAGGTAAAAGTTTTAGATTCTAGTTCACTATAATTTTGTAGTTACAAAGTGTAGAAGTTAGAGTTTTTTTCTAGTCCAAAAACTAGTCTTGAATAGGAATTATTGGTAAAATAGTCATATCTAATTCTAGTGAAATCCAAATTTAGTTCCACTAATTTCATGGGAAAGAAGACAAACCATAGTGTTATAGGCCCAAATTTCATAAGTAGATCTAAAAAATTGGACACATGGCAAGCTATACAATTTCACTCTTTTGAAAGGTCCAAAATCAACAAGTTTTGGGAAAGTTACCATAGCTTTTACTTGAAATATTGGAATTTGGTCAAACATGTGGAATTGCAAAGAAGACATATCAAGCTACTACATATCGGAATTTTAGATTTGGAAGTACCAAAATTTCAAAGATATATTAGGTGCAAGGTCAACCAACAAAACAATCTCCAAATCAAGGTTTTAAAAGGTATGTTAACTTGAATTTATCATAACTTGACACTTGAAGATCTATTTTTGGTGATTCCAAAATTTAATAAAGACAAAAAAAAAGAGGAGAATTATAGTTTTTCACATGGAAAAGGGTTTTGCAAAAAAATATACACTTGTCAAACCTCCATAAATCTCATCAGTGACATTAGATGAAGTAAAAGATATTGAATTTATTTTGTGCAGGGTGGAAGGGATAATGGAAACCATACAAAAATATTATAATAAATAATGTTGGCATCCTAGATATGGAAAGCAAGAAATAATTTGAAGATTTTAGAAAGGATCTCAAAGAAAATACCAAAAATATCCTTGAGGTGATGACCAACAAAGATGATCTCAAAAACTTGAAGGGGGTGATTTTTAATGCACTAATATCCCTCGGTACTCCTCATTCACCTCCTCAAGAAGAGGATAAAAAAAGAGAGGGTCGAGTCCCCAACCCCTAATCATGCATCACTTCTAGATCTATATCATCGCAAGTTCAACATGGGAATGAGGAACTACTTCATTCCCAAGATTGATATGAGTAAGTTTGATGGTCATAATCCAATAACATGGATATCCTAGATGGAGCAATTATAAATAATCTACACCAAGCTCCAACTTTACAAAATGTAACTAATGCATCCTTGTATTTAGAACTTGATCAATTTGTGTGGTACCAATAGCTTTGTTATTGTAAAAAAGGACTATGTTGTCTCTTGGTCTACTTTTACGAATAAATTGATAGACCATTATGGGTATATTAAGAGAAACGCCTTCTTTAGACAATTGGTAAATCTAAAGCAAATAGGTCCAGTTACAAAGCACATTCAACACTTTCAAAAATTGTGTCTTAAAGTGAAGAACATTCTCGAGAAAAATTTGTTGGATCTATTTATGGGTAGTTTAAAGGAAAGACTTCAACATGAGGTATGTCTCTTTGAGACTAAACCATTGGAGAATGTGTTAAGAACCAATAAGAAAAATAGCATAAAAAACATTAGAATAAGTACTCAACGCCTTGACAAAGAGAGAATTTAAGATAATAATCCTCTTCGAGGGGGAAACCACACCACACAAATTTACATATACAAGATGATTCCAAATGAAAAGGTCTCCTTGGTATATATAGGAGACTGGAAGTGTAACGAACCGCCTCGTTACGCCAACCGTTCGAGTGATAGGTGCAATTTTTTATTTTTATTTTTTTTTGTGTTGAAGGTGTGTGAGCGTGTGTGGACGTAACAACATGCTTCACTCTACGATGCCACTTGACTAACAACAAGACACAACACGAGGTTCAGCCCAAGAACGCTGAACGCGTCAACGAGAACCATCACCAACACAACCATAGGCAGAGGCGCACAACGCAGACACTCAGCGAAAAGTAAAACTGACCACTATATACGACTGACCTCCCGCCCGTCCTACCCTGCAAGGTTAGGACCTCCAAGACACATAATCAACGCTCAAGCCCGGTTTCC